>OX451740.1:1221308937-1221908937 GCA_948472305.1 Vicia faba
AAAAATCCATTTTTACTTATGTGCAATCGATTTACATGTTGGTGCAATCGATTGCATGACTCACATTTTCAGCTGTTTTGTTTCTGTTTCTTAGTGCAACCGATTTACACAAGAGTGAAATCGATTTCTCTCTGGTTAAAAATGCTTGTTTTAAAGTGAAATCGATTTGCATGTTTGTGCAATCGATTGCTCACTAAAAATATTTGAATTTTCTGGCTGTTAGAACTCGTGCAATCGATTTACATCAAGGGTGCAATCGATTGTTTGCTGAATATTTTTGAAAAACAACAGCTTTGAACATACCTTTTCATAACACCACTTCATGGAATCTTTTCATTTAATCTTGGCAATTTTTCATGATTAATTTACAAAAACTTATGCTGTTTCAAAGGGGTGCCATGAACATATAAATACTGAAATTTCAAAATCAAAAATAATCTCTTCCAATCAATATTTTTCTGAATTTTCAAATATTCAACTCAAGCCTTTTTCACTTTCATTCAAAAAAAAATTCTGCATACTTTCGTATCTTATATAATAGAAAACTTTGAGCAATCTAAGTCTTGAGTCATTGTATATCATTGTTATTGTAAGAGAAGATCAAGTTATTGATAAAATAACTCAAAGTGATCATTGCTCTACAAACTCACTCAATCAAAATATTGTTGTACACTTTCTTATTTTTCAGGATTGTTGAAAATAAGATTAGTGGTTTTTGTACTCTTGTTTTCCAGGATTGTTGGAAACAAGTAGGTCACCTTGAGAGGATTGTTCTCACTGTTGACATATTGAAAATCCAAGAGGATTACTCTTGGTCCAAGAGGATTGTTCTTGGTTTTGGTAGTTCTTGTTTAAGTTTGCCAACTATAAGGAAATCTCTTTCATGTTGAAAGGGGACTGGAGTACTCTCGAACAATGAGGGGAACCGGGATATCTCACTTGTGTCTCTTTATTTTTATACACTTTACTGTTTCATAAACTCACCATAAATCAGAAAAATAATATCCATCATCACTAAAACAAGAAATTTTTTAAAGTACCTAATTCACCCACCCCCTCTTAGGCGCACTTCATACTTACAAATATAATAGATTTCAAGACCCAAATAGGAAGGTTTAGATGTAAAGCCATTGTAGGTCTTAAATGTGCTATCATTTTTTATTTTTTAACCGGTTAGTACTTTTCTAATATGTTGGTCTAATCGATTATAAAACACTTTTTTAAATAATTTATAGCCCAAAAAGGAGATATAAGATATATAATCGTTGTAGGTCATTTAGGTGTTCTCCTCATCACTCAGTTAATTGATTTTACATTTTCTAATGGATTAGGAAAACATTTTAATCCATTAGATAGTATTAAAAGGCATTAGAAATAGTTTGGACAACTTCTTAATTACTTGGCTTGGTTTAGAAAGCAATTTGCATGACGAACATATTTTTTGAAAAGGATTTTTAATTGTGTGTGTGTGAGAGTTGTATTAGTACTCTTAATCCACAAACTTACTTTTATAATACTCATTTCACTTAGGCAGACTGACAGACAAGACACGTCGAGCTTTCACACCTTTCCCCAAAGAGGCTTCAAGACTTCTTGATAGATTCTATCTGATTTTATAGGAAATTTGATCTTGAGTCCTCTTTAGCAAGTACAAATAGATCCACAAGCGTTGTTGTCACCAAAAATTCAGATGTTGATCTTAATTCCCTTCAACCATATAGATCTACAGAAGGATCCTTTGGAACGAATGTATGTGGGCATACAATGGCTAAAAAGATCTTAAAGCCCTGCTATTATTGGTTGAGCATGGAAACTAATTATTTTCGTTATGCCAAAACATGCCACAAGTGTCATATGTATGCAGATAAGGTACACATGCCACCAAGTCCCTTGAACATCCTAACAACAACACGACCATTCTCTATGTGGGGAATAAACATAAACGAGATCATTGAACTGGAGGCTTCAAATGGACACCGATTTATCCTAGTCACCATTGATTATTTACAAAATAGGTCAAAGTTATTTCTTACGTAAATGTAACGAAGCAAGTGGTTTCCTGCTTCATCAAGAAAGAAGTCATCTGCCGTTATAGGATCCCCAGCAAGATCATCGTCGATAATGGGTCAAACCTGAATAAGAGAATGATAAAGGAGTTATGTGAAGGCTTCAAAATTGAACACCATAACTCATCACCATAACAACCCAAGATGAATGGCATTGTAGAAGCAACAAACAAGAATATCAAGAAGATCATCCAGAAAACGGTGATAACTTACAAGGACTGGCATAAAATTCTTCCTTTTGCCTTACAAGGCTACAAAACATTTTTTCTCACTTAAAAAGGGGAAACCCCATTTTTATCGTATACCACATGGAAGCATTACTTCCTGTTGAAGTAGAGATCCCCTAACTAAGAGTCCTCATGGAAACCAAGCTTGAAGAAGCTGATTGGGTCCAAACACGATTCGATCAACTCAATGGCTTAAGATTGGGTCCAAACCTTTTTCCATGGAGAACTATACCAACAATGTCTTAAGAAATCCTTCGAAAAAAAGGTTCATCCTTGCGAATTCCAAGAAGGTGCCCTAGTGTTGAAGAAGATCCTGCCGCCTCATAAGGATTCACGTGGAATATGGACACCAAATTAAGAAGGTCCATATATTGTGAAGAAAGAATTTTCTAGAATATCTCTAGTTCTAACAACTATGGATGCCGAAGAATTTCCACATCCAGTAAATTTAGACGCAGTCAAAAAATACTTTGCTTGAAAAAGAGGAAAAATGACCCAGTAAGTCAAAAACACGAAAGGGAGACTTGGGGAAAAATGAGCATTCCGGTGGACATAAAAATGAACTGCCCGGGAAAAAAATTATGGATAAAGTAAAAGAATAAGACCCTCTAAGTCGAAAACCTGAAAAGGCGACTTAGGCAAAATAAGGATATTCCGGTGAACCGAAAATTCGAAAGGGAGGTCTAGGAAAAAGAGGGATTTTCCCAAAGGAAAAAGGTTGTGGTCCATGAGCCCATTCCACAATGAAAAATCTCAAGACGAGAAAAATCAATCCAACTTCTCACCTCGGAAACAAAGTATTGTGATTCTTGAAGACATAGGGATAATAACAATATTGCCATTCAATGGAAACTCAAACAAGTCCATTGCCATTTTACTTTTTTGTCACAACAATTTCCTCTTATAGGAGTTGCATCTTGATATATTTCCACCCATTTACATATCACTTCCTTAGTAAATAACGTTTCTTCATAAAAAAAATTCTCTATTACTTTTTTCCAGCTTGTTTGCGAAATATCAATTATTTTTTATAAAAACTGCACTAAAACTATTGGGAATAATAAAAAGCGTTAAAAACATGAATTATTTTGATTTTAAAATGTATAAAAGGAAAATCCACAGTTCCAAATAACACACTTGGTGCACAAGACACAAGATCATTCACATGTCACCTTGGCCTAATCCACATAGAAGTTGTGACTCTTCCATAAGAAAGAATGCACATCTTGCTAACAATGGATCAAACTTGGGCACCAAGAGAATCCATGTCCATCATACGACCTCAACATTGTCCGAATTCAGGAATGTGAGGAATAACCTTTCCATAAATCAATATTGTTTTCTTGAAACTAGAAAGAATCGAAGTCCAACCCCGTTTGGCATCCTTTAAAGTTCGACCCTATTTGGCATGCACGTCAAAAATTAAGCTCACTTAGCCCTTTCCAACAATGGAAATCTAAGCCATGATTACCATAAAAGTTCAATACTCCATTAGCACACCCACGTGCATTTATCATTGCATTTCATACATCATCACAATCAAACAGGAATGCATAGCATAAGTCATGATCCATGAACTTTCATGAGAGCCTAGATCATTTCTCAGATTAACCAGTGGTATTTTCTTTAAGTGAGTCATACCCGAAAGCTTTGTCTCGCTGGACGTCCTTAGTAAGTCTATTGATATTTGTTCCCCAAGTAGATATCTTCCCAAAGAGTCTCATATAAATTTTTTTCCTAGCAGAACTTTCCCCATTGAGTTCTCTCAAAAATTGTTCTCTAAGTTGTAATTCCAACCCGCGTGTTAATATTGATCAATTGCATTTGCAACCCCCATTTTGATGTTGATAAGTTATAATTCCATCCCCTTGTTGTTGTTGATCAGTTGTAATTCCAACCCCCGTGTTGATGTTGATAAGTAGTAACTCGGACCCTCATATTGATGATGATCAGTTTAAAGACAAAATCAGTCTTTTCTTATAAGCTTCTGACTGAATAACAAAAGGTAACTTGACCTACAATCCACTCTTGCTTAAAAGCTTTTGAGAGATTGACAACCTAAATACGATCCAACTTTAATATCAAAAGATAATAGAATGGAACACAAAATACAATGAACAAAGAACAAACAAAATCCTTAAACCCTTATCTCATGCACATTGCATCTCCAAGTGTTTTAGGTCTTGAAAGTCCTTTTAAATAGACTCTTGTGATCATGGGCTTGGAATCTTCATGCAAATCTAATATTCCAATTGTAAATTTTTTGCAAAGGCTTTTCCACAAAAATACAAAGTTTCCTAAAAAGTCTCCAATATCCTTTTTATGAAACTAAATGAAATATTCAATGTTCCTAGAACATCCTTGCTTGGTTATGACTCTATAAGTATTAAAACCATACAAAATCTTTAAATTAATTTAAACAAACTACAAATATTTAAAACCAAACCTGAACTGATATTCTGGTGTAATATTTGCCACATTTGTCACAACATATGTCTTCAGTGATGACTTACCAACATGTTAGAACATCTATCTCAACATCTTACATAGAACAATGTTTTAGAAAAATTGTCGTCAATCATAAATCCATGGAACTTATAATCTCCCCATTTGGAAAATTTTGGCTAAAACATCTGGGGGAAGATACAACTGAAGATATAAAAAACAGTCACAAAATACAAGATACATGAACATGATGCATACTTGAAAATAAATTAGAGTTACACGAAACAAACTCTTATAGAGAGACCCAGCCTCACACACAAAAAAAAAACCACCAGAGACCAGCTATCATGACATCAGGTCTGGCATCATAGAAACAACAACACTGCAACCTATTGCAGCATATAAAAACAAATAAATCTCCCCATACACTAAAGCCAACACCATGCTCCCCCTGTCTCATTGGATAAAAACTCCCCCTTAAGGGAACAATAACAAAACTAGATTATACAGATGTTACAAAAACAAAACTATTGTAGAGAAAAATAAATTCTCCTAGACAAGACAAATGTCGGAACATCTGTCAAGACATCACTCCATAGACAAACATCTCCCTCTTTTTAGCCACAAATTTTGACAACTGCAAAGGATAAGAAATTAGTAGTAGTAATAACTTTCTCTTTCTCTCAGACTATTGTTCCTCAAGAATGTAGATCCCCAGTTCACCCCTTAATTTCTCAAACTAATTTTCATCCAATTCCTTGGTGGAGATATCTGCCAATTTCTTTTCAATGGTCACATGCTCCAGAGTAACAACTTTTTCTTCAACAAGATTCTTGATAAAATGATGTCTAATGTCAATGTGATTAGTTCTGCTATGTTAAATAGGATTCTTGGAAATGTTGATTGCACTTAAGTTGTCACAGAATAATGTCATGACATCTTGCTTGAAATTATACTCTTCTAACAATTTCTTCATCCAAACAAACTGAGAACATTTGCTTTCTGATGCAATATATTCAACCTCAGTAGTGGGTATGGACACACAATTAGGCATTTTTCTAAACGAAGATATGATACTATTCACTAAGAATAAACAACCTCCTGGAGTGTTTTTCCTGTCATTAGCACTACCTTCCCAATCTGCATCACAATATCCTATAAGCATTGTAACAAACCCATGAGTGTTCAAGATTCCATACTCAGAATCCTTCAGAATCTTCTTCACTTGATTGATATGGCTGGTTTTGGGTTCACCTTGATATCTTTCACAAACACCAATAATAAATGTGATGTCAAGTCTGCTAGCTATATGGTATAATAAACTTCCAATCATGCTTTTGTAAAGAGTTTGGTCCATATTAACACCTTTTTCATCTTCATATAACTTCAAATGAGTGGGTGCAAGTGTTTCTTGTGTCTAGCATTCTCTGTACCAAAATTATTCACTATGTTCTTGGCATACTTAATTTGAGAGATAAATATAGAATCATCCATCTATTTTACTTGAAGTCTAAGAAAATAGGTTAATTCACCAACAAGACTCATCTCAAATTCAAATTGCATTTGCTTGACAAAATGTTACACCATCTAGTCTGATATCCTCCAAACACAACATCATCCACATATATATGTGCACTCAGAAGATCACCATGTTTTTCCCTAAAAAATAAGGTCTTGTCTATTCCTTATTTCATATAGCCATTGTTGACAAGAAATCATGTCAACCTTTCATACCAAGCTCTAGGAGTTTTCCTTAATCCATAAAAATATTTCTTCAGTTTGAACACAGGGTATGGAAAGATGGATCAACAAATCCCTTTGGCTGTTCAACACACACTTCTTCATGTAAGTAGCCATTTAGAAAGGAACTTATCACATCCATCTGAAACAACTTGAACTTCAGTAAATAAGTTACTCCAAGCAGAAATCTGATAGATTCAAGTCTAGTAACTGATGCAAAAGTCTCATCAAAGTCTACTCCTTCAATTTGTGTGTATCCTTGAGCCACAAGTCTATCCTTGTTTGTAGTGAAAACTCCATTTTGATCAGAGTTATTCTTGCACACCCATTTTGTTCCTATCACATTTGTTTCATTAGGTCTAGGAACTAAATCCCATACATCATTCCTTTTTAAGTGTCCTTGCTCTTCTTGCATAGCATTGATCCAAAATTCATCAGTTAAGGCTTCTTTCACATTCATGGGTTCAAACTTAGATACAAAACAAGAGTTAAAAACCCCTTCTCTTGACCTATTAATCACACCTTCATTCAGATTTCCTATAATGAGGTCTTTGCGATGATCTTTTTGAATTTTGATTAAAGGACCCTTGTTGGCTTAATTTTCACCAGGAGTAGTTGTAATACGGTGGGAGAACTGACTTGGGTGTTTTACGTTTTATCACTATTGTTGCGGATAGCAAGAGTCGCCACCGACTTTTCTTTTATCCAATAAAGGAAAGGGTGAAAAGAACAGGAAAGACCTTTCGAGAATTTTTCTTGAGTTCGGGAGATAGGTTATGAAAAGGTAAGGTATTAGAACCCTTTTCATCAGTGGTTATCTACGGTCTCTTAGTTGCTTGATCACTTAGAAAATGCTTAGTTTGAAATGTGTTTGTGATTGGTGTAAGTTTGAAAATATTTTAAAAACGCCTTAGTTGTGGAAAACTTTGTAATGATTCTCGTCTCTATAAGAATGCATACAAAGTGTTGGTTTTGAAAATAATTCAAATAGATGTTTGTTTTTGAAGATATTTTGAAAGTGTGAGTGTCAAAATGGTTTTAGTTTGGGAGCAAGCAACTACGAGCATCCTACTTAATCAAAAGGTCTTTGTTCTTTTCCTCCTCCTTTACATGTTGCTATCTTACCATTTATTGGTAAGAAGCCCCATCATTGGATGTGAAGGGACATGTGTGGGTCGATCTTATAGTCATAAATGGCAACTTATAAGACCCTTTAGCAATTTTCATAATGGACTAGATCGTTTTACCGAACGCAACATCGAGGGACATTGAGGGACCACGGTCTTTTTTATCGAAAGGTCTTTGCTAAATCTCCCATATTCGAGGACATGACTATTTTCCGAGGCAACAAGCGAGGTTACCCTAGAGGTGCACATGTGAATAGTGTGTTTGATTGCATGTATTATCTATGAGATTAGGGTTTTCTAACGGTTGATTTTATCTTGCCATACACACCCTAATTATTAACAATTATATATAAAGCAATAAATTTGCGGAAATTAAAATCCTACGCAATTACATCATTATGGGATGGGGATACAATTTACAAATGGGGATGAAGTAGAAACTTAAATATTACAACCATATGGAATAACAATGAATAAAATATAAAAGAAATGTAAAAATAGTGTAAAAAGAAAAGAAAAATGCGTTTTTAACCATTATGTGTCGACACATGCATCTTTGCATCGACACATAACTTTACTTGTTCTTGTAAAACCAAATTAGCCCAGTATGAGTCGATGCATAATGGGATGTGCCGACTCATTTCCTGTTTGTGTCGACACATACACGTTTTGTATCAACTCATACACCTTTCATCCTTCTGTTTTGGGGCCTAGATAACAGTATGAGTCGATGCATAAGGCCATGTGTCGACTCATACCCTGTTTTGTCACTAGAATGAGTCGACTCATGTGAGTATGTGTCAACTCATGTTGTAGTTTTTGGGTTCTAACATTCTTTTATGGTCTGTACAAGTAAGTTCACAGCATATGATTGATAAAAATGAATAGCAAGAAAATGGTTAGCTTCAAGGGATAATAATTACTACATCTTATCTTCAAAAATGAATCATTAGTGTTGTATCTTATAATGCAAAGTTAAGAAGACTTACCTTGAAACTGCACTTTATCTTTTGAGTCTGAACACTTTTCAAGATGCTGTATGGACTTCAATGAACCTCCAAAAAGCTGTTGAACCTTCTTCTGTGTTGAAAGTTGCTGAACCAAACTCAAAACTGTCAAGTTGTACAATACTGTCTTTTGTTTAGAAGGTGAAGATAATCGCACTATAGAATTTGTTCTTGTGTTTGAATAATCTCTATGTGATATGAAATATTTAGCTAGTTTATGGGAGTGTTTGCAAGATGGGATAATGGAATGTGTTGAGGTTCTGTTTTTGTAAATGACAATAGAGATGGGTATGAGAACAAGTTACAAGAAAAGTTCTGTTTCATTTTTCAAAACTCTCTATTCTCTCTCTAAAAACCAGCATCTCTTTTTCTCCAAAATCCCCCCATGTTTGTTGTTAGAACAATTTATTTTATAGATGAAGTTTGGCTGAGATTTGTGGGGGAAACAAATAAGTTTTGAACAGTTTGGGTATGTTGTATCATTGCCTTTTAGATGCAGCTCTCATATGCAAGTTTGGTGCAAACTTGGGACTGAGATAATGCATGCTTGGACTGGGTTGGTACTAGCATAGCAGGGTTGTTTTTGCAACAGCTTTGGAGTGTTGTGGCAGCTTTGTGCAGGGTTGTTTCATAGCAATACAACATATTGTTTTTGACATGGTTTTGGGCTGTTATATGGACAATACAATAGGCTTGGACTTGGCAGCATATAGGGCTTTGTTCAGCATTAGTTTGGACATCATTGTTTGTAGCATGACAGAAGTTTGTTTTGTGGACAGCATAGTGGCAAAGTTTGGACATTGAGTCAAAGGGAAAAATTCAAACAAGACAAAGCTTAGGGTTTGTAATCTTGCAAAAATGCAACCTTGTCATAAATTGAATTATTTGTAACACCTTGAATTATAATGAAAAAAGATACCATGAGGTAATGAAATTAATCATGTATAGAAAATACATAGAAAATTTTTCCAAGTCCTGCATTGTTTGATTTTTTGACCTTCTTGATTTTTTTGATGATCAAATTTCATATTTTAAATGTCTTGATGAAATGAGAGGGCAAATTTTGGGGTACAACAACTGCCCCTGTTTAATCTTCTTAAACCTGAAAAGTTAGATTGACGGGTACGCCATTTGTGACTTGAAGGTGGAAGATGATTGAACACTATTGTGCCCAGAAATTTGCACTCGATGATGTGTTGGTTGATTGTGTCGGGAATGGGCTTAAAGATTAAATTTGGAGAGGTGAAGGAGAGTTTGTCAGAGATGGGCTTACAGATGCCATCCAAATTTACTATTGGTAAAAATTGGAAGAAGAATCAGAATAAATATTTGGTCGATTTAATCTGAATGATATGTTGGAATGGACCTGTGTTAAGCCATGTATGGAAATGTATTAGAAGAAATCCGTCTAAGATTGCTTCTTGATAAGCCAATGTGAAGCTGCATCTGGAAACATATGAGAAGGAGCTTATGTAGGGCTGCCATGGGATGAATCCGTGTGAAACTGTATCTGGAAATGTATGAGAAGGAGCCTGTGAAGGGCTGCTTTGGGATGAATCCGTGTGAAACTACATTTGGAAATAAATTAGAAGGAGCCTGGGTAGGGCTACTTCATGATGAGTCTGCGTGAAACTGCATCTGGAAATATAAGAGAAGGATCCTGGGTAGGGCTGCTTCGGGATGAGTCCGTGTGAAACCGCATCTGGAAATATATGAGAAGGAGCCTGGGTAAGGCTGCTTCAAGATGAGTCCTTATGAAACTGCATCTGAAAATATATGAGAAGGAGCCTGGGTATGGCTGCTTCAGGATGAGTCCATGTGAAACTGCATTTGGATATATATGAGAAGGAGCCTGGGTAGGGATGCTTCGGGATGAGTCAGTGTGAAATTGCATCTGGAAATATATGAGTAGGAGCCCGGGTAGGGCTTCTTCGGGATGAGTCTGTGTGAAACTGCATTTGGAAATGTATGAGAAGGAGCCTGGGTAGGGCTGCTTTGGGATGAGTCAGTGTGAAAATTCATTTGGAAATATATCAGAAGGAGCTTGGGTAGGGCTGCTTCGGGATGAGTCTGTGTGAAACATCATATAGAAATATATGAGAAAGAGCTTAGGTAGGGCTGCTTCGGGATGAGTCCGTGTGAAACTGCATCTGGAAATATATGAGAAGGAGCCTGGGTAGGGTTGCTTTAGGATGAGTCCATGTGAAACTTCATTTGGAAATATATGAGAAGGAATCCGCGTAAGATTGCTTCAGGATGAGCTCGTGTGAAGCTAAATCTGGAAATTATGAGAAAGAATTCGTGTAAGATTGCTTCAGGATGAGCCCGTGTAAAGCTGCATCTGGAAATTATGAGAAGGAATCCGTGTAAGATTTCTTTGCCTGGTCATGTAGTTAGTTGCCTTGTCTTGTTTCAGGAACAAATCTTGGACCTCTTGAAAATTGTTGATGATAATTATCAGTTGATTGATCTTTCCTGAAAAGGTAAAGAGTTAGATGTATGAAATGTCATGATGTATGAAATGCATTGTGTAATGATGTCCTAAAAATGAGGTTATGTTGTATGCATTTATCGTGTATGTAATATGATGTATTAATTTGAAATATTGTTGAAGTGTATCTTTGTATTGGATAATAAATCCTTGAGAAACGCTAGGGAGTTTTAGGAAGTTAAATCTTGGACTATTGTTGAATAGTATGTGTATCTTCAAACTTTGTTTAGAATGTTTCCACTGGGGATTCCTGTTTTTGTTGTTTGAGGAGAAATCTGTTGGGGGACGTTTATTTTGCTTTGAGGGAAACTCTGTAGAGAGTGTTGATTTATGCTTGGGGAAAAGAGTTTAGAAGTTTTAGTTGTCCGTTGCTCTACTGGGGAGTTATCTCTTGATTGGAGAGAATAGAAATTAACAACTTGTTGGGGATAGTAAAGTTAACTATTATCTGGTCGAGTACATGTTTCAGCAATTTGAGCTTGAGTTTAACTGTTATTTGGTCGGGTCCAGGTTTCGCAGTAACTCATTGGGGAAGATGAAATTAACTGTTACCTGGTTGGGTCCAGTCTTCCAGTAATTTTCTTGAAAGTATGAAGTTGAATTGTTATCTGGTCGGGTCCAGGTTTTGTAGTAACTTGTTGGGGATAATGAGGTTGACTGTTATCTGGTCGGGTCCAGTCTTTGCAGCAAATCACTGGGGATATTGGAAAACTCTACTGGGGAAGAGGAGTTTTAACTATTATCTGGTCGGGTCCAAGTTTCGTAGTAACTTTTGGAGATAGTAACGACTCCGTTGGAGATTGTAATGACTCTACCGGGGGTTAAGGGGTTTCGTCTGTTGATTTTTAATGGTTTGAGAAGCAAACTCAAGATGGGGAATTTGGAGTTTGTTGGGGAAATAACCCATGTTGAAGAAAATATTTTGACGACCTGCTGGGGAGGTGTTTTCTTTTGGGAGAAATCCACAAGGCTCTTTTTTAAGACCAACTCAGTTGGGGAGAGGTTTTTCGAGAGATTAGAACTCTAGCTGGGGATTGCATAAATCCAACTTTGTGGGGATAATTATGTGGATATATCCATGAGTTTGGCCTTGTGGGGATTGGACCCTTATCTATGAAGATTATTTTGTGGTGATAACCTTATAAAGGTGGCTCTGGCGACTTCACTGGGATCACCTTATGAAAAGGACTTCGTGAGGATTTGTCATTATCCATAGTAGTAGGTCTTGTAGAAATAACAGAAAATGTTTGCTTGGTCGTACGTGACCCTTTATTGGGATTCATGTTCAATGCCCAAAGTGATTCAGATGGAGACCTTCCCCTAGCTATTCAGGACTTTATGAGAGGTTTCTTGGAATCTTGACTTGACTTCCCTAGACGAGTTGGACAGTAACTTTCCATGCCCCTTGATTATGGGAAATTTGTCATTGGGAGCGTCTTTCCCTTTGAAGTGATTCTGTCTGTTAAGAATTTTTGTTCATTGGATATTCGACATGCAAATTTCTCTGTTGTCAAACAATTACCATATGCAAACAACGATATTCAAACAATGCAAAGTTTGTGTTTGTCTTGGTTTTGAAAATGCATTTTTTAGCAAATAAAAGAATTTTGTAAGAATATCAATTCGACTCAGGATTTACAGTGCGCCTTACAGGAGTCAGGATATCTTTTGTATCAATATGATTTCGAACTAACCCATGCTTCAATTAGTACTTTTAAGGGGTTGTAACGTGGTCTGGTTCACGGTTTAAGACACAAAGGTTAGGGATCAAAGTTTATTTGTACCCACCCGTTCTTCGTGATATACTACAGACCTAAACTCAGTTAATTATGTGTTTGAACTCGTATTGAATCTGAACAATATTTTGGTGATGGTTTGGATAAGTTAAGTCTATTTGTGAAGGAAGTCATTTTTGTAACATTTTTCATGTCATCTAGGATTTATAGTGACCTCCACTTTGATCTACTATCCCTAATTTTTCCTGACTATTTTTGTTTAGAGGCTACAGTCAGCGGGATGCCCCAATTTTTATTTTTTAAGTCTCCTTGGTAGGTTTTGACTCAGTGGGCTTTTTATTTTGAGATATAATGACTGCCTATTTTATGGTGAACCATCGCCGTCTTTTGATTCAGAAGGATGTTTTTGATGTCATTCGTTGTGTACGAAGTGAAAGCTTGCGACTGAACGCACATTTGAATTAGCTGAGAAAACTACCCTGCCCCAGGTTATGATTAAAGGTTTCAATTTGTGTGAAAAAGAAAACTCCCACTTCTTTGGCTCAAAGGGGTTGATTAGGGATTATCTTCCTTATAAATCCATTGTTTAGGAATTGAAAGAACGCCTGTACATCATCTGCAAGGTCTGTCCAAAAGCATACTGTATGAGATTATGGCATTTGTTTTCGTCATCATCCATCTAAAGGCTTGCAACTTTTAACGAGAGTTGAATATAAAAAAGAGAGAATAAAAGCATAGTCTGAATATAGTGGAAACGAATGGATTAATTCAAGACAAATATATGCAATGCATTAATGAAAATAAAGTTTGACATAACAGATAAGTGTTCAAACAAACAATAGAAATTACAATTGAAAATTCAAAATGAACTAGACACACAATTATTTGGCGTGGGAGCAGTGGTCACGTTGGGAGTCTTAAGAGGGCCGAATTCAATCTCCTTGGCGTCAATCATGTTTTAAATCTTGTATTTCAGTGCCCAACAATCGTTAGTATCATGCCCAGGACTGTCGGAATGATAGGCACATATTACGTCAAGATTGTAGTAAGGATAAGAAGTTTTAGGGTTTGGATGAGGTCCTATCAACGTAATCAGATTCATCCTTAACATGTGTTTCAATTCCTGAGAGAGTTGTATGTTGATTTTGGTAAACTATCTCTTGGGCTCGTCTTGCCTTGGCTGATTTCCCTGTTATTATTGTTGCACCGATGCAGGATTAGAGATCAGGACTGCCCCCCACAGATTGGTCGTGGTTACTCTTGTTACGACCCTTCTGTCCGTACACAACATTGGACTCTTTCTTCCCATTTTATGGCTTCTTCCGAGTATCACAAAATGCAGTCATTTGGATCTTTCCACTTTTGATTCCATTTTCAACTTGTTCCACAGTTAGAATCAGCTCGGTGAATCCGGCCGAAGAGCTTCCGATTAAGTGATTGAAAAAAGGTCCTGCAAAAGTTCCCATAAAGATATCAACCAGATCCCTGTCAGTTAAGGGTGGCTGCAACCTACCAGCCAGGTCTCTCCACTTTTGGGCATATTCTTTGAAGCCCTCATTTGAATCCATGGTTATATTCTGCAACTGCACACGAGTTGGTGCAAGATAAGCGTTGTATTGGTACTTCTTATATAAAGTAGCAGCTAGATCCTCCCAAGTGTGGATATTAGTCCTCTCAAGTTGAGAGAACCACTCCAACTGCGCTCCAAATAAGCTTTCTTGGAAAAAGTGAACCCACAACTTCTGATAAAAGGTGTGTGGTTGAATCTTGCGCACATAAGATCTCAGATGCATCCTAGGATAAGAAACCTCATCATACTTGGAAAAGATATGGATCTTGAATTTGTGGGGAATGACTACCCCATGTACCTAACCCAAGTCTCCAAAGTCCAAGCCAGAAAAAACTTGGATCTCTACAACTTTTAGTTGGTCTTCAAGTTGTTTGTATTTTTCATTCGCCAGTGGATACTGCTCCTCAGAATAGTCTTCTTCTTCAGTAGCTTGGTTATCTCCACCCCTAGCTCTAGTTATTCTAGCTTCCTCTTCTTGATTGTCTTCTTCTTCAGAAGAAGCATCTTCTATTTGAGCTAGTCGGGCAGGCCCCTCGAACCTTCTTCCCATGTTGAGGATGACAACCCTCTTCTTAGTCTTTTTCTTGGTGACAAGGAGTGCCATCATTTCTTTTTTCCCCTTATCCAATTTGAGGAGTGTTGTACCCCAAAATTTTCCCTCCCATATTTCTCAAAACATTGCAAGAAAGATATCCAAGTTGCTCAAGGTTGCTCAAAGATTGACCAGATAAGCTATCTCCTAAGGCAGTCTATTCCAAATTAGGGTTTCACATTGCATCAAGATCCTTGAGTCCAATGACCTCAATTGCTCCCCAATGTCCTAATATGTTCTCAAGATCATCCATGCCAAGTTTCAAGCATTGCAGAGGAAGTTTGCTCAGTCAATTGCTCAAAGGTCCAAAAATCGACTTTGCTAGGGCAAAAGTCAATTGTGACCTACAAACAATCAAAATTCAATATTATTTTCCAAAATTCTCATTTTTAAGGATATTTCATCATTTGATAAAGGGTTGATCATGATTCATCAAGGATTGCTCTAAATTCTTCAAGATTCAAAAGTTGCTAAATTAGGGTTTTGTAGGAAAAGTCAACCCAACTTTGACCAAGCATAACTTTCTCATACTTTATGAGAAATGACCCATCCAAATCTCATTTTGAAGAGGATGCAATTACATAAAATACATCTTCATACCCCAAGATCAAAAAATGCACTCACAAGAAGATATGAATTTGGACATTATAGGTCATTTTGAAAAGTCAACAAAAATACCTTTTTTGTCAAAGCTTCTAACTTAAGCATGGAATATCAAAATGAGATAAGACCAAAAGGGTTGGTTATAGGACATCAGGAGATTTCTAAAAAGTCCAAGAACACTTTCAAAAGTTCAAAATTGAAGAAGTTATGCATTGTTGAAGTTGGACTTTTTTGCAAAATTATCAAAAGTCAACTATCCCCAAAACGTGAAATTTTGCCAAATGGGCCCATTCTTTTTCACTTGTTTTGAGTTTGCCTTGTAGCCCACGTGCTCCAGCCTTGGCCATGTGTCCATATCATTTTTTTTATTAATTATTTTGATTTTATTTGAATTAATTTGATTTAAATCAAAATAAATCAAATAAAAACCCAAAGGCATTGATAACAAAGATTTTGTGTTGATTTCAGATTCCATTATGCAACTGGCCATCATCAAACTCGTATCAAATGAATTATGTGCAAGAAAGATTGAAATCAATAAAATTTGGAAATATTTAATGGAAGAATCAAATCAAATTCAAGGGCATTGATAGAGCAGGATTTGAACAACAAATGTTACCCTAATCCAATGTACAATACATAAGAAAGCTACAGGCACGAAAATCATGGTTGGAGATCACTTGAAGAGGCATAACCAAAGTTGCAAAAATCACAAAAAAGCTTGAGATCGAAATCAATCATAGAGGCATTTGCAGGGCTTGAGTGTTGTCTCAATCAATTGCTGGCCATCTCCAGAAGCTGACCCAATCCAAACCACGCCTTTTCAAGCATCCTAAAGCATTGTAAGTACCTCACGGATTCGCCTTCTTCTTGAAATCACAAATCACTATTATTGCATCCATTGATTGAAATAACTGCATATTCTTGATCCACACATCACTTGCAAATTGTTTGTAATAACCAATTTTGTTTATATGCTCTGTATTGTGAACCACCATTGCTAGGGTTTGGTTCGTGTTTTTGGGGGTTTTTGTTTCAGGTAAAATTGATGAACATGGTGGACATGGTTGTGATCAATAGGTTGAGACGAGCTCAACCATGTCCTTAGAAATCATTTTCATAGCCTGACGAGGATTTTGGAACGATGCTGCGTTTTTAGTTGCGGATAAAAATTCGCAGGTAAATTTACAGGTTTTTTTTAGGACAGGGACGAAGCCGTGTCATTCTCCCATTGGGCCATTAAAATATTTTGCGCATTTTTTTAATTTCAGTCCATATACTTTGTTTCTATATATTATATCATGTTTATATTGTTATAACAAATAAAACAAGTTGGCCTAGTGGTGGCCACATAAGCGTTCAAGTATCCAAAGGCTGGAGGTCAGGGGTTCAAACCCTGCCTCCAGCAATTTGCCTTTTCTCAATTATTTTCAAGAGATCTAGTGCGTGTTCAAGCCAAGGGATCACCATTCTCCCTCACCAATCCAAGCGCCAGATGGCCAAAGGGCCAGATCTGGTGGTCAGATATTGAAGATCCACCAAAGAGCTAGTCAACGCATGAGTAGGGAATTCCAAAAGTCCAAACCGACCAGCTGCTAATGGGCCAAGAAATTTCTACCTACACCCTCAAATCAGGCCCAATTCCTCCCTTCTCTTATATTTTTTCATTTTAATTTAATTGTATTTTTTTGCTTAATTAATTTTCTAACCAATGGATTAATTTTCTTTTTATCACAAAAATACTTTTTTTTATCCAATAAAATTTTAGAGCTTTTACTTTTTATTATTAAGTACTAACTAATTAATTAGATTTAATTCTAGAATAACTTTAATTTGCTTTGTAAATATTTAAAATTAATTAGAATTAATTAGGTTTTATTTCATTTAATTATTTTTATTTTCTTTCTTAAAATAACAAAAAAAACCAAAAATACGTCATTAATTATTGTTTCCATTAATTTATTTAATAATTAATCTAGTATTTAAATTAGGATTTAATTCTTTTCTTAAAATAAAAACAACAAAAGAGCATTTTCTTTTCAAAAAGGGTCAAAACCCTAATTATGCATCCGATTTAATTTCGCGTCGCGATTTACTTTTCTTTATCCATATTGATGTATCTGTTTCTGTTATGTTATAGATAATTAGGACATTTTATTTATTTACCGCTTTATTTTATTTTATTTTCAAAGGGTTGCTTTTGGCGATGTAAATACCCGACGCCTTGTAATTTAATTTCCGCAACTTTAATTTCTGCAAATTACAACTGTTAGATGTTTGATAATAGGGTTTGCATGACAATACCGAATGCTTAATCTTAAAATCAAATTAGACAACCCTTAACATGTGAAAAGATAAAAATAACTGAAAACAACACACTCACACATGCGCACTCTTAGGATACACCCCACTTCGTTGCCTTCGTACACGGTCATTAAGTGTAGGTCGCTTTAGAGGTCGTCCTCTTGTCTAAAAGATCATAGTCATCTCGAAATGGTTGCCTCGGATATTGTTGCCTCAAACAAATGATCTAAGACTTTAGGGTTACCGCAAAGGCATCCTAACATTTCTTTGGTGACCGTATGTCCCTCATTCGAATTGACCCTTAAAACTCCAACGACGATGCTACCTACTCATTAATAGTGGGATAGCATTGTCTAAAGGAAATTAGCATAGAATGATTCCTTTTTCGAGTAGGTAGATAGTTCTTAGATACTTGCTCTTTCAAAACAAAGCTCTTCACACTTACACTTTTCGAACAAAGTTTTGAAAACACTTCATTACATTCTTGAGGATAGAAGAAAGAGTTAAATCGAAGTTTCAAACAAAAACTTTTTCAAACCCACAAGCACAAAGAAAACAATTTTGAAAACAATTGAACAAGTACCTAAGAGCCCGTGGATAACCACAGATAGAAAGGGTGCTAATACCTTCCCTTTCTATAACTACCCCCCGAACCCGAGAAATATCTTGAAAAAGGAATTTTTTTGTGCTTTTTTCCTTTCCTTGTTGGATAAAATAAAATTCGGTGGTGACTCTTGCTTACCGCGACATTTTTGCAAAAACAAACGCAAAATGCAAACCAGCATTCCAAAAACAGTCAGTTCTTCCCACCGTATCACAGAACTGGCGACTCTACTGGGGATTTAATAAGTGGGGTGTACCTTAGGATTAGTTCATATTGTTTTCAATTATTTGATCTGTATGCTTTATCTTCGTGGGTTTGAATCACAGTTACTATAGATCCTAACCCGAATCTGGGGATACCTTTTAGGTAAGTAGAAATAGACTGTGAGGGAACTATACGACGTAGACCGATACGGTTGAAGCAGTAGCTACGTTTGTATGACACTTTAGTTTGTACCGATATCCCTTGTGGTGGAACAAGGAGAATATGGGGATGCTAAGGGGTCATTAAGCACCAACTGACCTTAGAACCTATAATTGACCAACTTGGCCATATAAAAGTAGCAGTATGCTACACTCATTGAGACCAAACTCTCACGATGATTCTGGCCGCAAGAAAAGGTTGCTAAACTGGAATTATGACCGATCTAGGGTGGTCAGTGATATTGAGATCCTCTAGAACCCGGTTACTATTACTAGGACAGGTTAAACCAACTAAACTGAAAGAGGGTAGTACATAAACTCCATGCCAGCCTGAAATTTAAGGGATATTGTGTGACTTGTGTGCTTTCAACTTGAACTACTTGCACATGTTTGTTATCTGAGAACAGGAATTCCTTGCAGGTTTTGTTTACGGTCCTTATCCAATAACTTGGATTTTTCTTGCCGGATTTACTTGTCTACATCGCCTCGCACTCTGCTTGAACGCACAGCATACACATCATAACATCATGCCTTAACATTTCCTTAACCATTTCAAGGATCTCAAGGGTTTGTGATGCAGGTTATGGAAAATCAAATGTCTAGCAAGGGGTAAAGGGGGTTTATTTTCCTCTAGCCAATGTCGTCTAGAGATCAAAACACGATGACTTGAGTCGGTGGCTATGACCCACTCGATATGGTGAGCTTGACTTTCGAAGAAGGACTTTTAACAACATGAAGTTTCTTCAAACAAATTCTAACAGTTTCTTGTTTACCCCGCGAGATCCTTGAAAACATTACATACATATATCATACATATCATTGCATAACAGGTATCTCAGTACAGGTCTCTCATGTTCTCGTTGTTTATTTCAGCAATGGCTTTCCAACAAGACAACCAAGATATTCATACTCAAGAAACTCAGTTTAGGGAAATATTCCTAAACTTATCCAAGGGGGAGGAAGAGTTGAAAACACTCCTCGTTAGGAACTTGGTCAAGAAAAGTCCTGAAGACAATAAGGACGAGCGGCTGAAACAACTGCAAGCTGAGGTTGATGAAATAAGAACCCAAATGTTGGGGCAAATGGCTCTTATCCAAGGCTTAGCCCTGGAACAAGAAGAGCTGAGAACCATTATCAGCCAGCTTCATCAAGACAAATACCACAACATGAAGCAAACAGTCGAGGCCAGGGACCAAATCAGTAATCAGCCTCCAAGAAGACAAGAGTTTGGTATGGTGAAGAATGGACCTCTCCAAGTTGCTACTACATCACGGGTCCAACAACAATCCTTGCCATATACAATGGGTTAATCAGAGGCCGTTTACCAAGCTCAACATGCCGATGTCCCAAGCTTTGCGACACCTGTTGAGATTGAATCTGGTGACGTTGGTAGGACCTCATCTGAATCCTAAGACTTATTCACCCAACTACAATCCTGAAGCAAGGTGTGCATACCATTCCAACAGTCCGGGGCATGATACTGACGACTGTTGGAAGTTGAAGTACAAATTTAAAACCTAATTGATGAAGGAGCATTGGAATTCACACAAGATGGTCAGGATGAGTTCTTCTACCATCCCTCCAAGGCACGTCCTTTGAAATGACAAGACCAAACGAGAAGACTTTTTGTTCATTAGAATTTTCAATTTGTAATTTTCTTTTGATTGTTCAAACATTTATTCTTGTCAAACTTTGTTACTTTATCAATGCATTGCATATGTCTGTTTTGAATCAATCCATTCGTATTCACTATATTCAAATTGCTTTCATTTTTTGTGATGTTCAACTCTCGATTAAAAAATTCTAAGCCTTTAGAAGGAGGATGACGAAAATGATATCAAAATCTATATAGTATGCTTTTGAACAGACCCCGCTGACGAGGTACATGCGTTTATTTCAAATTCTAAATTGTGGAGTTATAAGGAAGATAATCCCTAGTCAACCCCTTTGAGCCAAAGAAGTTGGAGTTTTTCTTTTCACACAAATTAAAACCCTTAATCACAACCTGGGGCAAGGTAGCTTTCTCAGTTAATCCAGGTGCACAACGAATGGAATCAAAGACGTCCTTCCAAAACAAAAGACGATGATGGTTCCCTGTAATCGTCAAGGCAGGCAGTCATTATCTTTCAAAATAAAAGCCCAATAAGTCAAAACCTATGAAGGAGACTTAAGAGAAAACTGGAGCATCCCGCTGACTGTAATCACAAAAGAAACAGTTCAGGCAAAAGACAGGGATAATAAAATAAAAAAGAAAGAGATCCTACAAACTCTCAACAAAAATGACTGCCTGTTCAAAATAAACTATCAGTATCCGAACCATCACTGGACTATCACAACAAAGACTCAACCGGGATCTAAATGCACAATTAGCTGAGTTTAGGATCGAAGAACATCACGAAGAACGGGTGGGTACAAATGAAATTTGAGCCTTTATCCTTTGTTTCTTAAACTGTGAACCAGGCCACATTATAACCCTTAAAAGTCCTAGCTGAAGCATGGGTTAGTTCGAAAGCATACTGTTACAAAAGGTATCCTGACTCCTGTAGGGCTTGCTGTAAATCCTGAGTTGACGTCACATTTTACAAAATTTTCCTATCTTACTGAAAAAATGTATTTTCAAAAACTTCAAGACAGACATAAGCTTTGCATTCTTAAAATAACATTGTTTTCATATGACTATTTGTTCAAACAGCAGAGAAATTCGCACGACGAATATCTAGTGAACAAAAAACCTTCTCAATAAAAAAGATCACCTCAAGTGGAAAAACACTTCCAACCAAGGGGAACGGCATGATCATTGTCCATCATCTGGGGCAGTCAAATCAAGATTCAGAGAATCTCTCAAAGATGCCAAATAGCCAGGGGCAAATCTCCATATGAGTCACTTGGGGAATTAGACATGGATTCCCGCAACGAATCTTGCATGATCAAACGAACATCTTTTGGTAGTATGGAAACACAACACTACCGACAGTGACAACTCCCTACACTCTGAGAGCGTGGACATGGTCAGAAAATACTGCGCATGAATAAAGACCCGCTAGGTTGACACACCTAGGCAAATATAAGGGCATCCCGGCGAACCAAAAAGGTTCGGGAAAAATTAGGGATAAAAACAAAAAGATATGTACACCTGGAAAGCCGAAAACCTGAAAAGGCGGCTTGGGCAAAAAAGTGTATCCCGGTGGACTGAAAATCTAAAAAGACAGTCCAGGAAAAAGTAAGGGATTAAAGCGTACGACTATGTCCCGTCATCTCGTCACTTTCCTACCAGAAGAAGATTTGTCATTTCAATCGGCAGTTACCAAGCACCTCATAGGTTGGGATAATACTCGATCCACAAGGCCTCCACAGGCACCTTCTCCCGCAGAAACAGGGACAGAAAAGTCTCGATGCAAAGTCATCGTCATATCCGCAGCATGCGTCCCAATAACATTCACTCCCTGTAGAGTAAGACAAAGATAGTGGTGTTAGCTCTCCCCGGCTGAGACTCGCAACTGTGAATGAATTGGCGATATTCTCCCCAAAGCAGAGTTTATCTACCATCAGCACTAAAAAGCCTTATCATCCCCAGCGCAGTATAAAAAATATCCCCAGTGGAGTTTGGAAAAATCATCCCCAATGGAGTTTGGAGATTGGTCCCCAGTAGACTCTGGAAGATTGTCCCTAGAAGAGCCTAAAAGGTTATCCATAGTGAAGTCGCAACTGAAGATCATCCCCAGCGGAGTTCATTCCTTTCACAAACAGGAATTCAATCCCCAACATGATTCAATATCACCAGCAACGGTAGTTTATCCCCAGCTAAATTTATCAGTGGAATCCTCTACAGAGCATCTCTTCCCCACAGAGTAATCTCCTCATCAGTTTATTCCCCAACGGTGTTATCATCTCCTGCAGGTTTATTCTCACAATCATCTTCATCCACTATTCCCAGCAGAAATGAAGAATTCAACTCTTTCTCCAGCAGCTATCCGGGAGTTATTTTCCCCAGCTAAAAACATTAGATTTCCATACATCATGACACATGCATATACACTTCATACAACATAATCTCATTTATTTTGAGAACGTCATTGCTTGATACATATCATGCATTACATACAACTAACCTTTACCTTTCAGGAAGGATGCAGTTAAATTCTCACGAAATTCAAAGCTATGAAGCTTTTACCTCCGTCGAATTACATACGAGTTCCTAAATCTCAACAGAGTTTTCTCAGTTGAATTATGGGCGAGTTCTTAAATCTCGATGAGGATGTTTCCCTCAGTAGAATTACTGACAAGTTCTTAAATCTCAACAGAATTATCCTCAATTGAAATACAGGCAAGGTCCTAAATCTCGACAAAGTTCCTCCGTCGAATTACATATGAGTTCCTAAATCTCAGCAGAGTTTTCTCAGTTGAATTACGGGAGAGTTCTTAAATCTCGATGAAGATGTTTCCCTCCAGTCGAATTACTGACAAGTTCTTAAATCTCAACAGAGTTTTTCTCAGTTGAATTACAGACAAGGTCCTAAATCTCGACAGTGTTCCTCCGTTGAAGTACAGACAGGTTCCAAAATCTCAGTGGAGAAGTTTTCTCAATTGAATTACGGGCAAGTTCTTAAATCTTGATGAAGATGTTTCACTCCAAGTCGAATTATTGACAAGTTCTTAAATCTCAACAGAGTTTTTCTCAGTTGAATTATAGACAAAGTCCTAAATCTCGACAAAGTTCCTCCATCGAATTACAGACGAGTTCCTAAATCTCAGCAGAGTTTTCTCATTTGAATTACGGGCGAGTTCTTAAATATCGATGAAGATGTTTCCCTGCAGTCTAATTACTGACAAGTTCTTTAATCTCAACAGAGTTTCTCTCAGTTGAAGTACAGGCAAGTTCCTAAATCTCAACAAAATTAGAGTTCCCCAGCGGGATCTTCCACAACAACAGGTATACAAGCTCTCGCTAAGGAATCTCTTATGTGATAGACACTCCTTCAGATGGCATCTCTAAGCCCATCCCATTGTCAGCAGTCTCCAAATGGCATCCGTAAGCCCATTCCCGAAATCACAAGGTTGATACCACTTCATGGGAGTGCAAATTTCTGGGCACTCTAGTGTTCAATCATCTCCCACCTTCGGATCACGAAAGGCACAAAAGCCAATCTACATCGTCAGGTTTAAGAAGATTGAACAAGGGAAGCTTTTGTACCCCAAAATTTTCCCTCCCATATTTCTCAAAACATTGCAAGAAAGATCTCCAAGTTGCTCAAGGTTGCTCAAAGATTGACCAGATAAGCTATCTCCTAAGGCAGTCTATTCCAAATTAGGGTTTCACATTGCATAAAGATCCTTGAGTCCAAATGAACTAAAGTGCTCCCCAATGTCCTAATATGTTCTCAATATCATCCATGTCAAGTTTCAAGCCTTGCAGAGGAAGTTTGCTCAGTCAATTGCTCAAAGGTCCAAAAATTGACTATGCTAGGGCAAAAGTCAACTGTGACCTACAAACAGTCAAAATTCAAGATTTTTTTGCCAACATTCTCATTTTTAAGGATATTTCATCATTTGATCAAGGGTTGATCATGATTCATCAAGGATTGCTCAAAATTCATCAAGATTCAAAAGTTGCTAAATTAGGGTTTTGTAGGAAAAGTCAACCCAACTTTGACCAAGTATAACTTTCTCATACTTTATGAGAAATGACCTATCCAAAGCTCATTTTGAATAGGATGAAATTACATACAATCCATCTTCATACCCCAAGATCAAAAAATTCACACACAAGAAGATATGAATTTGGACATTATAGGTCATTTTGAAAAGTCAACAAAAACACATTTTTTGTCAAAGCTTCTAACTTAAGCATGGAATATCAAAATGAGATAAGACAAAATGGGTTGGTTAGAGGACATCGCAAGCTTTCTAAAAAGTCCAAGAACACTTCCAAAAGTTTAAAATTGAAGAAGTTATGCATTGTTGATGTTGGACTTTTTTGCAAAATTGCCAAAAGTCAACTATCCCCAAAACATCAAATTTTGCCAAATGGGCCCATTCTTTTTCACTTGTTTTGAGTTTGCCTCGTAGCCCAAATGCTCCAGCCTTGGCCATGTGTCCATATCATTTTTTATTAATTATTTTGATTTTATTTGAATTAATTTGATTTAAATCAAAATAAATCAAATAAAAATCCAAAGGCATTGATAACAAAGATTTTATGTTGATTTCAGATTCCATTATGCAGCTGGCCATCATCAAACTCGTATCAAATGAATTATGTGCAAGAAAGATTGAAATCAATAAAATTTGGAAAGATTTAATGGAAGAATCAAATCAAATTCAAGGGCATTGATAAAGCATGATTTGAACAAAAAATGTTACCCTAATCCAATGTAAAATACATAAGGAACCAACAGGCACAAAAATCAGGGTTGGAGATCACTTGAAGAGGCAGAACCAAAGTTGCAAAAATCACAAAAAAGCTTGAGATCGAAATCAATCATAGAGGCATTTGCAGGGCTTGAGAGTTGTCTCAATCGATTGCTGGCCATCTCCAAAAGCTGACCCAATCCAAACCACGCGTTTTCAAGCATCCTAAAGCACTGTAAGTACCTCACGGATCCACCTTCTTCTTAAAATTGAAAATCACTATTCTTGCATCCATTGATTAAAATAACTGCATATTCTTGATCCTCACATCAGTTGCAAACTGTTTGTAATAACCAATTTTGTTTATATGCTCTGTACTATGAACCACCATTGCTAGGGTTTGGTTCGTGTTTTTCGGGGTTTTTGTTTCAGGTAAAATTGATGAACATGGTGGACATGGTTGTGATCAACAGGTTGAGACGAGCTCAACCATGTCCTTAGAAATCATTTTCATAGCCCGAGGAGGATTTTGGAACGATGCTGCATTTTTAGTAGCGGATAAAAATCCGCAGGTAAATTTACAGGTTTTTTTAGGACAGGGACGAAGCCGTGTCATTCTCCCATTAGGCCATTCAAATATTTTGCGCATTTTTTTTAATTTCAGACCATATACTTTGTTTCTATATATTATATCATGTTTATATTGTTATAACAAATAAAACAAGTTGGCCTAGTGGTGGCCACATAAGCGTTCAAGTATCCAAAGGATGGAGGTCAGGGGTTCGAACCCTGCCTCCAACAATTTGCCTTTTCTCAATTATTTTCAGGAGATCTAGTGCGTGTTCAAGCCAAGGGATCACCATTCTCCCTCACCAATCCAAGCGCCAGATGGCTAAAGGGCCAGATCTGGTGGTCAGATATTGAAGGTCCACCAAAGAGCTAGTCAACGCATGAGCAGGGAATTCCAAAAGTCCAAACGGACCAGCTGCTAATGGGCCAAGAAATTGCTACCTACACCCTCAAATCAGGCCCAATTCCTCCCTTATCTTATATTTTTTTCATTTTAATTTAATTGTTTTTTTTTGTTTAATTAATTTTCTAACCAATGGACTAATTTTCTTTTTATCACAAAATCACAAAAATACTTTTTTTTATCCAATAAAATTTTAGAGCTTTTATTTTTTATTATTAAATACTAACTAATTAATTAGATTTAATTCTAGAATAACTTTAATTTGCTTTGTAAATATTTAAAATTAATTAGAATTAATTAGGTTTTATTTCATTTAATTATTTTTATTTTCTTTCTTAAAATAATAAAAAAAACCAAAAATATGTCATTAATTATTTTTTCCATTAATTTATTTAATAATTAATCTAGTATTTAAATTAGGATTTAATTCTTTTCTTAAAATAAAAACAACAAAAGAGCATTTTCTTTTCAAAAAGGATCAAAACCCTAATTATGCATCTGATTTAATTTTGCGTTGCAATTTACTTTTCTTTATCCATATTGATGTATCTGTTTCCGGTATGTAATAGATAATTAGGAAATTTTTTTTATTTACCTCTTTATTTTATTTTATTTTCAGAGGGTTGCTTTTTGCGATGTAAATACCCGACGCCTTGTAATTTAATTTCCGCACCTTTAATTTCTGCAAATTACAACTGTTAGATGTTTGATAATAGAGTTTGCATGACAAGACCGAATGCTTAATCTTAAAATCAAATTAGATCACCCTTAACATGTGCAAAGATAAAAATAACTGAAAACGACACACTCGCACATGCGCACTCTTAGGGTACACCCCACTTGGTTGCCTTTGCACACGATCATTAAGTATATATCGCTTTAGAGGTCGTCATCTTGTCTAAAAGATCATAGTCGCCTCGAAATGGTTGCCTCGGATATTGTTGCCTCAAACAAATGATCTAGGGCTTTAGGGTTACCGCTAAGGCGTCCTAACATTGCTTTGGTGACCGTATGTCCCTCATTCGAATTGACCCTTAAAACTTCAACGACGGTGCTACCTACTCATTAATAGTGGGATAACATTGTCTAAAGGAAATTAGCATAGAATGATTCCTTTTTCGAGTAGGTAGATAGTTCTTAGATACTTCCTCTTTCAAAACAAAACTCTTCACACTTACACTTTTCGAACAAAGTTTTCAAAACACTTCATTACACTCTTGAGGACAGAAGCAAGAGTTAAATCGAAGTTTCAAACAAAAACTTTTTCAAACCCACATGCACAAAGAAAACAATTTTGAAAACAATTGAGCAAGTACCTAAGAGCCCGTGGATAAACACGGATAGAAAGGGTGCTAATACCTTCCCTTTCTATAATCAACCCCCCGAACCCGAGAAATATCTCGAAAAAGGAATTTTTCTGTGCTTTTTTCCTTTCCTTGTTGGATAAAATAAAAGTCGGTGGCGACTCTTGCTTACCGCGACATTTTGCGAAAACAAACGCAAAACGCAAACCAACATTCCAAAAATAGTCAGTTCTTCCCACCGTATCACAAGGAGGGTCTCTTGGAACTAAGCGTGTTGAGCCTGCAGGTCCTTGACGGTTTGTTCGATAGCCATCTTATACTAAAATAACAATAAAGATATGAGGAAACCTGTGTTTAGGAAACTTGCTTATGGTATGATACATGTTATGCAGATGCAATGTTTTCAAGGATCTCACGGGATAAACACAAGAAAATGTTAGAAGTTGAACTTTGATCACAACTTTGAGTGAAGAACTCCGTATTGTTGAATGTCTTTCCACGAGAATCAAGCTCACCATGTCGAGCGGGTCATAACCCTTGACTCAAGCTATTGTGCTTTGGTTTTTTGACAACATTTGGCTAGAGGAAAATAAATCCTCTTTCCCATTGATAGACGTCTGGTTCAATATAACCCTGCATCAAAAACCCTTGAGATCCTTGAAATGGTTATTGAAAATGATATGGTATGATGTCAAGATGTTATGTATAAGTAAACATATACACATAAAGCAAACAGGTCCTTAGGTTTAGGCTTGCATGGGATTTATAGGTAAGTACCCTCTTGAAGTTTTATTTGGCTCAACCTATCCTAGTAATAGTAACCAGGTTCTAAGGAGTCTCATATCACTTACCTTTCTTTTAGGCATTGTTTTAGCTCAAGCACTGAAGTATTGCAGCCAAATTATCCTAAAAGTCTGATCTCAATGAGTATAGCATCGGGTATTAACAATCTCCAGTCGGAACCAAAGCCGACCATATCACTACTTTCTAATGGCTTAGGATTAGTCAATTAAAGGTTCTAAAGGTTAGTTAGCGCTTAATGACACTATAAGGAAGCCTAATGTTATCATTGACTGACTCAAGGAACATTAGTACAAGCCAGAGTATCACGCTAATGTAGCTATCACTTCGTCCATATCGGTCTACACCGTACATCCTCCATGATTTATTGCTACTTACCTAAAAAGGTGCCCCAGATCCGGGTATAATATCTTTAACAATAAATCAAGCAACCCTTTAAAAATAAAGCAGACAAAGCAAACAAGGACAATAATTTAAAATGATCTAACTCTAAGGTAACCACACTTTTTAGTACTTCCCCATCAGAGTTGCCAATTCTATAATACGGTGGGACAAGTGACTTGGGTGTTTTGCGTTTTATCGCAATTGTTGCGGATAACATGAGTCTCCACCAAATTTTCATTTATCCAATAAAGGAAAGGGTGAAAAGAACAGGAAAGACCTTTCAAGAATTTTTTTTGAGTTCGGGAGGTAGGTTATGAAAAGGGAAGGTATTAGCACCCTTTTCATCCGTAGTTATCTACGGGCTCTTAGTTGCTTAATCACTTTGAAAATGCTTAGTTTGAAATGTGTTTGTGATTGGTGTAAGTTTGAAAATATTTTTAAAATGCATTTGTTGCGGAAAACTTTGTAATGATTCTCGTCTATATAAGAATGCATACAAAGTGTTGGTTTTGAAAACAATTCAAAGAGATGTTTGTTTTTAAAGATGTTTTGAAAGCGTCAGTGTGAAAATGGTTTTAGTTTGTGAGCAAGCAACTACAAGCGTCCTACCTACTCAAAAGGTAGTTGTTCTTTTCCTCCTCATTTAGATGTTGCTATCTTACTATTGATTGGTAAGAATCCCCATCATTGGATGTGAAGGGACGGGCGTGGGTCAATCGTATAGTCATAGAAGGCAACTTATGAGACGCTTTAGAAATTTTGGAAACGGACTAGATCATTTTACCGAAGGCAACATTGAGGGACCACAATCTTTTTTATCGAAGGGTCTTTGCTAAAGCGCCTATATTCGAGGGACATGACTATTTTTCGAGGCAACAAGCGAGGTTACCCTAGAGGTGCACATGTGAATAGTGTGTTTGATGGCATGCATGGTCTTTGAGATTAGGGTTTTCTAACAGTTGATTTTATCTTTCCATACACATCCTAATTACTAACAATTATATGAAAAGCGATAAATTTGCGGAAATTAAAATCCTACGCTATTACATCATTAGGGGAGTGGGGGTATAATTTACAAATGGGGATGAAGTAGAAATTAAATATTACAACCATATCGAATAACAATGAAGAAAATATAAAGGAAATGTAAAAACAGTGTAAAAATAAAAGAAAAATGTTTTTTTAACCATTATGTGTCGACACATGCATCTTTGCATCGACACATAACTTTACTTGTTCCTGTAAAACCAAATTAGCCCAGTATGAGTTGATGCACAATGGGATGTATCGACTCATTTCCTGTTTTTGTCGACACATACACGTTTTGTATCGAATCAGGAACCTTTCATCCTTTTGTTTTAGGGCCTGGATAACAATATAAATCGATGCATAAGGCCATGTGTTGACTCATACCCTGTTTTGTCACTAGAATGAGTCGAATCATATGGGTATGTGTCGACTCATGCAGCAATTTTTTGGTTCTAACATTGTTTTATGGTTTGTACAAATCAGTTCACAGCATATGATTGATATAAATGAACAACAACCAAATGGTTAGCTTCAAGGGATAATGATTACTACATCTTATCTTTAAAAATGAATCATTAGTGATGTATGAAAAAATTCAAAGTCAAGAAGACTTACCTTGAAACTACACTTTATGTTTTGAGTCTGAACACTTTTCAAGATGCTGTGTGGACTTCAATGAACCTCTAAAAAGCTGTTGAACCTCCTTCTATGTTGAAAGTTGTTGAACCAAACTCCAAATGGTCAAGTTGTACAATACTATCTTTTGTTTAGAAGGTGAAGATAAGGGCACTACAGAAACTGTTCTAGTGTTTGAACAATCTCTATGTGATATGAAATGTTTAGTTGGTTTATGGGAGTGTTTGCAAGATGCGATAATGGGTTGAGGTTCTGTTTTTGTAAATGACAATAGAGATGGGCATGAGCAGAAGTTACAAGAAAAGTTACATTTGATTTTTCAATACTCTCCATTCTCTCTCTAAAAACCAGCCTCTCTTTTTCTCCAAAAGCCCCCCTTGTGTGTTGTGAGAATAATTTATTTTATAGATGAAGTTTGGCTGAGATTTGGGGGGGGGGGGGGGGGGGGAAACAAATAAGTTTTTGAACAATTTGGGTATGTTGTATCATTGCCTTTTAGATGCAGCTCTCATATGCAAATTTGATGAAAAAATGGGTCTGAGATAATGTAGGCTTGGACTGGGTTGGTAGTAGCATAACATGGCTGTTTTTGCAACAGTTTTGGAGTGTTGTGGTAGCTTGGTGCGTGATTGTTTCATAGCAGTACAACAAAATGTTTTTGACATGGTTTTGGGATGTTATGTGGATAGAACAGCAGGCTTGGACTTGGCATCAATAAGGCTTTGTTCAGCAGTAGTTTGGACAACATTGTTTGTAGCATGACGCAAGTTAGTTTTGTAGACAACATAGTGGAAAAGTTTGGACATTTAGTCAAAAGGAAAAATTGAAACAAGACAAAGCTTTGGGTTTGTAATCTTGCAAAAATGCAACCTTGTAATAACTTGAATTATTTGTAACACCTTGAATTATTTTGAATTATAATGAAAAAAGATGTCATGAGGTAATAAAATTAATCATGTATAGAAAATAGTTAGGAAATTTTTCCAAGTCTTGCAAAGTTTGATTTTTTGACCTTCTTGAGTTTTTTGATGATCAAATTTCATATTTTGAATGTCTTGATGAAATAAGAGGGCAAATTTTTGGGTACAACAATATTATTTTTATCAAGTTCATGATCAGCAATCTCATTATTGATGTTATCATTTGTCTCTTTTTCTAAATCACCATCCATCTGAAAAGATGTTTCGACATTGTTCTCAACATCATGCCCACTTTCTATAATTGAGTCATCAACTATCACATTTATAGATTCCATCATAACCTTGGTTCTATAATTAACGACTTTATAGGCTCTGCTGTTAGTAGAGTACCCCGAAAATATTCCTTCATCACTCTTGGGATCCAATCTTTTTCTTTGTTCATTATCAGCTCAAATATAACATTTGCTACCAAGAACATGGAAGTATTTCACACTAGGATTCCTTCCTTTCCATAGCTCATAGAGAGTGACTGAAGTGTTAGTCCTTAAAGTAACCCTATTATGAGTATAATAGGCAGTATTTATAGCTTGAGTCCAAAAATGATATGGAAGATGCTTAGCATAAAGCATGACCCTAGCCGATTCTTGTAGAGTCATATTCTTGTGCTCAACAACTCCATTTTTTTAGGGGTGATGGGAGGAGAGAATTCATGGATAATTCCTTCAGAAGATCAAAATTCAGGAAATATTCTATTTTCAAACTCCTTACTATGATCACTTATGATCCTTACAATTCCACTTTATTTCTTTCTTTGAAGTTTCTAAAATAGATCCTTGAAGACTTCAAAGACATGATTTTTCTCGGATGAATTTCACCCTAGTGAATCTTAAAAAACCATCAAATACAACATAGGTTTACCTTTTTCCACCAAGGCTTTCTACTTGCGTATCTCCCATTAAATCCATATGGAGTAGTTCCAAAACTTTTGAAGTAGTCAGATGTTGGATCTTCTGGTGTGACATCTTGGTCTTCTTTCTAACTTGACACTCACGACAAATTCTCTCTTCTTCAATTATGAGTTTAGGGATTCATCTGATAACTTCTCTAGACAAAATCTTCTTCATACCTTTCAGATGTAAATGGCCAAGTTTTTGATGCAAAAACTTGACTTCATCTTCATTGGACATCAGACTTGTGGAGGAACAAGTAATTTCTTGAGGTGTCCACAAGTAACAATTATGCTTAGATTCAATTCCTCTCATAAGCACTTCATTCTCCTCATTAGTGACCACACATTCAGATTTAATGAAATTAACTTTAAATCCTTGATCACACAACTGACTGATACTTATCAGATTACCAGTCAGACCTTTTACAAACATGACATCATCAAGCTTAGCAGATCCTTCACTTGTAATTCTTCCAACTCCTTTGATTTCCCCTTTAGCACCATCAACAAAGGTATCAAAACTAATTGTGTGAGACCTAATATCCACCAGGAAATTTTTTACTCATGACATATGTATGAAACATCCACTGTTAAAGTCCTAGTCTTCTCTAGATGAGACTCTAAGAGTAGTATAAGCTATGAGACTAGTGACACCATCCTTCACTTTCCATTCCTTTCTAGTTTTAACCTTTAGCCATAGGTTGAGATGTATATTTTTGGTAACCATACAATTTGTAACAAACTGATTTTACATGGCCATACCTCTCATAATGATGACATTTCCCAGGCTAAAGCTTGGTTCTAGTTTAAGTTTGCTGAAGTTTTTTAGGATGTTGTAACATCTGGTTGGACATCATGCTCTCATTCTTTATCTTAGAAGAGACAAAATTCATCACAAGGTTTTTCTTTTTAATTTTCAAAGACTGATAATTAAACCCTATACCAGCAGATCTTTTGCCTAATTCTATATCTTGAAGAATTTCATCCAGTATCTCGGAACCATTGGTCAACAACCATATGCACATGGTCATATTTTCAATTTTTAAGTTCAACAAGGACACTTCATCTTGTAGATTAGAGATGTCAGCTGAGTATTCTTCCTTTTCAACCTACGATTGAGAGATTATCTCCTTCTGTTTTCCTCTTAAATATATATTTCTCCACATATGACACATGGTTCCTTCTAAGAAACATCCAGATAATCATAAATAACATTCTCACCACACGATTCTACATCATATCCCTATATGCCAGTTAAAGTAGTCACATGCTTGACTGTTTCATCTTTAGTTTCATCTTCAGATTCATCATCATCAGACCAAGACACAGAAAGACCCTTCTTCTGTTTCTTTAAGAAGGTAGTACATTCTGACCTAATGTGGCCAAAACCTTCACATTAAAAAAATTGAATACTTTTATAAAGACTCAGATTTTCTTCAGTTCTGGTTCTTCTCTGAAAATCATAGTTTTTGCTGATGTCAAATGAGATGTTCTTGACATTTGGTCTTGCCCTTGTGTCAAATATCTTTATCACTTTGATGAATTTCCTACCAAGTAGTACATTAGTATTTGACATTCCTTCCTTAGTATCAAGTTCACATTGATTCTCTTCATCTTCAGTGTTGGATACAAAAGTTATGCTGTTGTTTTTCTTCTCAGAATTTCCACTGATAGCTAACTCAAATGTTTGAAGTGACCGAACAAGTTCATCCAATCTCATGTTACTGATGTCTTGAGCTTCTTAAATGATTGTCACCTTCATGTAAAATCTTATAGGTAGATATCTAATCATCTTTCTAACCAACTTTTCTTCAGTTATCTTTCCCCCAAGGATCTAAAAGTGTTTTCTATTACAAGGATGTTCATGTGAAAGTCATGGATGCTTTCATCCTTATTCATCTTCAAATTTTCAAATTTGGTAGTAAGAAGCTAAAGTCTAGACTTCTTGACCTTGGATGTGCCTTCATGGTTAGTTTTAAGAATTTCCCAAGAATCTTTGACCATAATACATGTATTTATTAATCTGAACATGTTTTTGTCAACTTCATTAAATCAGGAAATCAAGGATTTGGAATTTCCAAGAGCAAGTTCATCTTCTTCTTTAGACTAGTCCTCTTCTGGTTTCAAAGGTTCCTTCCCATCTTTGTCCTTCACAACAAGATGATCCCAACCCTTTATGACAACTTTCAATGTTTTTCTATCCAGAGATTTTAGGAAAGCTGCCATACGAGTCTCCCTTTAGTCATAGTTGGTGCCATCTAAAATTGGTGGTCTGTTATTGAATCCTACTTGCTTGTCCATGGTACTAGAAAGTAACTTCCCTGGAGCTTACCATAAACAAAAAAAGTGCCTACTCTTATGCCGATTGTAATTCTAGCACACAAATTCCAGATGTCGAACCAAATGTTGCGACACTGGGATCAAATTAGTAAACAAAATAGGAAAAATTATGCAATTAAAATAATTTGAATAAAGTACATAACACTAGTAATTGTTAACCCATTTCAATGCAACATCACCTATATTTGGGGGCTACCAAGCCAGAAAGGCAATCCACTAAAATAGTATTAGTTTGAAGCTTTAAAAAACCCCTTGTTTACAACCTTCTCTCCTAATCACTACTCGTACAATTTCTATCTAAGACCCTCCTATATATGAGATCCTTCTCACTTCCCAATAGTCACAACCCTGTGACAAAATATCAACAATTAACCAAAATTAAGAAGACACACTTCAAAGACAAAATCAGTCTTGCTCAAAAGTTGCTGACTGAATAACAAAATGTAACTTGACCTACAATCCACCCTTTCTTAAAAGCTTTTGAGTGATTGACAGCCTAAACACGGTCCAACTTTAATATCAAAATGTAATAGAGTGGAATAAAAAATACAATGATCAAAGAAAAAACAAAAACCCTAAACCCTTATCTCATGCACACTGCATCTCCAAGTGTTTTAAGTCTTGAAAGACCTTTTAAATATACTCTTGCAATCATGGGCTTGGACTCTTAACGCAAATCCATTCTTCCAGCCGTAAAACTTTTGTAAAGTCTTTTCTACAAATATAGAAACAAAAATACAAAGTTTCCTAAAAAGTATCCAAGATCCTTTTTATGAAACTAAATCAAATATGCAACGTTCCTAAAACATCCTTGCTTGACTGCAACTGTATAAGTATTAAAACCATACAAATTCTTCAAATTAATTTAACTATTCTACAAAGATTTAAAACAATAACTGAAATGATGTTCTGGTATAATATGTTGCAACATCTGTCTTTAGTGATGAATTACAAACATTTGAGAACATTTGTCCTAATATCTTGCATAGAACCATGTTTTAGCAAAATTTGTTGCCAATCATAAAACTATGGAACTTACAAAAGTGTGTAGAGAGGAGAGATAATGATATATTAAGATTGAGGGTTGATGGTTTCATTACCTATTTATGTATGTTTTCCTATCCACACTTCTAGAACGTGTGGCCTTCTCTCTAGGCATTAGATTAGACGCCTGGCCTTATTAGGTCCTTCCGTTTGGTTTACTATTGTTGACTCGGGGGATCCTTTGTGATGATCCCCATAGTAGTGTTGGTGCACTCACTTATTTGACCATGTGATGCTTTGATCTCTCCCTTGTATTGCGATCCAATGTCTGTGATGGAGTCAAGCTAGTTGACTCTTTCAGTCCTTGACTAGCACCCCTGGGCCTCCCCCAAATGGGCCTATATTTCTTTACCTCCCACACCCCATTATTCTTAAAATTTCTTTATACTTTTGTTTTTTATTATTTTGTTTTTATTTTATTTTATTTTGTTTGTTGTATTAAAGCCTCAAGCCCAATCCTCATTCACTACTTTTCTAATTTTTATCCCCCATGTTAATAATGTATCCCCCACCCTTTGCTTGTAATTTTTATTTCTATTTTTTTTCTGCTTTTTATTTTGTTTAAGTTAATTAAATAATTATAATTAGATAACTTAAAATTGACCTTTCTTATTAAATCAAGATACAACACTTGATCAACATCACATGCTCTTTTTAAATTCAAATAAAATCAACTTCTAGCTCCCTTTCCCTATCTTAAAGTAAAATCAACTAATTTCCAAATCAACAACTAACACTTGGTCAACACCAAGTCTTTGCTCACATAATAAAAACATCTCAAATTGACTTAAGAGGAGGGAAGGATCTTCGCCATTAAGTCGAACATACAATTATTTCATTAAGAGGCAGTAAGGATCTTTGCCATGAAGTTCAGCATACAAAGTATTTCCTTAAGATGTGGAAAGGATCTTCACCATTCGTCTATCATACATAATATTGAAAGATATCCTTATTAGTCATATATTTTCTGCAAATTTTTTACATATAAATTATTACGTCTACCAAGAAATTACAATAGCCTGACGTTAATAATACTTAAGATGGAGAGCATTATAGGTTCTAAGAAGAAGAAAGGATCTTCGACGTTAAGTCCAACATACAAAATATTGCCTTAAGAGGAGACAAGGACATTCACCATGAATTCTAACATACAAATATTGACTTAAGAGGTGACAATGATCTTCTCCATGAAGTGCGTCATATAAGTATTGCATTAAAAGGACGTAAGGATCTTCACCATAAAGTCTAACATACAAATTATTATATTATGAGGTTGAAAGGATCTTCACCATGAAGACTACCATACAAAATGTTGAAATATATCCATTTTGGTCATAAATATTCTACAAATTATTCATAGATAAATTATTATGTCTGCTAAGAAATTATAATAGTCTAACAATAATAATACTTAAGATTGTGTATAAAGGCCGTATTCTTTAGTCCATTTCCCCAAGCATCGTGTCAACTTAAATTCTTCATAGTGGGAGTGGATTAGTTAACATAGTAGATAGAGGCTGAAGTTATCACTAAAATCACAGCAGAAAGGGTTCGTGATTTCTACTTCCAAAACATTATGTGCTGGTTTGGGCTTCCCAAAGCGATTGTGTATGATAAGGAACCTAGTTCGTCAGCACTATGGTTATGGAATTTTTTTGAGATCCACAACTACAAAAAAAGTTCATATATGTAATACACTCTAAGGGAAATGGGAAACTTGATTTTACGAACAAGGTTATCCTTAATGTACTAAAGAAGAAGCTTGATAACGCCAATGTATTATTGGTTCATACAATACCATCTCACCACCACCAAGAAAAATATGTTTTCCATGGTATGGTGTGGACGCCATGCTGCCTATGGATATTGACACACTCTTGCAGCGAAGATCCTCGTTTGATCAAGAGGTAAACAAGGATGGATTTGAGTGAGCAAAGGACTTGATCGATGAATTAAGAGAAGTCGCTCATGTTTGAGAATTCACTTCCAACCATAGAGTCGCCAAAATATATAACTCCAAAGTAAAGCCAATCGAGATGCAAGAGGGCGAGGTGGTCTTAAATTTGGTGGTCCTGCCTGCACAATAGGGAAAACTATAACCCAACTAGGAGGGGTGATATCGCATATTCCAGAAGCTAGAAGGATAACTCATACCGAGAACATGGAACTCTTTCCATCTTAAGTATTATTACTCTTAGACTATTATAATTTCTTAGCAGACATAATAATTTATATGTGAATAATTTGTATAATATTTATCACCAAAATGGATATATTTCAACATTTTGTATGCTAGACTTCATGGTGAAGATCCTTGCCACCTCCTAATATAATAATTTGTATGTTGGACTTTATGGTAAAGATCCTTACGTCCTTTTAATGCAATACTTAAATGACGCACTTCATGTAGAAGATACGTGTTGCCACTTAAGTCAATATTTGTATGTTATACTTCATGGTGGATATCCTTGTAGCCTCTTAAGGAAACATTTTATATGTTGGACTTCACATCGAAAATCCTTGCTTCTTCTTAGAACCCATAATGCTCTCCATCTTAAGTATTATTACCGTCATGCTATTATAATTTCTTGGTAGACATTATAATTTATATGTAAACAATTTGCAGAAAATATATGACTAATAAGGATATCTTTCAATATTATGTATGCTAGACGAATGGTGAAGATCCTTTCCACCTGTTAAGGAAATACTTTGTATGCTGAACTTCATGTCAAAAATATTTACTACCACTTAATGCAATAATTGTATGCTGGACTTAATGGCGAAGATCCTTTTTGCCTCTTAAGTCAATTTGAGATATTTTGATTATGTTTGAAAAAACTTGGTGTTGACCAAGTGTTAGTTGTTGATTTGGAAAATGATTTGATTTTACTTAAAGATAGGGAAAGGGAGCTAGAAGTTGATTTTATTTGAATTTAAAAAGAGCCCATGATGTTGATCAAGTGTTGTATCTTGATTTTATAAGAAAGGTCAATTTTAAGTTATCTCATTATAATTAATTAATTAACTTAAACAAAAATAAATAAATAAAAAGAGAAATAAAAATTACAAGCAAAGGGTTGGGGATACATTATTAACACGGCGGATAAAAATAAGCAACGTAGTGAATTAGGATTGGGCTTGAGGCTTTAATAAAACAAAAATAAATAAAATAAAACAAAAACAACATAATAAAAAACAAAAGTATAAAGAAATTTTAATAATAAGGGGGTGTGGGAGGTAAAGCAATATAGGCCCACTTGGGGGAGGCCCAGGGGGGCTAGTCAAGGACTGAAAGAGTCAACCAGCTTGAATCCATCACAGACATTGGATCAGAATACAAGGGTGAGATCAAAGCATCACATGGTCAAAAAATTGAGTGCACCAACACTACTATGGAGTTCATCACAAAGGATCCCCCGAGTCAACAATAGTAAACTAAACGGAGGGATCTAATAAGGCCAGGCGTCTCATCTAATGCCTAGTAGAAAGGCCATAGTGATGTCATTGACTGGAGAAATTCGATTGAGGCATGGTGAAGGTCAGCATGTCTTTGACACTGGTCACACTTATTGAAGAAGGCGATGATATCCTTCATAAAAGTAGGCCAATAATATCACACCCTTTACAACTTTTAGTGAGGGCTTTTCCACCAATGTGACTGCTGTCAGTTATTTTGTGTAGTTCTGCAAGTACTATGGGGCTTTCATGCTCACCTAAGAACTAATCATGGGTGAAGTTTCCCCATTTTATAAATTTTTCCTGAGAGAAGAGTGTACTTAGCAGTCTGCTTTGAATTCTCCTTGCTTCCCCCTCATCTAGTGGAAGTTCATTCGCCTGCAGGTAATGCAATATGTGTTACATCAAGCTATACTAATAAACAACTTCAAGGGAGTATACCTTTCACAACTCAATACTGGAGGAGGCAAGAGTCTCTTGGATTATTGTTTTGTAAAACCCTAATTTATTCGAGGTGGAAAGCTTAGACAAAGGGTCTACTTTAAAGTTTTATTCCCAAGGAACATATTATATTTCAAAGGAAGTAAAGCGAGAGGATAAACTTCGTACCTTTTGCATATACTATATCAGCTAGGGATCTTTTGTCTGGTATTGCCTAGATACTTGGTTGGCGACTAATTGGGAGTCACTTTTGGATTTTAGTATGTTGCCTCTCATCTATAAGGAGAGAACCATGCCATCAATAAGGGCATCATGTTATTATTGGGGACTACCATTAATTTTGGATTGATCGTTCTAGAATTACTTCCTTTTCCAAGGGTAACCATTAGTTCAATGTATCCATAGGAATGAGTAACAATGTCGTTAAAGGCTCGTAGTTGGAATCCCCTATACATTGAAAATTTTCCCCTTTTCATCTAGAGCTTCTTAAAAATCTCTATATACATGATTTTACACAAGCTCCCCCTATCTATGTGGATTCTTGATACATCAAGTTGGCCATAATTTATGTTATTACCATGGGAAATTTTCATTCAAGTTCACTCATCTTCTCGCTATCTCAGAACCTGGGGATAAGTCTCTCTCGCTTCCCTTTCAAAAGTTTCTCTCCTTTTCCACTGACCATTTTAACTAGACAATTCTTATTTTAACAGTTCCCTTGGACGGGGTTCTTGGCCTAGGAAGGCCTTAAGTAATGAATGTTATGTACTGGAAATTCCCCTTTTGGTCTTCTTCTTCTTATTTGTCACTACTATCCTCCTTCCCTTTGGCTCAGCTTATTTCCTCTTTGGCTTTCTTAGGAGATCCCCTTTCTCTAGAGGGGATCGTTTATTCCTTGGAGGCTTGTATCTCTTATTATAATATTTCTTCCTTTTCCGGTCATCTATTCAACCATCCTCCTATGTGTATCGGGTGAGCATCCCCTTCTTTATCATCTATTCATTTGTATCGCTCAAATGGAAGTATTCGTCAATGTTATGGCCATGTCTCCTTTACTAGATAAGGGATACTTATTCATGCTTCCTTGAAATCATTATTTGTTCATTCTTGTAGAATTTTCTCCCTTCGAATTTTTGATTCGAAGTACTATTTCAACTAAAAAGTGTGAACTTTGTCTCCGCACTAGGTTATTTACACTATTAAACATAGTGTTATCCCCTTGCATACCTAGTTTGGCTTATAGCTTTATGAGGCCGTGAAGAATCTATATTATGGGAATTAAAGATTGCGATGGAGGTTGATTAGAAGTTTAGCCTTAGTGTGGTTGTTAAAAAGACTATAAAATCGGAAGGACATAAGATGTGCCTCGGTCGATTATTAGAAGGATTGAATTTTATAGTGAAGGATAGAAGGAGAAGTCAGTAGGATATGAGTGTAGGACGAAGTGGAGTCTCCCTTGCGATATTAGGGGCATTGATTATTGTAGCAACCGCTTGTGAAGTGTTATATTGAGTAGCTGATCGAGTAGCTTTCGATGTTGCCATTTTTAAGAGGTTGATCAGTGACTCAAATGGGATATAGATTAGATGTTTGCCTAATAACGTTGAAGAGATAGTGGTTTCTCATGGAATTTCGAGGAAATTAGATGAAAAATTACTACTAATAACTGTTGGGTGCAAGTGTGAGTGGTTATAGTCCCATATTGCCTATGAATGGGTGGAATGTTGGATTTATAAGAGAGATGACCCATTTACCTAACACCTTAAGGTTTTGGGTTTAGAGGTGGCGTCTCCCTCTCTTATGATCCTGGAGCATTAGTCTCATTGGTTTTTAATAAAAACAAATATTTGTGTATTCACCAATCATAATTGTCTCATGGTTTTTAATAAAAACAAATATTTGTTTCAATTTTTTAGTATAAATGTTAACATTTTATCATAAAAAAAAAAGATAATATCTTTTCAAGTCATTTTTATTTTTTCTTGTATCATGTCATAATATCATATACTCTCTCTGTCCCTAAATAAGTATCATTTCATTAAGTATATAATATTTGTTTATCTAAGAGAAATCATACTTAATAGATTGTATTAATTATTATAAAAGTGGTAAAACAATTACGTTCTAATTCAAAAACAAAAAATTTTAAAAACCAAAATAAATTGAATTAACTCACTAATGTTTTAAATGTTTCCCTTAAAATTAATGTTTTAAATGTATCAGTTACCTTAAAATTTCTTTAACGAATTTATTACATTGTTGTAGGGCAACCCTGTGAACTGAAAGGAAGATGCCTTCCAGGAGTAGGAACTTTAAGAGATTATAGTCAAGAAAATGATAGATGTAAAGTTCTTATAAAGAATTAAAGGGAGATCGGCGAACAAAAGAGCAAGTAGGAGACAAAGATAATAACAAGCAAGTCAGTTTTAGTTTCGTCGACAAGAATGGAATCCAAGACTTAGAGAGTTTGGGTTATTTGTCTACGACAATGGTTGATGTTGAAGCAAAACTTATAGGCGGGATAGATTTTGAAATTTGAATATGACAGCGGTTGCAAGAAGTTTCCTGATTAAGGCGCCAATTACGTGGCTAAATCCGAGGAAGCAGTTTTATTAAGCGACATACGTGTCAGATTAGTACTACGTTGAAGTGTGTGCTCAGTTATTATGTAACTAATATAATAAGAGGGTCTAATATAGGATCCAGGGTGTTCATTTTATACTAAAATCATTTGTAAAACTGCATATTTCCAAGCATAAGGAAGCAAGAGTTAAAAAGTGTTAATGTACGTGAATCACCACATTTATTTCAATGCAGACTCCTTTCTTTTCAGTTGTGCCTTTTAAATATTTTTTTTGCATATTATTTACTTTTGAACAATCTTTTGTATTGTCATTTACATTATTAAATCTCGTTCCATTACGATACTGGAATTCACTGAGAGCTTACTCAATATTTACTTCATTTTGGACAAGTCCTAGACTTCTGTCGGTCACGAGTCACCTTCAGTCGGTTAATTCATAGCATATTTGTGGAAAACTTTTACTTGTTCCCTTATTTATAGAGAACTATTTATCATAAAGTAAGGCGTCGCATGGACAGAACAAGCCCCATTTCATTCTATTAGCACATGTCTTAGGATTAACTAGTTGATCTTGCGAGTAACCCATAGTTTTAGGCTTTGGGAGGACTAGCAGTAGTTTACCATTTTCCACAGTAAACAAATTGGAACACCCAGTTGGACTAGTGCTAGTGGAATCTATCTAAAAAATCTAGAGTGTTTGTAAGTGTATGAGACTTAGAAGTGGAAATTTAACCAAATAGTATATTAAGCCACAAGTTAAGCAACATACACCAAGGATGATTAATCCTTTCAACACTAATGCGGATGTAATACCGCCACGAACAATAACTACCACAGATACAATAATTTCTCAAGTTGCGCCTTTTCCTTTGTTAGAAAATACAACTATGCCAGTGTTGACTGCAAGCGTAGTCACTATCCCCCAGGCTCTACCGGCTAGTCCAGGGCCTGTGGTAAGTACGAACGTAAGGCCTAATGTGCCTTATTTTGGTACTGTTGATCCTATTTATTGATTGTCGTATTCTTTAATTCCAGAGTATCATTCGACATCAAGCCCAACATTATTTTTAGATAACGCTCAGAATGTGAATTCTCTATTACAAGGGTCTGCACCAAGAGGAAATTCTCTAAATAGAAATAACCAAAGTAGAGTGGTGCCTCCTCAGCTAGTGCCGCCTCAAACTAACACTTCAGTAGTCGTTTTAAGGCAACAAATGGATGATAGTAACCATGAGTTAGTTAACATGTTAACCAATCAATTCAGTACTGTGTTTAATCCTATAGTGCAGGAATCAACTGAGACGAATAGACATTCCACTGAGACAAATAGGTAGGTAATTGCTCAATTAACACGCTTGTGTAATTTTTTGGGTGCTCCTCCAGCGCTTGTTCGACAGGCGCCACCTGTTGTTCAACCAATCGTACCTGTTCAAATAGATCTAGGGGCAATATATGATTAAACTGTTTACAAGGGGAAAGTAATAAGGCCCCAAGTACCGCAAATTCTTATGGTCGACCCACCAAGGGTGATAGAGCACCCTCACGTGGTATTAACCGATAACAAGAGCTGATCAAATTGTCGAAAGAATAACTTAACCACTATTGTCGAAAGAATCATGGCCAAGAATGGTATGAATACCATAATTCATAGGCCAACGTATTCTTCCCCTTTGTCTGAATAAATCTTGCAGACTGAATTACCTAGGGGATGGAAAATCTTTAAATACACAAAGTTTAGGGGTGAATCTGGTGAGTCGATAGTAGAACACATTGCTAGATACTTAATCGAGTCAGGGAATATGGCGAATAATGAAAACCCGCGGGTAAAAACTTTTCCTTCATCCCTTACTAAGACAGCCTTCACATGCTTTACTACCCCGCCCCCAAATACCATTGATTCATGACTAAGTTGGAAAAGGTTTTTCATGAACAATTTTATGAGGGACATTTGAAAATTAGTTTGGTAGAATTATCAAATATAAAAAGAATTTTTGCAGAGAGTGTTGATGATTACATAAATAGGTTCCGTTTGTTGAAAGCAAGGTGCTTCACTCAGGTGCTTGAACATAAACTTGTTCAAATGGGTGCAAGAGGTTTGGATTACTTAATTAGGAAGAAAATAGATCCAACCTATGTGAAAAGTATGTCACAACTAGCTGATAGAGTTGACCGCTTGAGCGTCTGAGACTATAGAAAGTCAGATATATAAAGGCCAAAAAAGAAAAAGTAGCCTTTGTAAATTTTGATGACACAAATCCTATTTCTGAGGTTGATTATATCTCACTTATGGAGGTAGAGGTCGACATGGCTGAGATGAAGCTAGGACCTTCATATGAATATAAATTATTATTTCCTTCCAAAGGAAAAAATCCTGTCGAAAACAATCCAAAATTTCCAGCAAAGACTTATACTTTTGATGTCATTAAGTGTGAAGAAATTTTTGATTTGTTGGTTAAAGATTGTCAAATTTTAGTGCCTCCAGGAGCTAAATTACCACCGTTGTAAAAACGAAAGAAAAGAGGTTTTTGTGAATATCATAATTATCTTGGTTACACAACCTTACAATGTTTTCTTTATTGGGATCTTGTGCAAAAATAACTTTAGGAAGGACGGTTGAAATTTTCCAGTATAAAGTTGAAAATCAATGTCGACCCTCTTTAGAAAGAAGAAGCATTGTTTATCGACCCAATTGAGATAAACATGGTAGAAATTACTGAGTTTACTGATGCAAGCATGGTAGAGGGAACCGATGAAAGTCCTGATGTGGACTTGGCTGACGTCTACCCTAAGCTTAAAGAGGATTTTCTCTACTTCTTGTATCGGTGCAAGAATAAGGGCTCACAAGCTTGTTTGTGCCCTAGATGTGGCCCTCTAATAGGCAAAATTGATGCTGAAATTTTTTAGAGATTACAGATTGAGAAAGCCAAAGGAAGGTTTTTTAATCAGAAGTTCCACCCACTCAAAGAAGGAGCTCCAAAAAAGGCTATGGGAAACTGTCAGTCCAGGCCAAGGAGTTCCGTTCCATCAACCAATGTTCCTAAAAGCACTTGGATAATGCCTTAGAGAATAATGGAGACACCAAAGGGTGTTGCTACTTCCAGAGACAAGGGAAAGTCAGTCATAAACTACTGACGAGAGTTCAAGTCTGAGAAGAAAAGTCATTTTTCTGAGAATTATATGGCGAAAAACCCTATTACAATGACCTAGTGAAGGCGCTTTCAATGTCATAAGCAGGCTGCTGAAGGAAATGTTGAGAGAACTGCTAGAAGCAAATAAGGTTTTGGAAAGAAGTATATGGTGAAAGTTGACACATATGCAAAAGACCGTATAAAAGAATTTGTTCGTCGACCAATCATTAAAAGTTCAAAAGAAGCTACTGATGATTTCAAATCACATTCAGAGGAGAGTTTGAATATTTTGGTGAACATGGTGTCGACTTTACCAACTGAGTATTATTTCCCCACTAAAGTTGATGATTCAGCAGGTGCAGATGCTAAAGAAATGGCTTTATATAAGCCAACATGATATTTTGTTATGAATAATGGTTCTGTAGAGAACCAAGATGCTTTTTACAAAAAGCCAAGTGTGGCCATGAAGATCCATTTGAAGCCTCTCTTGATTAGAGCAAAAGTATATGGGATAGCTATCAATAAAGTTTTGATAGATTGTGGAGCTACTGTGAACATAATGCGACACCACACATTGAAGAAAATTGGAAAATATGATACCGACATACAGTATCGTAATGTGGTCTTGTCAGATTAATGGGGAAAGATAGGAGCACAATGGGAATCATCCAAGTGGATATTACCGTCGGCATTATAACAAGGCCGACCATATTCATGGTTATTAATGCCAATCCAAATTACAATCTTTTAGTAGGAATAAAATGACTACATGGTATGGGAGATGTGCCATCTTCCATGCATCAACATTTGGTGATTTGAAGAGAAGATAGTATAGTAGAGAATATTGAGGTTGATCAAGGATATTTCATGGTCGACGCTATAATGTTAGTAAGAAACAATTTGAGAGAAAGTTATCCCATATTTCTCCTTGCAATCTTACTGAAGATGTCTACCAAAAATTGGATGAGGCATTTGTTTCCTTAAAGCTGCACGAGACCCATGGGTTTAATTGGGATGTTGAGCCTTTAGAAGAAACATTTTATAAAGGATTCTGGCCAACAGGATGGGGTGATATTTATGATGATGATGCTTGAGCTAGAAGCTCTAAAATGGATTTTGACATACATAGCCGAAAATGAGTTAAATTCAGCTTTAGAAGCTAAAGTAGAAAACATGGTTGTTAAAGCCATTAATTCTCAAGTCCTAGGAGAATGGACAATTTTGGTTATGAAACCAAAACCACCAGATAAGCCAAAAATGGACGGAGATAACATCAACAAGCAACGTCTGGACTGCATCTACGACAATGAACCCCTAGGCTTCAAGAAGGATCACATGGCGCCAAAAAAGATGCATCCACAAGACCCTTTAGAAGATGTAAATCTTGGCAAAGAAAGAGATAAACTGCATGTTGGAATTTAAGAGGGGGTTTTTCAAACTTTTTGATCCTCTTAGAAGAATAAACCCGAAAACATATCTTAATTAAATCATCAATCACAAATCAATTTAATCAAAATAAGGATTCAATAGTTACCTCTTGAAGCGTGCATTATCTTTGATCACGAATGGCAGAAGATACCAGTGTGTCTATATAGTCCATGCGAGTGCAAAGTTAGAAGCCTTCAAAGCAAGATTATGCAGCATAGGTTTGAGATTTAATCATGTGTTCTTCATTAAAATGCCTTGTAATTCAAGAATGAATGCCCAACTTCATATCTTCGAATCTCTTAGCTCAACCATGATCTCTTTAAGTTGTTTGACATTTTGGAAAGCTGAAACATTGTCTACAACCTTAATGATGACCAGTTTGGATAAATCAACTTGGAACTTGGTGAATATTTACCAAGAAGTTGGGACAAAAATCTAACCAAACTTGTTGAAAATTTCACTAAGTGTTTTGTTCAAAATGTCATGACTTCATGGGTCTATATCTCCTAATCCAAGAAATTTTTTGGACATAAACCCTCAAGGACAGTTGTAGAATTCATCAAGCTCTACAACTTTCATGTTGAAAGTTTTCCTTGAATCATCTTGCCTCATAGTAAAACATGGTCACAGAGTAGTGAAATTATCAAGGTAAAAAACACATAGAATTTTTCTAAGTATTGAAAATCTTGACTTTTTGTTGACTTTTCTTGACTTTGTTGATTCTTGATGATCAAGATTGATAATTTTGAATGTCTTGGTGAATCTTGATCTTTGAAATTCAATATTGACCAAAAATCAAAGTTTGACTTTTATGTGTTAGTTGACTTTTCATCAGTTGATACAAATTTCAACTATCAATCACTTGATCTTTGAGGATGTTTTGAAACATGAAATTAGGTCAAGATATTGTGTTTTAATCCTTATGACCATGTTTCAAGTCATTAGGCCATGTATTAGGTCAAAATTCAATGATCAGTCATTCTCAGTCAAAACCCTAATTTGGTCAATTTGCCCCTTTAATGATTTGAATGCTTTACTTAAGGAATTAAGATCAACCCTTGAGCAATTGATGAATATGACTTCAAAATGTTTATGTTGGCGAAAAATCTTGAAGTTTGACTGTATGTTTGACCATAATTGACTTTTTACCCAATAAAGCTAATTTTCAATCATCTGATCAATTGACTGAGAAATTTTGAGATGCAAGACTTGAAACTTGGCATGAGCATTCTTGGAGGTCTATGATGAACCATGAAAGTCATTTGAGGCATTAGAAGTCTAATTTTCTTGTGAAAACCAAAACCCTAATTTGTGGTCTCAGTGCTTAGGAGGTGAGCTTGTCTGATCAACTCTTTGAGAATCCTAAAGCATTTGAGAGCTTTTTGTGAGAAACGTCTTGAAGAAAAGGAAGGGAAAATTTTGGGGTACAACAGTTGCCCCTGTTTAATCTTCTTAAACATGAAGAGTTAGATTGGCATGTTCTCCATTCGTGACTTGAAGTTGGAAGATGATTGAACATTTAAGTGCCCAGAAATTTGCACTCACCTGTGCATGAAGTAAAACTGTTTGTTGATTATACTTGGAATGGGCTTAAAGATGCCATTTGGAGTGGTAATGAATAGTTGTAGGAGATGGGCTTATAGATTCCATCCAAAGTAACCGTTGATATAGAAATTAGACTAAGTCTACGCTCGACTTTAACTGGGAGAAGTATCAGAATAAATCTTTGGTCGATTTAATCTGAGCCAAAAAATGTCAACTAGAAGGAATATCAGAATAAGTCTGTGGTCGACTTAACATGAGCCAGAAAATGCCTACTGGAAGAAATATCAAAAAAAATATTTGGTCGATTTAATCTGAGCCAGCAGAGGTCTTTAAATCTTTAACTAGGGGAAGTATCAGAATAATTCTTTGGTTGATTTAATCTGAGCCAAAAGAGGTCTACTAAGAGAAGTATTAAATAAATCTTTGGTCGATTTAATCTGAGCCAACAAAGGTCTTTAAATCTTTAACTGGGAGAAGTATTAGAATAAATCTTTGGTCGATTTAATCTGAGCCAGAAAAGGTTTACTGAGAGAAGTATCAGAATAAATCTTTGGTCGATTTAATCTGAGCCTACAGATCTTTGAATGGAGTGTTCATCATGTAGATATTTGCCCTGTCTTGTTTCAGGGAATGACCTACAATTTGTTTTGAGGATTTGTTGATGATATCGGTATGTCAATTGATTTTTCCTGAAAAGGTAAAAAGTTAACTGTATGCAATGTCATGATGTATGAAATGCATTACGTAATGATATTCTCAAAATAAACGAGACTGTGCTACATGTGTTTCGTATGCATATTTTATGACATATGAATGTGTTGTGAAGTGTATTTGTAAGCTTGTGTTGTATTTTGTCTGGGAAAATAAATCCTTGACTATTGTTGGAATAAAAAGTACATGTATCTTCAATCTTGTCTAGAATGCTTCCACTGGGGATTCTTGTTTACTTGAGGAAACTCTGCTGAGGAATATTGATTTTTGCTTTGGGGAGAAGAGTTCAGGAAGCTTGGTTGTTCGTTGCTCTACTAGGGAATTTGATTCTTATATATCTTGACTGGAGATAAAAGAGATGGATAATCTTCTGAATCGTCTGGGGATGATAATTTTTGTACACCCTGACTGGGGATTATGGTGACTTCACTTGGGACAGGAGTTTTATCAGTGATTTGTGGTAGTATGAGGAATAGACTCAAGTTGGGGAAACTGTATCCTATTGAGGAAATAAACCTTGTTAAAACAGAAATATTTTGCTGAGGAAACAAACTCTCATGGGGAAATTGAATTTTCTAAAGAGAAGAACTCTATAGGTTTTTACAGTTTTCAAACTCAGTTGGGGAAGAGAATTTCCATGAAGTGTGTTGATTGGAACTCCATAAGGAAATTGTGGGGAACATATCCTTATTGAGGATGAAGATTATTCTATCGATATAATCTCATAGAAGTAGCTCTGTGGGGATTTATGGACAGCTTGAGTGTTATTCCCGCTCCTAGAATCTTGAGTAAATGCTTATTCTTGTTCTTATGGGTATATTTGTTAACAGTTAATCATTTTCATATGCATATGTTAATTCAATTTTAGTCATTGGACATTTTTGCAAGCAAAACATAAAAAGAAAAAAGTTTGAACTTTAAGGTGTATTTATATTGATAATTTTCCTATAAACAGGAGATTTTTGAATAAAGAGACGGGAATCCTAGTAAGAGGAAGTCTTTGTGAAATGAAAAGAGTACAAAGTGAAAACAAAATGTATAGCCATAGGGAAGTGATCTCATTGGGTCCCAAACTCTGCTATTGCCCTTATGTCTTCGAACATCTCGTCCCTTTCCATCGGAAGAAGTTGATTGAAACATTTGAACTTTCGACTTTGGTAGTAAAGCTTATATGTAAGTGATCCAACGGGACATAGTAGCGCGCTTTTAATCCCTAATTTTTGCCTGGACCTCCATTTCGGGTTTTCAGTCCACCGGATACCCTTTTTTACCCAAGCCGCCTTTTCAGGTTTTCGACTTGCCAGGTGTATAATCTTTTGTATATATCTGTAATTTTTTGTCAAACACTTTTGGTTCGCCGGGATGCCCTTAATTTTTCCTAGGTATGTTAACCTAGCGGGTCATTCTTATGCGTAGTATTTTTTGACTATTTCCGTGTTCACAGGGTGCGGGAAATCTTTGCCGTCCATAGTGGTTAGCATCATAGCACCGTCCGAGAATACTTTCTTGACAAAAAATGGCCCTTCGTAGGTGGGAGTCCATTTGCCCTTGGGATCGCCTTGTGGTAGAATGATGAAATTTATTACTATGTCACCAGCCTGGTATACCTGATGCTTGATCTTCTTGTTGAATGCCTAGATCATACGTTTTTGATACATCTGACCATGACTGATAGCCGCCAGCTTCTTTTCGTCAATTAAATTCAACTGATCAAACCTAGTATTAATCCACTCGTCTTCATCTAAGTCTGCTTATTTCATAATCCTTAGAGAAGGGATTTAAACATTGACAGGCAGGACAACTTCCATACCGTAGACTAGAGAGAATGGGGTTGCCCCAGTTGATGTTCACGCTGAAGTACGATATCCATGAAGAGTAAATGGTAACATCTCATGCCAGTTTTTGTAGGTCACCACCAACTTTTGCACAATCTTCTTGATATTCTTGTTGGCGGCTTCCACTGTGCTATTCATCTTAGGTCTGTATGGAGAAGAATTGTGATGCTTGATCTTGAACTGCATGTAGAGTTCAGTGATTATGGCGTTGTTGAGGTTGGTACCATTGTCAGTGATGATTCTCTCAGGGATACCATACTGTGATCGGTGGAAATAGAACTGACTGTTTTTAAGTTGGTTCGCGAAATGTCGCGATAAGCAAGAGTCGCCACCGTCTTTTATGTTCTCCAACATGGAAAGGACAAAAGCACAGCAAAATTCCTTATGAGATAGTTTCTCGGTTCGGGAGGTAGATTTATAGAAAGGGAAGGTGTTAGCACCCTTTCTATCCATGGTTATCCATGGGCTCTTAGGTACTTGCTCATTATTTTCAAAAGATGTTTTCTTTTCAAAATGTGAGTGGGTTTGAAAAAGTTTCGTTTAAAGATTTCAGATTGACTCTTGTATCAATCCTCAAGAGTGTTTGAAAAATTGTTTTGAAAGCTTTTTGAAAATGTCGGTGTGAAAAGAGTTTTTGATTTGTTTTTGAATAGAGCAAGTATCTATGAGTCATCTACCTACCCTAAGGAATTAGGCTGTGTAAATGTCCTTAAGGTAGTGCCATCCCACCATTGAGAGGTAGGTAGCACCACCGTTGGAGGTGTTCGGGTCAATTCGAGTGTAGGGACAATGTGGTCACCGAAGCAACAGTAGGACACCTTAGAAGCTACCCTTATGTCCTTGATCCTTTTTTAATCCGAGGGAACCGTTTCGAGGCAACTATTTCGAGGCAATCGTTTCGAGGCAACTTGTTTCGAGGCAACTGGATCATGGACATAAGGACTTACTAAAACGTCCTATACTTGATGACCACGTTTCGAAGGCAACAGGTGAGGCGTACCCTAGAAGTGGTGTGTGTATTTGTGTGTTGTTTTCAGTTTAATATTTGTCTTTGATCATGGCATTGTGAGCTACGCTTGTTTTTAATTAACATACATTCTTTCATACAAAGTTAGAATTTAGGAGTGCGGAAAATTAAAAGACGGAAAGATAAAAGCTACGCTATTACAAGGCGCGGGTCTATACATCGCCAAAATACAAAGACCTGTTTTTGATAAAATATGCGGAAAGTAAAAAAAAAAAGACCTAACTACTATTACATCCAGAAAGCAGTTACATAATAATCAACAAGAAAAATAATGTGCGAAATAGAAATTGGAACGTCCGAGGGTTTTGACCCTTTGCTTGAAATTAAATTAAATTAAAGTCTAATTATTATTTAATTAAAGAAAGGTGTTTTTTTGTGTTTTTTCTATTTAATTAATATTAAACCTAGAACTAATTATTTAAATAAAAGAAAAAAGTATTTTTGGTTTTTTAATGTCTTTAATGAAAAATAAAAATAAAATAAAGTCAAAAGTTAGTAAAACCTAATTCTAATTTATTTTATTTATTATGAAAAATCCAAAATTAAACCTAATTAAACTAAATTAATTTGTTAGAATTTATTTACAAAAAATAATTAATAGTGAAATTACTAAATAATAATAATAATACTAAAAATGTTAAATTTCTGAATTTTATTATGAAAAAAATGTTAATTGGTTAGTGATTAATAAAAAGAATAACGATTAATTAATTAAAGGAAAATAATAAAAATAGAGAGAGAGTTTAGGAGTATACGAGCCTGATTGGAGGGGTGAAACAGCTATTGGCGTCATGTGTAAACTATTTTGTTTTGGCCATTTGTGTTTTGGCTTTTGACCATTTGTGTTCTGACTTTTGGCCATTTGTGTTCTGGCCTCAACGTTCCTTAACCTTCTCAGGATGTCTGTCTCGCCATGTATTGGTGTCATGTGTAAAATGTTCTGTTTTGGCCATTTGGCTTTTGGCTTTTGGCCTTTTGTGTTTTGGCCTCAACGTTCCTTAATGAACCTGCATGAGATCCTGTCTAAAATCTGCAGTGTTGAATCTCATGAACACATTAAATAAAATCATAAAATGCAAATAAAGCCAATATATGAAGAAATTTAATGTTTAGGCACAATATGGCATGTATGAATGATTATACCCTTTTGATCATGGAGATCAAATCAATCTTACCCTTACTGGAAAATTAGTGACATGAATGCTTTTATGCCCTTTTGATCATGGAGATCAAGTCAGCCTTACCCTTACTAAAGAAGTAGTGAGATGTTGGTTTGTAACTGAGATGGTTTGTTTGTAGTGAGAGAGGGATTTGTAATAAGGATTTTAAGGTTTTAGGGTTCTTGAAAGAATTTGATATTCTGACTGTGGCAAGGTTTTTCTTCTCTTTCCTTTCTCCTCTCTGGTTTGTGTGAAAAGAAGGTGATTATATAATGGAAATTAGGGTAAAGAAAATGGGCTTTGAATGTGCAATTGGGCCTCTAATGTTCACTTGAGTTCGTCACTTTCCAGGCTAAATCGCAGGGACTTAAGTGCAATTTTTGAAGTTGAAATGTGAAAACAAAACGTAGCCGACATCAAGAACTAACTCCTGTCCTAAAATCGGCTCAATCGTATAAACAGTGAATTAGTTATGAATTTTTGAAATTTCAGCTCAGACAAACTTATTTTGGGCTCCAGTGTCGACTCTGACACGTTCTTCAATAAAAAACTGGTATTGATCGGAGCATAATCCGGTCTCGACTTTTGAAGCAAAGTTGTAGATCTATGAGTCAGTGACCTTGTGTAAAAATATGAGCCCAATCCGATAAAAATTGACCGAGTTATGAATTTTCGAAGTTTCGGCCCAGATGAAATAGTATTAGCATTCAGGATTTTCGGCGTGTCATGTGTTCTGAGCAAAAACCGAAGGCCTTTTGAATACTGTTTGAACTCAATACCTTCTGTGAAAATGTAGCCAACTCAATTAGTGAAATTTTAGCGCCAAAACCAGCTCGATACGATGAAAATTGACCAAGTTATGATTTTCTGAACATGACGCAAATAAACTTCGGTCACAAATTTTCTATACGAAAATACTTGATAAATCCACATTTTTGAAGACCTTCTGATCGAAATTGGCTTCCAGCCGTGAGAGATGAAAACGTAGATAATGTCAAGACAGAATTTTATCCACCGGAACGGGTTCAAAACGAGTCACGATCTTCAAGTTATGAATTTTTTTAGCGCATAAAAACTGCACTTTCAGCACACTTTTTCACCATATTTCTTCGAGAAAACTCACACATTCGGATACCTTCTTTAAAGAATTGACTCTTGAGCCAAACCTGAATTTTAGAATACATTATTAGAGATATCTTGGCGAAAGAATACCTGAATATGACGCGCCAGGTTGGACTTGTGAATTTTTCTTGAAATATTTTGAGAAATATGGGAGGGCAAATTTTGGGGTACAACAGTTGCCCCTGTTCAATCTTCTTAAACCTGAGGATGTAGATTGGCTGGCGTGCCTTTCGTGATCCGAAGGTAGGAGATGATTGAACACTAGAGTGCCCAGAAATTTATGCTCACATGTTAGCAGTGTGATGTCGGGAATGGGCTTATAGATGCCATTTGATGGATAGGAGGATGGGCTTATAGATGCCATTTGGGAGTGTGACAGAATCTTGTCGGGAATGGGCCTATAGATGCCATTTGGAGACTGTTGATATGTGGATGGGCTTATAGATGCCATCTAGGTGTCGATCGCGTAAGATATTCCTTATCGAGAACTTGCGTACCTGAGAAAGAAAAATAATTACCTGGCCTGTTACGGGGGTTAATCTTCAAACTCTTTATGTAGATATGCCCTGGCTAGATACAGTATCGAATCTCTAAACTCTTCAGACGTGCCCTGGCAAGATACAGGAATCGAGTCCGGAAAATAGTCGTCAACAGATACACCTTGGCAAGATACAGGAATCGGATCTTCAAACTCTTTAGACGTGCCCTGGCAAGATACAGGAATCGAGTCCGGAAAATAGTCGTCAACAGATAAACCCTGGCAAGATACAGAAATCGGATCTTCAAACTCTTCAGACGTGCCCTGGCAGGATACAGGAATCGAGTCTGGAATTAGTCGTCAACAGATACACCCTGGCAAGATACAGGAATCGGATCTTCAAACTCTTCAGACGTGCCCTGGCAAGATACAGGAATCGAGTCTGGAATTAGTCGTCAACAGATACACTCTGGCAGGATACATGAATCGGATCTTCAAATTCTTCAGACGTGCCCTGGAAAGATACAGGAATCGAGTCCGAAAAATAGTCGTTAACAGATACACCCTGGCAAGATACAGGAATCGGATCTTCAAACTCTTCAGACGTGCCCTGGCAAGATACAGGAATCGAGTCCGGAATTAGTTGTCAACAGATACACCCTGGCAGGATACAGGAATCGGATCTTCAAACTCTTCAGACGTGCCCTGGCAAGATACAGGAGTCGAGTCCGGAAAATAGTCGTCAACAGATACACCCTGGCAAGATACAGGAATCAGATCTTCAAACTCTTCAGACGTGCCCTGGCAGGATACAGGAATCGAGTCTGGAATTAGTCATCAACAGATACACCCTGGCAAGATACAGGAATCGGATCTTCAAACTCTTCAGACATGCCCTGGCAGGATACAAGAATCGAGTCTTGAATTAGTCGTCAACAGATACCCCCTGGCAAGATACAGGAATCAGATCTTCAAACTCTTCAGACGTGCCCTGGCAGGATACAGGAATCGAGTCTGGAATTAGTCGTCAACAGATACACCATGGCAAGATACAGGAATCGGATCTGGAATCACGACAGTTGATAGTAATCATCTTTGTACTGACCTTTGTCCTGAAAAGACAAAACGTTAGTTGTATGCGATGTCATGATGTATGACATGTGTGATGTTCTCAGAATAAATGAGATTGTATGTTCATGATGCGTATGTGCATGCTATAATGTATGAAGATGCGATGCTCATGAGCGTATTTTTGTCTAGGAAAATAGATCCTTGACGACTACCGGGAGATTGAATCATGGGCTGATGTGGAAGAGTAGAGCTTTTTGTTTCCGCTGGGAATGATGGTTGCAAGAATACCGGTAGGAGAAGATGACTCCGTTGAGGAATAAACTTGGAGAATAGATTACTCTGCGGGGAGTGAACTCTGTGGGAAGAGAGGTACTTTGCTGAGGTTGATGATAACTCCGCTGGGGATACCATTGTTATGTTATGTTGGAAGATTGATGAACTCCGCTGGAGGATAGGAAGAACTTCGCCGAGGACGATCTTTCCGTGGTAATTAGCTGAGGATAACCCAGTTAGAAGCTCTGGTGGGGAATAACTTCTGAACATGGTCTGGGAGAGATACGTTGGTACTCTGCAGGGGACAAGCTTCCAGAATCTACTAGGGATAAGCTTCCAGAATCTACTGGAGAGATTGATTCAACTCTCCTGGGGAGACTTTTCAGATTAGACTGTACTGGGGAAGTAGCTCACTCGGTGTCCGATATACCGCCGGGGAACAATCTTAGATCAAGATTGCCTAGGATTCTTGTTAGGAATATCCATATGTTCCGTTGGGGAATGTTGAGATCTTCGGGGGATGATCCAACTTCCTTAAGGCTGACAGTGGTCTAACTCTGCTTGGGGAGAGTGTTACTGGCTTGCTGGAGATGTTGTGCTTGTTTAGGGCTGATGGGAGACCAACTCTGCTTGGGAGAATTGCTGAATCTTGTTTTACTCTACGGGGAGTGGAGATATCTTGGTTACATTCGTCAGCTGAACATACCTTGGCACCTCGGTGGACAGAGCAACCAGATCGCTTAGACAATTCTTATTGCCCCTGTTTCTGTGGGAGAAGATACCTGTGGAGGTGTTTGATGACTGCCGATTGACAAATCTTCTTCTGGTAGGCAAGTGATGAGATGCCGGGACATAGTCGTACGCTTTGATCCCTAACTTTTGCCTGGACCGCCCTTTCGGGTTTTCAGTCCACCGGGATACCCATTTTTGCCCAAGCCGCCTTTTCAGGTTTTCGACTTGCCGGGTGTACAATTTTTTTCATTTCATCCTTTATTTTTGCCCGAACCCTTTTGGTTCGCCGGGAAGCCCTTATTTTTGCCTAGGTGTGTTAACCTAGCGGGTCTTTTATTTTGCGTAGTATTTTTTCGACTATGTCCATGCTCAGGATGTAGGGAGGTGCCCCTGTTATTGTGTTGCCATGTGACCAGGAGATGTTTGAGCAGGCAAGATCCGTCGCTGGAATTCATGTCCACTGCCCCAAGTGACTCAGACGGAGAGTTGCCCCTGGCTGTTTGGCATTTTGAGAGATTCTCTGAATCTTGACTTAACTGCCAAAGATGACGAACTTCGATCATGTCTGCCTCTTGGTTAGAAGTGCTTTTGTTCACTAGATATTATTCGTGCGAACTTCTATGATGTTCAAACAAATAGTCATATGCAAGCAATGTTATATCAGAAATGCAAAGCTTATATGTCTGTCTTGAAGTTTTTGAAAATGCATTTTTTTCCTAAAAACAAGTGAATTTTTTGTAAACTGTGATGTCAACTCGTTATTTTACCGCAAGCCTTAAGGAGTCAGGATACCTTTCGTAACAGTATGCTTTCGATCTAACCCATGCTTCAGCTAGAACTTTTGAGGGTTATAACGTGGCCTGGTTCACGGTTTAAGAAATAAAGGATAAGGCTCAAAATGTATTTGTACCCACCCGCTCTTCGTGATGTTCTTCAAACCTAAACTCAGCTGATCGTGCGTTAGACCTTGTTTGAGTCTTTGCTTTGATATTCCGGTGATGGTTCGGACATTGGCAGTTTACTTTGCGTAGACAGTCATCTCTTTTCATTGAGGGTTTGTAAGACCTCTTTCTTTTTTATTTCGTTATCCATGTTTTTTGCCTGGACTGTTTCTTTTGTGATTACAGTCAGCGGGATGCCCCAGTTTTGTAAGTCTCCTTCATAGGTTTTGACTTAATGGGCTTTTATTTTGAGAAATGACGACTGCCTGTCTTTATGATCATTCGGAACCATCACTGTCTCTTGCTTTGGAAGGACTTCTTTGGTGCCATTTGTTGTGCACTTGGATTAACTGAGAGAACTACCCTGCCCCAGGTTATGATTAAGGTCTTCAATTTTCGAAAAGAAAAACTCCTACTTCTTTGGCTCAAGGGGGTTGACGAGGGATTATCTTCCTTATAACTTCAGTGTTTAGGATTTGAAACAATTCCTGTACCTCATCAGCGGGGTCTGTTCAAAAGCATACTGTAAAGATCGTGGTATCGTTTTTGTCATCCTCCCTCAAGAGGCTTAGAATTTTAAAATCGAGAGTTGAACATAAAAAATAAAAGCAATTTTGAATATAGTGAACACAATTACTTCAAAACAGACACGGGTAATGCATTAATGAAATAACCAGGTTTGACATGAAATAAAATGTTTGAATAGTCAAAGAAGATTACAACTTGAACATTCGAATGAACAAAAAATTTCCAATCCTAGCCATGTTTTGGCAATGGAGCCGTGATCACATTGGGAGTCTCAGCAGGCTCGAATTCGATCTCTTTGGCGTCGATCATATTCTGGATCTTGTATTTTAGCGCCCAACAATCCTCAGTATCGTGCCCCGGGCTATCAGAATGATAAGCACACCTTGCTTCTAGGTTTTAGTTTGGAGAAGAGGTCTTGGGGTTTGCAGGAGGGTTGATCACCACAATCAGATTCATCTTCAACATGTGTTGCAGTTCTTGTGACAACGGCATATTGATGTTGGTGAACTGTCTTTTAGGCTCGTCCGACCTTCACTGATTTCCCTTTTGTGGTTGTCGGCGTGGTGCAGAACCAGAGATCATGACTGCCCCTGCATGTTGGTCACGACGACTCTTTTGACTGTATGCAGCATTAGACTCTTTCTTCCCCATGTAAGGCTTTTTGTGAGTATCAGAAGGTGTGGCCTCTTGAATCTTCCCGGCCTTGATACCAGCTTCAATTCTTTCCCCAGTCAAGATCAAATCTGTAAACCCAGTAGAAGAATTGCCAATCAGATGGTTGAAGAACGGCCCAGACAGGGTCCCCAAGAACATATCGACAAGTTCCCGATCAGTCAGAGGTGGTTGTACCCTTCCAGCAAGGTCCCTCCATTTTTGCGCATAGTCTTTGAAGCCTTCGCCTGCACCCATGGACATCCCCTGAAGCTGAGTGCGCGTGGGGGCAAGGTCGGCATTGTACTGATACTGCTTGTAGAATGCAGTAGCCAAGTCCTCCCAGTTACGAATACTGGCTCCATCTAGCTGATAGAACCATTCGAGTTGAGTCCCTGAAAGACTTTCCTGGAAGAAATGGATCCATAGATTCTTGTCAACGGTATACAGTTGGATCTTCCTCACATATGATTTGAGATGCAGCTTAGGACAGGATGCCCCGTCGTATTTTGCAAAAGCAGGTGCTTTGAATTTGTGAGGGATCACCACCCCGGAGGATAGACCTAGATCTTCGAAGTCTAGGCCGGGCATTTTCTGTATCTCCATAGCACTTAGCCAGTCTTCTAACTGTTTATACCTGTCCTCAGCCGGAGGGTACTGTTCATCATTGTAATCGGTCTCGTTGTCGGAGACCACTGGACTAGGAACCTCTCTCTCTTGGGGATTGTCCTTCCCAACAGATGGGGTAGTCAGCTCAGCTTCATTTTGTGATCCATTCCCAGATTTGCGTCTAGGGTTGAACAACACAGTCCTCTTCTTCTTCTTCTTCATAAGCAGAGTCTTCAATTCCTGTTGACCCTGGGCTAGGCTCATAACCAACTCCTGGAACTGGGCATTCTGGGCCTGGAGGGCCTTGATGGCCTGTTCATTGGCTGATTCAGGATTCATGAAGATTGCTGAAATAAACAGCGAAGAAGATAAGTGACTTGTCAAAAGGGTACCTGTGATGCAATGATATGTATGATATGCATGCAATGTTTTCAAGGATCTCGCGGGGTAAACAATAAAAATTGTTAGAGTTTGAGTTTTGTATCTTGATTGAAGGAACTGCATATTGTTGAGAGTCCTTCTTCAAGAGTCAAGGCTCACCATATCGAGTGGGTCATAGCCCCTGACTCAAGTTATTAACCTTGGCTAGAGGAAAATAAATCCCCTTTGCCCCTTGCTAGACGTTTGGTTCATCATGACCTGCATCACAAACCCTTGAGATCCTTGAAATGGATTAGTCTTTTATGCCGGATGCATGCAATGGTATGATGTTATGCTATGCATGGGGTAATATGGATAAACCTTGTTATGAGTCCAGATTAAGGACCGTAAACAAAACCTGCAAGGAACTCATGTGTCAGATAACAAGCATGCAAATAGTCAAGTTTGAAGGCACACAAGTCACACAAAAGAGCCCTTAGAGTTTAGGCCAGCATGAAGTTTGGGGTACTACCCTCTTGAAGTTGGTGGGCTCAAACCTGTCCTATCAGAAGTAACCGGGTTCTAAGGGTCTCAATATCATTGGATTGTTTTCATTGTTCATCGTTTCGATTTAGCCACTGAACTGGCGACCGAAATATTCCAAGAAAACAACCCTCAACTGAGTGTAGTATCGATTATCAACCAACCTCGGACTGCACCAAAGTCAGTTATCTCACTACCCTAAAGAGGCCAAGATGGTTCAATTAAGGTTCCTAAGGTCAGTTGACGCTTCATGACACCACGCGGCGGCCCCGTACTCTCCTTGACTGAACTCAAGAGTTATCGGTACTCACCAAAGTGCCACATCAACGTAGCAGACTACTTCAACCATGTCGGTATACCCCGCACAGTTCCCTCACAGCCTTGTTGCTACTTTCTAAGAAGGTATCCCCTAGATCCGGGTTAGGATCTATAGAACTCCCAAGACTGGCCCACAATAATAAAGAAAACAATTCAGACAATTGAAAACACAAGTGATCTTAGTCCTAAGGTATACCTCACTTTTATAATTCCCCAGCAGAGTCGCCAGTTCTGTGATCAGTGGAAATACAACTGACTGTTTTTAAGCTGGTTCGCGAAATGTCGCGGTAAGCAAGAGTCGCCACCGTCTTTTATGTTCTCCAACATGGAAAGGACAAAAGCACAACAAAATTCCTTATGAGATAGTTTCTCGGTTCGAGAGGTAGATTTATAGAAAGGGAAGGTGTTAGCACCCTTTCTATCCATGGTTATCCATGGGCTCTTAGGTACTTGCTCATTGTTTTCAAAAGATGTTTGCTTTTCAAAATGTGAGTGGGTTTGAAAAATGGTTTTGAATGCTTTTTGAAAATGTCGGTGTGAAAAGAGTTTTTGATTTGTTTTTGAATAGAGCAAGTATCTATGAGTCATCTACCTACCCTAAGGAATTAGGCTGTGTAAATGTCCTTAAGGTAGTGCCATCCCACCATTGAGAGGTAGGTAGCACCACCATTGGAGGTGTTCGGGTCAATTCCAGTGTAGGAACAGTGTGGTCACCGAAGCAACAGTAGGACACCTTAGAAGCTACCCTTATGTCCTTGATCCTTTTTTAATCCGAGGCAACTGTTTCAAGGCAACTATTTCAAGGCAACCGTTTCGAGGCAACTTGTTTCGAGGCAACTGGATCATGGACATAAGGACTTACTAAAACGTCCTATACTTGACGACCACGTTTCGAAGGCAACAGGTGAGGCGTACCCTAGAAGTGGTGTGTGTATTTGTGTGTTGTTTTCAGTTTAATATTTTTCTTTGATCATGGCATTGTGAGCTACGCTTGTTTTTAATTAACATACAATATTTCATACAAAGTTAGAATTTAGGAGTGCGGAAAATTAAAAGACGGAAAGATAAAAGCTACGCTATTACAAGGCGCGGGTCTATACATCTCCAAAATACAAAGACCCGTTTTTGATAAAAGATGCGGAAAGTAAAAAAAAAAGACCTAATTACTATTACATCCAGAAAACAGTTACATAATAATCAACAAGAAAAATAATGCGCGAAATAGAAATTGGAACGTCTGAGGGTTTTGACCCTTTGCTTGAAATTAAATTAAATTAAAGTCTAATTATTATTTAATTAAAGAAAGGTGTTTTTTTGTGTTTTTTGTATTTAATTAATATTAAACCTAGAACTAATTATTTAAATAAAAGAAAAAAGTATTTTTGGTTTTTTAATGTCTTTAATGAAAAATAAAAATAAAATAAAGTCATAAAGTTAGTAAAACCTAATTCTAATTTATTTTATTTATTATGAAAAAGCCAAAATTAAAGCTAATTAAACTAAATTAATTTGTTAGAATTTATTTACAAAAAATAATTAATAGTGAAATTACTAAATAATAATAATACTAAAAATGTTAGTTTTCTGAATTTTATTATGAAAAAAATGTTAATTGGTTAGTGATTAATAAAAAGAATAACGATTAATTAATTAAAGGAAAATAATAAAAATAGAGAGAGAGTTTAGGAGTATACGAGCCTGATTGGAGGGGTGAAACAGCTATTGGCGTCATGTGTAAACTATTTTGTTTTGGCCATTTGTGTTTTGGCCTTTGACCATTTGTGTTCTGGCTTTTGGCCATTTGTGTTCTGGCCACAATGTTCCTTAACCTTCTCAGGATGTCTGTCTCGCCATGTATTGGTGTCATGTGTAAAATGTTTTGTTTTGGCCATTTGGCTTTTGGCTTTTGGCCTTTTGTGTTTTGGCTTCAACATTCCTTAATGAACCTGCATGAGATCCTGTCTAAAATCTGCAGTGTTGAATCTCATGAACACATTAAATAAAATCATAAAATACAAATAAAGCCAATATATGAAGAAATTTAATGTTTAGGCACAATATGGCATGTATGAATGATTATACCCTTTTGATCATGGAGATTAAATCAATCTTACCCTTACTAGAAAATTAGTGACATGAATGCTTTTATGCCCTTTTGATCATGGAGATCAAGTCAGCCTTACCCTTACTGAAGAAGTAGTGAGATGTTGGTTTGTAACTGAGATTGTTTGTTTGTAGTGAGAGAGGGATTTGTAATAAGGATTTCAAGGTTTTAGGTTTCTTGAAAGAATTTGATATTCTGACAGTTTTGTGGCAAAGTTTGTTTTCTCTTTCCTTTCTCCTCTCTGGTTTGTGTGAAGAGAAGGTAATTATATAATGGAAATTAGGGTAAAGAAAATGGACTTTGAATGTGCAATTGGGCCTCCAATGTTCACTTTAGTTCGTCACTTTCCAGGCTAAATCACAGGGACTTAAGTGCAATTTTTGAAGTTGAAATGTGAAAACAAAATGTAGCCGACATCGAGAACTAACTCCTGTCCGAAAATCGGCTCAATCGGATAAACGGTGAATTAGTTATGAATTTTTGAAGTTTCAGCTCAGACAAACTTATTTTGGGCTCCAGTGTCGACTCTGACACGTTCTTCAATAAAAAACTGGTATTGATCGGAGCATAATCCAGTCTCGACTTTTGAAGAAAAGTTGTAGATCTATGAGTCAGTAACCTTGTGTAAAAATATGAGCCCAATCCGATAAAAATTGACCGAGTTATGAATTTTTGAAGTTTCGGCCCAGATGAAATAATATTCAGCATTCAGGATTTTCGGCGTGTCATGTGTTCTGAGCAAAAACCGAAGGCCTTTTGAATACCGTTTGAACCCAATACCTTCTGTGAAAATGTAGCCAACTCAATTTGTGAAATTTTGGCGCCGAAACCAGCTCGATACGATGAAAATCGACCAAGTTATGATTTTCTGAACATGACGCAAATAAACTTCGGTCACAAATTTTCTGTACGAAAATACTTGATAAATCCACATTTTTGAAGACCTTATGATCGAAATTGGCTTCCAGCCGTGAGAGATGAAAACGTAGATAATGTCAAGACGGAATTTTGTCCACTGGAACGGGTTCAAAATGAGTCACGATCTTCAAGTTATGAATTTTTTGAGCGCGTAAAAACTGCACTTTAAGCACACTTTTTCACCATATTTCTTCGAGAAAACTCACACATTCGGATACCTTCTTTAAAGAATTGACTCTTGAGCCGAACCTGAATTTGAGAATACGTTATCAGAGATATCTTGGCGAAAGAATAACTGAATATGACGCGCCGGGTTGGACTTGTGAATTTTTCTTGAAATATTTTGAGAAAAATGGGAGGGCAAATTTTGGGGTACAACACATACCGACACATAAGGTTATGTTTGATGAACCGGGCTACAACATTCTTGGTAACTGAGGCAAATGAAGTTGCTTCAACCCATTTAGTAAAATAGTCAATGGCGATAAGAATGAAATGATGTCGATTAGAGGAAGTAGGCTTGATTTCTCCGATCATGTCAATGCCCCACATTGCAAATTGCCAAGGAGTAGTCATGATGTTCAAAGGAACTGGAGGTACATGAACCTTATTAGCATAAATTTGGCACTTATGACAAATCCTCTAGTGGTGATGATAGTCGGTTTCTATGGTCGACCAATAATAACCAGCTCTCAGAATCTTCTTAGCCAAAGTATGTCCACTAGAGTGAGTACCAAAGATGCCTTCATGCATATCCTCCAAAATTTTCTCTGCTTCCTTCTTGTCCATACAATGTAGTAGGGTTAAATCATGATTACGCTTGTACAAAACCCCATTTCTCAGGAAGAACTTGGTTGAGAACCTCCATAGGAATTTCTTGTCATTGACTGATGCCCCTTCAGGATACTCTTGAGCTTTAAGATACCTTTTCACTTCGTACCAAGGCTTCTCCTCTACTCCATCACTTCCAATCTCATAGCAGTGCGCCAGTTCGTCAAATCTTTCGACATGAATTCTTGGAGCTTCATTGTCCCATCTGACCTTGAACATGGATGACATGGTAGCTAAAGCATCTACCAACTAATTTTCTTCCCTTGGGATATGTTCAAAGGTGATCACTTCAAAGTATGAGATCAAGGTTAGCACAAGTTCTTTGTAAGGGATAAGATTTAGATGTTTTGTATCCCACTCTCCTTTAACTTGACTGATTACCAAAGCTGAATCTCCATATACACTTAAGAGTTTGACTCTTAGGTCAATGGCAGCTTTAAGACCCAAGATGCATGCTTTGTACTCAGCCATACTGTTGGTACAGTCAAAGCAAAGTCTGGAAGTGAAAGGCGTATAGCAACCTTCGGGGGAAATAATAACAGCACCAATTCCGTTACCCAGTGCGTTGGAAGCTCCATCAAAAACCATAGTCCATCGAGATCCTTGCACAGGTCCTTCATACAGTCTAAGCTTTTCATAATCTGTAGTTAGCATGATATTCTCATATGGGAATTCGAAGTGCATTGACTGATAGTCATCTACAACTTGATGCGCCAAATGATCTGCCAACACACTTCCTTTGATTGCTTTTTGTGTGGTGTACTGGATGTTATATTCAGTTAAAATTATTTGCCATCGAGCTATTCTTCCAAAGAGAGTAGGCTTTTTAAAGATGTACTTGTTGGGATCCATTTTAGAGATTAGTAAAGTAGTATGGATCAACATATACCGTCTTAGACGTCGAGCAACCCATGCCAAAGTGTAACAAGTTTTCTCGAGCAGTGAATATCTTGTTTCATAGTCGGTAAACTTTTTTCTAAGGTAGTATATTGCATGTTCTTTTTGGCCAGACTCGTCATATTGCCCCAGCACACACCCCATTGAATTATCTAACACGGTTAAGTACATGATTCATGGCCGTCCTTCAATTGGTGGCATCAGAATATGAGGTTCTTGTTGGTACTCCGTAATTTTATCAAAAGCCATTTGACAGTCGTCATTCGATCATACCACTTGATCTTTCTTCAGTAGCTTGAAGATTGGCTCACAAGTAGCAGTCAAATGAGAAATGAATCGGACAATGTAGTTAAGTCGTCCTAAGAAACCTTTGACCTCTTTCTCAGTACGAGGAGATGGAATTTCTTGGATAGCTTTGACCTTTGCGGGATCAACCTCAATACCTTTCCCACTAACGACAGAGCCTAATAGTTTTCTAGATCTTACCCTGAAGATGCATTTGTTTGGATTCAACCTCAGTTTGTACTTTTTAAGCCTTTCAAACAACTTTTATAGATGATTAAGATATTCTTCCTCAGTTTGCGACCTGGCTATCATATCATAAACGTATACTTCTATCTCATGATGAATCATGTCATGAAATAAAGCCACCATATCTCGTTGATAAATTTCTCCTGCGTTCTTCAGCCCAAAAGGCATGACCTTATAATAGAAGATGCCCCACTGTGTGACAAAGGTAGTTTCCTCCATGTCTTCAGGCGCCATTTTGATTTGGTTGTACCCTGATAAGCCATCCATGAAGGAGAATAACTTATGTTAAGCAGTGTTGTCAACCAAGACATTAATATTTGGTAGTGGGAAGCCATCTTTGGGGCTCTCCCTATTTAAATCCTTGTAATCTACACACACATGAACCTTATCTTCTTTCTTCAGCAATGGAACGAAATTTTCAATCCATTGGGGATACGACATCACTGTCGAGAAACCTGTATTGAACTATTTCATTACCTCAACCTTGATTTTCTCTGATATTTCAGGATGCATGCGATGAACCTTTTGTTTGATTGAAGAACAACCCTCTTTCATTGGCAGACGATGAACTATGATATCAGTATAGAGCCCTGGCATGTCTCCGTATGACCAAGCGAATACATCAACATAATCCAAATTTGTCGGATTTGTGGGGGATATCAGGGAGTTGTCCCTAGATGGTACAACTTCCATCTTTACCACAGCCCTTGCATCCTTCAAGGAATCCATTCTTAGTGAGTTTTTAGAAACCTCAGGAATACTAGGTTTATCAACAACAATTGTCGGAGGGATTACCTCAAATGTATGACAAGGGGTTTCAATGAATTTTCCATGGATTTCAACATATTTGAAAGAATTCAAATGACTGACCATATATTCTTCCTCTCCACATACTGTAACAACCTTCCCATTCACTGGGTACTTCAGATTTTGATGTAATGTAGAGGTAACTGCACCTGCCCCATGAATCCATGGGCGTTCGAGCAAGCATGAATAGGCCAGGAGGATTTCCATTGCATAGAAAGTTTAATTGAAGACTTGAGATCCCACCTTGATCAGAAGATCGACCTCTCTGTGGACCATTCTTTTAGAACCATTGAATGCTCTTACCATAATATCATTGGGTTTCAGCACCAGCCCTTCATAGTCCAATCTATCCAGAGCACCTTTTGGTAACACGTTTAGGGGGGAACCTGTATCAACTAACACATGCGCCAAAGTAGTGCCTTTACACCCAATAGAGATATGTAGAGCCTTGTTATGATTCGTTCCCGCTGGAGTTAATTCTACATCAGAAAAGCCTAAACCATTATCAGCAGTTAGGCTCGCAACACAATTCTCAAATTGATCAGCAGTGGTCTCTTGTCGTACATGGGAATTCTTCAAGAATTTCAACAAAGCTTAGGCATGTGCTTCGGAGCATAATAACAAGGACATCATGGATATCTTGAAGGGTGTCTTCCCGAATTGCTCAACTATTTTGTAGTCACTTTTATGGATGATCTTCAGAATTTCTTCAATCTCTTATCTAGATGGGTCTTGAATTATAACATCTTTGGATGGCGCCTCCATCCAGGCAGGCTCAAATACTTTCTCTTTACCTCAGGCATTAGCAGTTGGCCTAGCAGCAGGAATATGGACATGTGTTGTAGTAGTTGGAGGAGAGATCTCTGGAGAGAAGATCCTTCTTGTCCTAGTGACCTTACTAGTTCCGACAATGTTTGTAATTTCAGGATCTTCATTTTCAGTAATCCATGGCTCTTTCTTGACACCATGATGATAAACCTCTTCCCTATAGTTCCAAGGAACAGCTTTGTCAGAGGAATAGGGGATTGACCCCGGTGTAGTGATGATCAGGGGAGTCACTCTTGGCTCAACAGGAATCCTTATAAGGCCTTTAAAGGTGATTCTTATATGACTATTGGAAATGGTGATTATATAAACATCTTCGAGTCTCAGTTCTTGGAAAATACTTTCAGACAAACTCTTCATGAACGGATTTTTCTCAAACAGAATTTCATTGCTATCAATCAAGTGTTGGATACCTTTCTTCAGCCACATACAACCATTAGTTTGGGAAGCACAATGGTAACAATTCTCAAGGCATCCTAGAAATAAACCGGATCTTAGCATATTCTTCTTAAAAGTCATCAAGGGAGTGGTCAAATCATTGATGGTAGAGACAAAGGAGACATTGTCAATAGCATTAACCCCCTTAACATGACTGGGCATGGGTGCGGTAATCAAATTAGAGGGTTTCTGGAGGTTTAAACTCAATCACTTTGTTGTCAATAAAATCATGGGTTTTTATTTTTAGGGCCCAACAATCATTGTTGTCGTTCCCAGGACTATTGGAATGGTATGCACACCTTGCATTTGGGTTATACTTCAGAGATGATGTGTTGGGATTTTGACTTTTGTATGTCCGTTGACTTTTCAACAGTTGATCCAAATTTCAACTGTCAATAACTTGATCTTTGAGGATGTTTTAAACCATGAAATTAGGTCAAGATATTGTGTTTGAATCCTTAAGATCATATTTCAAGTCATTAGGCCATGTATTAAGACAAAAGTCAATGATCAGTCATTCTCAGTCAAAACCCTAATTTGGTCAATTTTCCCCTTTGATGATTTGAATGCTTTCCTTGAGGAATTATGATCAACCCTCGATCAATTGATGAATATGACTTCAAAATGTTGATGTTGGCCAAAAATATATAATTTTTACTGTATGTTTGACCATAATTAACTTTTTACCCAATACAGTTGATTTTCAGTCATCTGATCAATTAATTGAGAAATTTTTAGATGCAAGACTTGAAACTTGGCATGAGCATTCTTAGAGGTCTATTATGAACCATGAAATTCATTTGAGGCATTAGAAGTCTAATTTTCCTTGTGAAAACCAAAACCCTAATTTGTGGCCTCAGTGCTTATGAGGTGAGCTTGTCTGATCAACTCTTTGAGAATCCATGAGCATTTGAGATCTTTTTGTGAGAAATGTCGTGAAGAAAAGGAAGGGAAAATTTTGTGGTACAACACTCTCATTCTAATAAAAGACTGTCTAAGATGGTCTAAATGACCAACTCTCGAGGGTGATTTGACTACAATGTCATCAATGTACACATGCATGAAGGTATTTATGACATCATAAAACATTGAGTTCATTGATCTTTGATAAGTCGCCCCTGTGTTTTTAAAACCAAAAGTCATGACGACCCACTCATATGTGCCTAACGCCCTAGGGAATTGAAATGTAGTTTCATGGGTATCATCTTCAGCGATGAAAATTTTATCATAGCCTGAATTTCCATCCAAAAGACTTAAATATTCATATCTTATGGCCGAATCAACCAGTATTTCTGCCACAGGAATTGGATATTCGTCTTTTGGGGTGGCTTTATTTAAATCCCTAAAGTCTATGCAAATTCTGAAAGTTCCATTTTTCTTTACTACAGGGACTATATTAGCTAACCATTCAACATACCTGGTTGTCCTAATGAACTTGCTCTTTAGCAACCGCTCGATCTCAACTTTGATTTTGGACAACACTTCTGGCGTAAACCTTCTTGGCATCTTCTTGATTGGTCGTTTTCCTAGGTCTATAGGCAGCTTCATCTCCACTATTTCTCTACTCAAACCAGGCATCTCATTGTAATTCCATGCAAAGCAGTCCTTGAATTCTTTAAGTAACTCGATCACTTGATCCTTCATCTGGTGTTGGTTCTTGGTGTTGACGTAAGTAATTTTCTTAATCGAACCATCACCCAGGTCGACTTCCTCCAAGGGACCTTGTGCTTGAATCTTCAACAAATTGTATTTTAGATCTTTCTCGAACTCCAAAGGCTCTTCTTCTTATATATAATCATGCCTCTGGCTTTCTGAAGCTGGTGTTTGGCTTTAATCTCCAAACTCTTTCGCCGTGATGGCCTCAAGTGCCATATTTGCAACATCTTCAGCCTCTAAGGCTACATTTATTCTACTTTCGGCCATATAGGCCAAAATCCTTGCCATAGCATTCTCCTTAGGAATCATCGTGATTTCGCTCTTCTTCCCACCCAATGGGCTCAAACTCCCCTTCTCAGTTGGATATGTGTCCAACTTTTCTAGGTCCCAAATAAAACCATGAGTGGGTGTAAAGTCAAGAAATTTATTGCATCAGGATACCGCATGAAAATTGCATCTTCCGGGCCGCACAATTGTATAGTTGCAAATGCTTTTTCAAAATTCTTTTGATTCACCACCTTCGCATCATCGGTAAAATAGCTATGATCTGCCTATGTTTTCAACAATCCCATCCCGATGCCATATGGACACACGTTGATGCAGGGTCGATGGTACCACCCCTATTCCATGTATCTATCTGTGCCCTAACAACAGGTTGAAATTTTCCTTGGCGCTATCACCATAAATAATGTTGGCCTTGAACTCGAGCCAACTGAAAGATTTACTTGAATCATACCTAAGATGTGACTTGTCTTTCCTTCATGATTCGACAGGACCATATTGTGTGGTTTAAGGTCTGTGTCGAACTTACAAATTTTCGCCAGCAATGACTATGGCATCAACTCAATAGCAGCGCCACCATCAACGAATACCTTGTTCATAAATAATCCATCAATGTTAGCCCTTATGAACAAAGTTTTGATATGATACATCATATCTACTATAGTTTCTTAAACGTTTCATGTTGCTCTTCTACCACCCCATTGTTCATGACATAATAACATAGAGGTTTTTGACCTGCTGATCCTCACACATGTCTTCTTCCTCATCCCCAAATGCCTCTGAGGTGAACCCATATTCATTGAGAAAAACTGACACAATATTGTAGTGAATTATCAAACCGTCCTCTGAGATATCTTCGAAACCGTTTGATACTTCATCATCCATGTTATCATCACCAAGATGTTCAACCTTTGCTAACGACTCATTCACAATTAGCATCGATAACCTCTCTTTGGTCGGTGAGTGTTGTACTTCCTTTTCGGCGCCTTCACCCTTTTGTGGAACAACCTTTGTTATAACATCTCTTACAGCTGTCTTATTCCTCTATTTTGGCACAAATTTTGTTGCAGCCTCTCTTTCCGCTTTCTTGTTCCTCAGAAACCTCCTCCATTAAGTTCTCGTCATAGGATTCTTCCTTTTGTAGGTGGGAGGAACATGGTATTTCTTTGGAATGGTCCCTGTTTCAGAAAGTTGGGTTGAATTAGATCCTTTTTACATCATTTCCCATTTGTGAGTCGAACCTGAACCTTTTTTCACCACCTTCCAGTTTTGATTTTCCCCCTTAGGATAAAAGGGTCGAACCCAATTATTGTTGGGCATATTAGTTGGTGGCAGAAACGTTCATAGATATGGAAACTTGGGTTTCTCTCGAGGCACTTGAACAATGTTTGGCCCATTAGCATGGTCGAACACCACTTTTGGATTTTTTCCTTGATAGTGCCTTTTCCTTAGCGCCTCAATCTTCTTTGCGGATTTTTCATCATAAATTACGTTACAGTTTGGGCATAACATAAATCTAGAATTACTCAGCTTACATCTATTCAGAAAATCTACCAACTCCTCTTCAGGTTTAGGAAACACGACCTTCATCAATTCGGCCAATGTTTCCTCAGATAGTTCTTCATCCTTACAATCCAATTTTTCTTTGTCGTCCTGATCACCTTCAGGCTTTTCAGCAAAGTAAACCAACATCACTTTATGTGGCTTAAACAAATTATTATTGCCACTTTTGAGACCTTCAGTAACCTTACCTGCTGTAGCCAAACCAGGTTCATCTTCAAGACCATCAGTAGCCTTGAGCGTCAATGTTTATAGTAAGTTGATAGTGTTTACTTGTTCGTCTATGAGACCCTTAGTAACCTCCAACATCAGCACTTCAAATGGCTCCACATTGTATGCATCAGCCACATGTAAGAGATCCGAGTCAATCTTCACAACATTCTTTGGTTTCTCACAATATTTCATTCGACCATCTTTCAAAGCCTTTTGAATCAAATCCCTGAAAAGAAAACATTGAGAGGTATTATGACCCAAAAAATTATGATATTTAAAAAAACCTTTTTTTTGTTTTTGCTCTAATGGTGAATCTTTAGTGCCCGGGGCACTATAATATGACCATCTGAAACTAAAACATCAAATATGTCATCATATTTTGACATATCAAAAGCATATGTTTTAGTATTAGTGTTATCATTCTTTGGACCTTCAACGGTCTTTCCCTTAAACGGTCATATAGGTTTATAAGTGTATGAAGGACCATCTTTCAATTCGGCCATATTAACCTCTACTTCTCCCATCCATTCGTCCTCAGACTCTATGGAATAATCCTCTGCGTGTACATAGGAATTTCCTTTTCTATGGTCTTTTAACACTGTAGCTTTCTCTATTTTTAAACGTTAGACATATCGAACCTTATCAGCTAGTTGGGGCATATCTTTAATAAATTGAGGATCAAACTTTTTCCTAATAGAATAATGTAACCTCCCAGCAGCCATTTCGACCAGCTCATGTTTAGGGACCCTGATAAAGCATCTAGACTTTAGGACCCTAAACCTATTCAAATACTCTTCCATTGACTCAAATGACCTTCTCTTGATGGAAGATAATTGTTTCAAACTTATCTTAGGATGACCAGGATAAAACTGCTCATGAAGTATCCCCTCAAGTTGTTCCCAAGTACATATGGAGTTTGGAGTCAACGTCGTAAACCAAGTGAAAGCATTCTTTGTCAAAGAATTAGGAAAATATCTTAATTTTAAGCCATCATCATTGGCGATATCACCAACTTCAGTTTTGTACCTAGCAACATGTTTAATGGTCGACTCACTGGCCTCCCCTGCAAACTTGGTAAACTTATGTACCTTACATTGTAACACCTATTTATTTAATTAATTATTTAATTAAGTATTTTCGATTATTTTTGGATTATTTGTTGAAATAGATGACATCTTGTGTTATGTTGTGAGTTGTTGACATAAGCTAGGATGTTGTTATTAGTCGATTAAATTAGTCGGTTAATAATATTAGTAATAATATTAGAATTGTAGAATATTAATAGTATTAGTTGTTGGGCTTGTTTTGGTGATAGACGTAGTATTAAGGGGGTGTGAATATTAGGCCTAATAGAAATAATAATATACTATTGAGTTTAGTTTAATAATAGAAAGAAGGGTAATTAAAGAAAGGGTTAAAATAAAGGTTAGAAAAAGTGATGTATGTTAGAAATTGTAGATAAGAGGAAAAGAGGCAAAGCGGGGTTCGATCGAAAATCGTAGAGCGACCTTCAATCCACTTAAGGGTGGGGTTCTGACTCTATAATGGGAATTTTGATGCATGATTGATCTGTGTTAAATTGAAAGATGTTGTTGTATTTGATTGGGCATTATTGTACCCCAAAATTTGCCATATCTTTTTCAAGGATTCTCAAGGAATTGATCAGACAAAATCATCTCCGAAGCGTCGGGACCCTAAATTAGGGTTTTGACTGAGAATGACCAATCTGTGACTTTTGACCTAGTACATGACTTATTTGTTCGGAATATGATCTCAAGGATTCAAGTACATCATTTGACCTAATTGCATATTTCAATTTATACCCCTCGATTAACAGATGAAATTTAGTTAGTTGATGAAAAAGTCAACTGTACTCTGAAAAGTCAAACTTTTGACTTTTGGTCGAATTTGAGTTTCAAAAATCACATTTCATCAAGACATTCAAAAAATGAAATTTGATCATCAAAAATCAAGAGGGGTAAAAGTCATTTTGGAAAGAAAAACTTTGCAAGGCTTAGAAATTTTCTAAGAATTTGTATACTTGTTAATTCCATTGCTTAATGACATCTTTTCACTATAATTCAATATAATTCAAGATGTTACAAATAATTCAAGATGTTACAAATAATTCAAGATGTTACAAATAATTCAAGGTGTTACAAATAATTCAAGTTATTACAAGGTAGCATTTTTGCAAGATTACAAATCCTAAGCTTTGTCTTGGTTGAACTTTTCCCTTTGACTCAAACCTTGCCATTATGTTGTCCACAAAACCAAACTTGTGTCATGCTACAAAGAATGATGTCCAAACTACTGCTGAATAAAGCCTTATAAGCTGCCAAGTCCAAGCCTGATGTACTGTCCATATAAGAGTCCAAAACCATGTCAAAAATAGTTTGTTGTACTGTCCATATAACATCCCAAAACCATGTAAAAAACAGTCTGTTGTACTGCTATGAAACAGCCCTGCAGCAAGCTGCCACAATACTCTAAAATTGTTGCAAAAACAACCCGGTTATGCTACTACCAACCCAGTCCAAGTATGCATTATCTCAGTCGCATGTTTGCACCAAATTTGAATATGAGAACTGCATCTAAAAGGCAATGATACAACATACCCAAACTGTTCAAAAACTTATTTGTTTCCCCCCAAATCTCAGCTAAACTTCATCTATAAAATAAACAGTTTTCACAACACACAAAGGGTTGGCTTTTGGAGAAAAAGAGAGGCTGGTTTTTTAGAGAGAATATAGAGTTTTTAAAAATTAAACAAAATTTTTCTTGTAACTTCTGCTCATACCCATCTCTATTGTCATTTACAATAATAGAACCTCAACCCGTTATCCCATCTTGCAAACACTCCCATGAACCAGCTAAACATTTCATATCACATAGAGATTATTCAAGCACAAGAACAGTTTATGTAGTGCCCTTATCTTCACCTTCTAAATAAAAGACAATATTGTATAACTTGACAATTTTTAGTTTGGTTCAACAACTTTCAATATGAAAGGAGGTTCAACGGCTTTTTGGAGGTTCATTGAAGTCCACATAGAATCTTGAAAAGTGTTCAGACTCAAAACACAAAGTGCAGTTTCAAGGTAAGTCTTCTTGACTTCGCATTTTCCATACATCATCTTTGGTTCATATGTGAAGATAGAATGTAGTGATCACCACCCTTTAAAGTTAACCATTTACTTGTTGTTCATTTTTATCAATTATATGTTGAAATCTGACTCATACATGCAAATTAATGATAATAGAGGAAAAAAACTGCAGCATGAGTCGACACATACCCATATGGGTTGACTCATTCTAGTGACAAAATAGGGTATGAGTCGACACATGGCCTTATGCATCAACTCATACTGTTATCCAGGCCCCAAAACAGAAGGATGAAAGGTGCATGAGTCGACACAAAATGCGTATGTGTCAACACAAATAGGTGCATGAGTCGACACATCCCATTATGCATCGACTCATACTAAGTTGATTTTGTTTTACATGTGCAAGAAGAGTTATGTGTCGATGCATAGCAGCATTGTGTCGACACATAATAGTTTAAAATTCAATTTTTGTTTCTTTTTACATTGTCTTTACATTTTTCACAGATTTTCTTAATTACTGTGCAACTATTCTATATGGTAGTAATAATTAGACATCTACTTCATCCACATTTGTAAATTGTACCCCCACTCCCCTAATGATGTAATAGCGCAGAATTTTAATTTCCCCAAATGTATCGCTTTTCATATAATTGTTAGTAATTAGGGTGTGTATGGCAAGATAAAATTGTTGTACCCCAAAATTTGCCCTCCCATATTCTTCAAAGTTTTTCAAGAATCATCTTCAAATGGTTCAAGATTCCTCAAGGGTTGCACAGTCCAATTGCCCCCCTAAGGTAGTCAAAATTAGGGTTTTGGTTCTCTCAAGGAAGTTGAGTTTTTCAATGGCTCAATCAAGTACCATGTGCCCATATACATTGTCAAGCATCTACATATCAAGTTTCAAGGTTCACAATGCCAGTTTGCACAGTCAAAAGCCCTAATTGCTCCACAACCAACTCCAGGGGCAAAATGGTCATTTTACAGTCAAAAGTCAAACTTTTTGGTCAACATCTTATTTTGAGCACACAATCATCATTTGATCAAGTCTTGATCATGATTCCACCAGAATGGCTCAAAAATCATCAAGATGCAAAAAGTTTCTATTTTTGGACAGTTGAAAAGTCAACTGTAACTTGACCAGGGCATAACTTTTTCATGGTTCATCAGAAAAATCCCATCCAATGCTCATTTTGAAGGGGATGACATTTCCTATAACTCATATTCACATTCCATGTCAAATAAATGCTCTCACAAAAAGTTATCAATTTCTATATTATAGGTCAATTTCAAAAGTCAACAAAAAGGCACTTTAAGTCAAAGACCATAACATGAGATTGGTAAATTTAAATGACATGGAACTAAAGGCATTGGTTAGAGGACTTCAAGACCTTTCCAAAATGTCTAAGAACATGTCCATAGGATCAAAATTGAGCAAGATATACATTGGAGAAGTTGGGAAATTTTTGGGAATTTGCAAAAGTCAACTTTGCCTAAAACACCTTGTTTTTGCTAATGGGCCTCAAATTCCTTCTTGAATCTTTACCCAAAGCATATGCACGACCCATTGAGCTCAAATTGATTTATTTTCTTATTTTTAATTAGTTAATTGAATTTTTTATTAATATTAATTCATTTAATTGATTTAAAATGTAGAAAATATAAAGATATGGTTTTCAAATCTTTTTATGATGCAAATAAGCTCAGGGCAAGCTGGAAAATTCGTGTATCAATCAAGGACATCAAAATCTCCATGTTTGGAAAGTTTTGTCAATCAAAAAGATTGAAAATTATTTAATTTCCAATCAAATATTGAAACTTCAATACAATGGATTTCTTGGCAAAGTTTTACCCTAATTCCATTCTACTACATATACAGAACCTAAACCTAATTCCTCACACGTGAAAAACTGTTGCAGAAGCCATATGCAATATTGAAAAAAAGTGGAAAAAACTCAAAACTGTTTTCAGTGTTCTAGGGCGAATTAAGGACTTTTGTGGATTCAAAGACATTGCTGGGAGCTTCCTGAACGATTTGCAATCAGTTTCCAGTTTCATAGCTCAAGAAATCTCCACAAACAATCACACGGTTTAACTTTCTTTCTCATAATCGAAACTCATAATTCATGCATCTTTAATGTGATTTTTTGTGTGTTTTGAGTTGCTTGCATCCACAGGAATCTTTTGGCATAAATTAATTGCGTTGAAACGCCTTGAAACAGAATTTGCCATTGACGAGATTTAGAGTTTCGAAACTTTCAAAATAGGGCTTTGCTGTACAGGAAAAATTAGCCTTCATGAGACCCATGGTTGAGCTCGTGGCATTCAGACGAACACAAAGCCATCATTGCGCCATATTTATATAGCCTGTAGGGCTATTCGTTATTTTTCCTCGTGCCATTTTGTGGGGGTTAAAAACCCCCGCTATCTAACTTTGCTTTTGCAGGAAACGTGAGGAAGACGAAGACGTGTTGGCTTCTGATTAGTCCGTTCAAATAAAGGCGCGCTTTGTTTGTTTTCTCAGCATACGCGTTGTTATTCACATAATACTTTCATTGCTTATTATAATAACAATTACAGGCACATGGCTCAGTGGTGAATGCGCTGTCTATTAACCATTGGGACCTGGGTTCGATTCCCAGGTCCCAAAAACTCAATAATATTTTTTCTAATGCGTTCCTATGCAGGCTTCCAAATAGTGAACACCATATACCTCACGCTTCAGCTTGCCAAGTGGCCACAAAGGTGAATCCAAAGGCCAGGGATGGTTGACCACCATGTTCCTCAGTCAACATGCACGTGGACGATTCCAGAAGTCAATAGGCTTGAGTGTTATGGGCCTAAAAATTCCAGGCTTAACCTCCATTCTTGGGTCAACACCCCCCCTGGTCCATTCTTTTTTCTTTTTGTTTTCTATTTTCTCTTTTATTTTATTTAACTATTTTTCTAATTATTATTCTTATCATTAAAATTAACATAATTAATTTTTCACAATAAAAATTCAGAAAATAAAAAAATGTAAATAATTTTGTTATTCACTATTAATTATTTTTTGTAAATAAATTGTAATTAATTAGTTTATTTGTCTAATTAGGGCAATTTTAATCTTTTTTTCATAAATAAATAAAAATCATGTAGAATTAGGGTTGACAATTTTCAATCATATTTTCTTATTATTATTATTATTTATTAAATATTATTATTTTTTGTAAATAAATGTAAATTAATTAATTTAGTTAATTAGGTTAACTTTGACATTTTTTACAACAAATAAAATTAGCTTAGAATTAGGGTTTTGTTTACTAACTTTTTAATTCCTTTTATTTTATTTTCATTAAAACATAAAAAACACAAAAAACATTTGTTCCTTTTAATTAAATAATTAATTAGTTATTAGGTTTAATATTTTAATTAAATGCAAAAAGGACAAACTACTTTCTTTATTTCTCAAAAGGGTCAAAACCCTAAGGACGTCCTGATTAAATTTCTTTACGTGCACTTTAATCCTTTTGATCATATTTATGTAACTGTTTCCGAGGATGTAATAGTTAATTAGGCTTTTATTGCTTTCTTTTACTTTCTCGCATTTATTTTCCAAACGGGTTTTGTTTTTTGGCGATGTATAGACCCGAGCCTTGTGATAGCGTAGATTCATATTTCCGCAATTTATTTTCCGCACTCTTAATTGTTAAAAATGCATGAAAGACTTATATGGAAAAATAAAACCAATCTGTAGCTCACAAATGACATGTTCAAAGATAAATATAAACTAAAACAACACACATGCACATGCCACTCCTAGGGTACGCCTCACTCGTTGCCTCGATGTGGTCGTCAAGTATAGGGTGATTTAGAGGTCGCCCTCCTGTCTAAGGTCCAGTTGCCTCGAAACGGTTGCCTCGGATAAAAAGGATCTAGGACATTAGGGTTACCACTAAGGCGTCCTACCATTGCTTTGGTGACCACATTGTCCCTTATAATCGAATTGACCCGAATACCTCCAACGACGGTGCTACCTACTTCTCAATAGTGGGATAGTACTGTCTAAAGGACTCTTACACATCCTAATTCCTTAGAGTAGGTAGATTTCTCCTGGGTACTTGCTCTTTCAAACAAACAAAACAACTTTTCGCACCTACACTTTCAAAAGGTTTTCAAACAAATTTTTCATACACTCTTGAGGACAGATACAAGAGTTACCTAGAAATTTTTCAAACGAAACTTTTTCAAAACCCACAAACACTTGAAAAGCAAACATCTTTTTGAAAACATAAGAGCAAGTACCTAAGAGCCCGTGGATAACCACAGATAGAAAGGGTGCTAACACCTTCCCTTTCTATAATCTACCTCCCGAGTCGAGAAACATCTCGAAAAGGAATTTTGCTGTGCTTTTGTCCTTTCCATGTTGGAGAACATAAAAGACGGTGGCGACTCTTGCTTACCGCGACATTTCGCAAACCAGCATTTCAAAACAGTCAGTTCTATTTCCACCGATCACAAAAATCAACCGTTAGAAAACCCTAATCTCAAAGACAATGCACGGAATCAAACACACTATTCACACGTGCACCTCTAGGGTAACCTCGCTTGTTTCCTCGAAAAATAGTTATGTCCCTCGAATATGTGCGCTTTAGTAAAGACCCTCGATAAAAAAGATTGTAGTCCCTTGATGAACCTTCAATGTTGCCTTCGGTAAAACGATCTTAGTCCCTAGGAAAATTGCTAAAGTGTCTCATGTGTTACCTTATATGGCTATACGTTTGACCCATGCTTATCCCATCACATCCAAAGATAGGGCTTCTTATCAATCAATGGTAAGGTATCAACATCTAAAGGAGGAGGAAAATAACAAAAACCTTTTGAGTAGGTAGGACGCTCGTAATTGTTTTCTCACAAACTAAAAACCATCTCCACACTCACACTTTCAAAACATCTTTAAAACAAACATCTCTTTGAACTATTTTCAAAACCAAACACTTTGTATGCATTATTATAGAGACAAGAATCATTACAAAGTTTGCCACAACAAAGGCGTTTTCAAAATATTTTCAAGTCAGTCTCCCACCGTATTACAGAACTGGCGACTCTACTGGGGGAAATAAAGCAAAAGTGGGGTTACATTAGAGCAAAATCATCTTTAAAAAGCTTTCCTTGTGTGACTTGCTTGCTTTACATCTTGGGTCCTTGTTTGGTTTTTTATTGATCCTTCACCCAGACCGGGGAACATCATTAGGTAAAGCAATAAATCATGGGGACTGTGCGGGGTATACCGACATGTTTGAAGCCATAGCTACGTTAGTGTGACACATTTATTGGTACCGGTATCTGTTGAGTCTAGTCAAGGAGAATACGGGGCCGCTGTATGGTTCCATGAAGCACTAACTGACCTTAGAACGTTTAATTGAACAACTTAGCCATTTGGAAGTAGTGAGATAGCCGTCTTTGGTGCAGTCCGAATTTGGTTGATACTCGATACTACGCTCATTGAGATCTAACTTTTGAGATATTTCGGTCGCTAATAAAGAGGCTTACGCTGAAACAATTCTCGATGAAGAAAGATCAGTGATAATGAGATCCCCTAGAACCAGATTATTTTCTAGGACAGGTTGAACCAGCTAAACATCAAGAGTGTACTTACCTATGAAATTCATGCAAGCCTAAACCTAAGGATTTGTTTGATTTGTGTGTTTACGTTTACTTGCACATAACATCATGACGTCATACCATGGCATTTACGCTAACCATTTCAAGGGTCTCAAGGGTTTGTGATGCAGGGTTATGTTGAACCAGACATCTATCAAAGGGCAAGAGGATTTATTTTCCTCTAGCCAAATGTTGTCACAGAACCCAAAGCATAATAACTCAAGTCAAGGGCTATGACCCACTCGACATGGTGAGCTTGATTCTCGTTGAAGGACATTCAATGATATGGAGTTCTTCACTCAAAGTTGTGATCAGAATTCAAATTCTAACATTTTCTTGTGTTTACCCCGCAAGATCCTTGAAAACATTGCATCCACATACCATGTAGGTTTTCCCCATACAAGTTTTTTCACCTACTTACTGTTTATTTCAATAGAGATGGCTCTAGAACAGACTGTCAAGGATCTTCAGACCCAAAATGCTCAGCTTCAAGAAATGTTCTTGAACCTATCCAAGGGGCAAGAAGAAGTGAAATCACTCCTCACTAAGAGCATGACCAAGAAGAATCCTGAGTACAACAGGGATGACCAGTTGGAAAGGTTACAAACTGAGATGGCAACGATGAAGATACAGATGATGGGATAAATGGTTGGTCAGATGGATCTTATCCAAAACATGGCTCAAGGACAATAAGAGTTGAGAGCCCTCGTCAAAAAGCTTCAATAAGATGGATGTAACCGTATGAAATAAACAGTTAAGATCGGGGATTAATTCATTAATCAGCCCCCGATAAAACAAGAAGTGGTTTTGGTCAAGAGAATACCTTTCAAAATGGCTATCACACTATGGGTCCAACAACGACCTTTCAAACCACGATAGGGCGGTCAGCGTAAGCAAGATACACCCAAAAGAAAATTTACTGAGATCAAGGTTTCCTTGGCTCAAGCATTACATCATGTTGGAAGTCAAACTGGTTGCATTAAGGGAGCCTCCTCAAAAACATAATACTTATGCTCCTAGTTACCATCCCAATGAAAGTTGCGCATACCATTCCAACAGTCAGGGACACGATACTAACCATTATTGAGAATTGAAAAACAAAATTCAAGACCTGATCGACGAAGGAGTGTTGGAGTTTACACAAGACGGTCAACTAGAGTTTTTCTGTCACCCCTCAAAGACACATCATATGAAGTGAGAAATTTATGTGGAGAAGCTTTCATTCATTCGAATTTTCAATTGTAATTTCTTTATTTTCTTAAACACTTATCTTTATGTCAGACTTTGGTTACTTTCATTAATGCATTGCATATGTTTGTCTTGAATTAATTCATTTGTTTTCACTATATTTAAATTGTGATTTTATTCCTTTTTTTCGTGATATTCAACTCTCGTTAAAAGTTGCAAGCTTTTAGAGGGAGTATGACGAAAACAATACCATGATCTCATACAGTATGCTTTTGGACAAGCTTTGTTGATGATGTACACGCGTTCTTTCAATTCCTAAACAATGGAGTTATAGAGAAGATAATCCCTAGTCAACCTCCTTGAGCCAAATAAGTAGGATTTTTCTTTTTCACACAAATTGAAACCTTTAATCAGAACCTGGGGCATGGTATCTTCTCAGTTAATCCAAATGTGCATTCAGTCGCAAGCTTTAACTTCATACACAACAAATGACATCAAAAACATCCTTTTGAATCAAAAGCCGACGATGGTTCCCCGTAAAGTAGGCAATCATTATCTCTCAAAAGAAAAGTCCACTTTGTCAAAACCTACGAAGGAAAACTGGGGCATCCCGCTAACTGTAGTCCAAAAACAAAAATAGTTAGGAAAAAATTAGGGATAGTAAATAAATAAAAAGAGGTCGCTACAAATCCTCAACAACAGAAAAATGCTGCAAAAATGACTACCTTCTCAAATAAACTTCCAAGTATCCAAACCATCACCAAAATATCATTCCAAAGTCAATAGGAGTTCAAACACACAATTAATTGAGTTTAGGACTGGAGAATATCATGAAGAATGGGTGGGTCCAAATAAACTTTGAGCCTTATCCTTTGTTTCTTAAACCGTGAACCAGGACATGTTGCAACCCCTTAAAAGTCCAAATTGAAGCATGGGTTAGTTTGAAAGCATACTGTTACAAAAGGTATCCTGACTCCCCTAAGGCTCACTATAAATCCTGAGTAGAATTCATATTCTTAAAAAATTCTTTTATCTGATAAAAAATTCATTTTCAAAACTTCAAGACAAACATAATTCTTTGTATTGTTTGAATATCGTTGTTTGTATATGGCGAAATTCGCACGGCGAATATCCAATGAACGAAAGTTCTCCTAATAAACAGAACCGCTTCAAATGGAAAGACACTTCAAATGAAAAACCCTCCATAATCAAGGGGCATAACATGATTATTGTTCAACATATCTGGGGCAGTTAAGTCAATATTCCAAGAAATATCTCATACCTGGGGGCAGGTCTCCATCTGAATCACTTGGGGCATCGAACATGAATTCCAGTAAAAGGTCACACACGACCAAGCAAACATTTTCTGGAAGTTCTACAACACTTACTATTATGAACAATGACAAATCCTCACGAAGTCGCTTTCATAAGGTGATCCCCGGTGAAGTCGCCGGAGCCACCTCTATAAGGTTATCCCCAGAGAATAATCTTCACCGATAAGGATCCAAACCCCACAAGGCCAAATTCATCGATATCTCCATAAAATTATCCATACAAAGTTTGATTCATGCAATCCCCAACCAGAGTTCCAATCTCCGGAAAACCCAATCCCCAGCCGAGTTGGTCTTAAAAGAAAAAGCCTTGCAGAATTCTACCTAAAGAAGTCACCTCCCCAGCAGGTCGTCAAAAATACTTTCTTCAACAAGTCTTATTTCCCTAACAAATTACAAATTCCCCAACTTGAGTTGACCTCTTATACTATTACAAATCAATAAACAAAACCCCTTAACCTCCGGTTATGTCATTACAACCCCCAATGGAGATGTTAGTATCACTAGAAGTTACTGTAAATCCTGGAACCCGACCATATAACAGTTGATTCCATTCTTTCAAAGTAAGTTACTATGAAGCCTGGACTCAACCAGATACTAGTTCAACTTCATCTCTTTCAAAATAAATAATTGCTAAAACCTGGACCCCACCAGATAAAAGTTCGAGTTGCTGAAACCTGGACCAGAACAGATACCAGTTAACCTCAAGATCAAATTGCTGAAACTTGGACCCGACCATATAATAGTTCGAGTTGCTAAAGCCTGGACCCTACCAAATACTAGATAACCTTAAGATCAAATGGCTGAAACATGGACCCGGCCAAAAAACAGTTCGAGTAGCTGAAACCTGGACCCGACCAGATAACCATTTGAGTTACTACGAAACCTCGACCAACCCAGATAATAGTTTAACTTCTTCAAATCACTAACAAAACTCCTCATCCCCAGGAAAGTTTACCACTGTCCCCAATGATTTACTGCAAAGCCTAGAAGCAGATCAGATAACAGTTAACTTCTTTATCCCCAACAAGTTATTAAATTCCATTCTCTCTAATCAAGAGTATAACTCCCCAGTATAGCAACGGACAACTAAAACTCCTGAACTCTTTTCCCCAAGCAAAAATCAACATTCTCCATAGAGTTTCCCTCAAGCAAAATCAACGTCGCCTAGCGGATTTCTCCTCAAACAAAAAAACAGGAATCCCTAGTGGAAACTTTCTAAATAAGGTTTGAAGATGTGCATACTCTTCATCCCTAACAACATTCCGGGATTTAATTTCCCAATGCTCCCTAACACTTGTCAAGGATTTATTTTCCGAAGAAAAGATACATTTCAACAAATATTTCACATTCATATATCATATTACATACATGATAAATTCATACAACTTAATCTCATTTATTTTGAGAACATCATCAAGCCATGCATACATCTGCATTGTAGGAAAAGTCAATCAATAAAAATCCTCTTCGGGAAAATACCACCAACATTTCTCTTTGGTTAGATAAAGATTAATTCCTGAAACAAGCTAGGGAAACTATCTCTACGACCAACAAAAAGCAGGTTCCATATTAATACCTGAAAAAAGACAGGACAACTATCTGTGAACAACTGATTATAGATTAATGCCTGAAACAAGACATGACAACCATGAGCAGATTGAAGATTAACTCCAGAAACAAGACGAGGAAACTATATTTGTTTCTCTTTAGTCAGATACAAATCAGTTCTTGAAACAAGACAGAGCAACTATCTACACGACCAGACGAAGTAATCTTACACGGGTTCTTTCTCATCTTGAAGCAATCTTACACGGGTTCCTTCTCATCATGAAGCAAACTTACACAGGTTCCTTCTCATCAAGAAGAAATCTTACACGGGTTCCTTCTAATTTCCAGATGCAGCTTCACACGGGCTCATCAAGAAGAAATATTACACAGGTTCCTTTTAATTTCCAGATGCAGCTTCACACTGGCTCATTAAGAAGCAATCTTACACGGGTCCTTCTAATTTCTAGATGTAACTTCACACGGGCTCATCAAGAAGCAATCTTACACGGGTTCCTTCTAATTTCAAGATGCATCTTCAGACTGGCTCGTCAAGAAGCAATCTTACACTGATTCCTTCTAATTTCCAAATGCAGCTTCACACTGGCTCATCAAGAAGCAAACTTACTTGGGTTCCTTCTAATTTTTAGATGCAGCTTCACACGGGATCATCAAAAAGCAATCTAACACGGGTTCCTTCTAATTTCCAGATGCAGCTTCACATAGGCTTATCATGAAGCAATCTTACACGGGTTTCTTCTCATAATTTCCAAATGCAGCTTCACACGGGCTCATCCTGAAGCAATCTTACACGGGTTCCTTCTTGTAATTTCCAGATGAAGCTTCATACGGGCTCATCTTGAAGCAATCTTACACGGGTTCCTTTTCATAATTTCCAGATGCAATTTCACACGGATTCATCCTGAAGCAGCCCTACACAGGCTCATTCTCATACCTTTCCAGACGCAGTTTCACATGGACTCATCCCAAAGCAATCTTACAAGGATTCCTTCTCATATATATCCAGATGCAGCTTCACACGGGCTCATCCGGAAGCAATCCAACACAGGTTCCTTCTAATACATTTCTGGACACGATTTAGCACGGGTCCATTCCAGCATATCATTCAGATTAAATCGACTAAAGATTTGTTCTGATACTTCTTCCAATTACTACCAACAATAATTTTGGATGGAATCTATAAGCCTATCTCTGACAACTCTTCATCCCTTCTCCAAATGGCATCTTTAAGCCTATTCCCGATACAGTCAACCAACACATCATTGAGTGCAAATTTCTGGGAACTCTAGTATTCAATCATCTTTCACCTTCAAGTCGCGAATGGAGGACCCGCCAATCTAACTTTTCAGGTTTAAGAAGATTGAAAAGGGGAAGCTATTGTACCCCAAAACTTTCCCTGTCTTTTTCAAAGATTCTCAAGGAATTCAATAGACAAAATCATCTCCGAAGCGTCGGGACCCTAAATTAGGGTTTTAACTAAGAATGACCAATCTGTGACTTTTGACTTAGTTCACGACTTATTGGTTCGGAATCTGATCTCAAGGATTCAAGTACATCATTTTGACCTAATTGCATATTTCAATTCATCCCCCCGATTGACAGATGAAATTTGGTCATCTGATGAAAAAGTCAATTGTACATTGAAAAGTCAAACTTTTGACTTTTGGTTGAATTTGAGTTTCAAAAATCACATTTCATCAAGACATTCAAAAAATGAAATTTGATCATCAAAAATCAAGAGGGTTAAAAGTCATTTCGGAAAGACAAATTTTGCAAGGCTTAGAAATTTTTCTAAGAATTTGTATACTTATTAATTTCATTGCTTCATGACATCTTTTCACTATAATTCAAAATAATTCAAGATGTTACAAATAATTCAAGATTTTACAAATAATTCAAGGTGTTACAAATAATTAAAGTTATTACAAGGTTGTATTTTTGCAAGATTACAAATCCTAAGCTTTATCTTGGTTGAACTTTTCCCTTTGACTCAAACTTTGCCATTATGTTATCCACAAAACCAAACTTGTGTCATGCTACAAACAATTTTGTCCAACTACTACTGAACAAAGCCCTATATGCTGCCAAGTCCAAGTCTGTTGTACTGTCCACATAACAGTCCAAAACTATGTCCAAAATAGTCTGCTATATTGTCCACATAACAACCCAAAACCATGTCAAAAATAGTTTGTTGTACTGTTATGAAATAGCCATGCACCAAGCTGCCACAACACTCCAAAACTGTTGCAAAAACAACCATGCTATGCTACTATCAACCCAGTCCAAGCCTGCATTATCTCAGTCCCATGTTTGCACCAAATTTGCATATGAGATCTGCATCTAAAAGGCAATAATACAACATACCAAAATTGTTCAAAAACTTATTTTTTTCCCCCCAAATCTCAGCTAAACTTCATCTATAAAATATACTATTTTCACAACACACAAATGGTTGGCTTTTGGAGTAAAAGAGCGGATTGTTTTTTAGAGAGAGAATAGAGAGTTTTGAAAAATCAAACACAACTTATATTGTAACTTCTGATCATACCCATCTCTATTGTCATTTACAAAAACACAACCTCAACCCGTTATCCCATCTTGCATACACTCGGATAAACCAGCTAAACATTTCATATCACATATAGATTGTTCAAGCACAAGAATAGTTTTTGTAGTGCCCTTATCTTCACCTTATAAACAAAAGATAGTATTGTACAACTTGATAGTTTGGAGTTTGGTTCAACAACTTTCAATACAGAAGGAGGTTCAACAGTTTTTTGGAGGTTCATTGGAGTCCACACAACATCTTAAAAAGTGTTCAGACTCAAAACATAAAGTGTAGTTTCAATGTAAGTCTTCTTGACTTCGCATTTTCCATACATAATCTTTAGTTCATTTGTTAAGATAGAGTGTAGTAATCACTGCGCTTTGAAGTTAACCATTTGCTTACTGTTCATTTTTATCAATTATATGTTGAAATCTGACTGATACATGCAAAAGAATGATGATAGAGGCAAAAAGAGGCAGCATGAGTCGACACATACCCACATGGGTCGACTCATTCTAGTGACAAAACATGGTATGAGTCAACACATGACCTTATGCATCGACTCATACTGTTATCCAGGCCCCAAAACAGAAGGACGAAAGGTGCATGAGTCGACACAAAACGCGTATGTGCCAACACAAACAGGTGCATGAGTCGACACATCCCATTATGCATCGAATCATACTGAGTTGATTTTGTTTTACAAGATCAAGAATAGTTATGTGTCAATGCATAACAGCATTGTATCGACATATAATAGTTCAAAATGCAATTTTTCTTTCTTTTTACACTGTCTTTACATTTTTCACATATTTTCTTCATTAATGTCCAACTATTCGATATGGTAGTAATAATTAGACATCTACTTCATCCCCAGTTGTAAATTGTACCCCCACTACCCTAATGATGTAATAGCGTAGGATTTTAATTTCCACAAATTTATCGCTTTTAATAGTTTTGTTAGTAATTAGGGTGTGTATGGCAAGATAAAATCAACTGTTAGAAAACCCTAATCTCAAAGACAATGCATGCAATCAAACACACTATTCACACATGCACCTCTAGGGTAACCTTGCTTATTGCCTTGGAAAATAGTTATGTCCCTCGAATATGGGCGCTTTAGCAAAGACCCTCGATAAAAAAGATCGTAGTCCCTCAATGACCCTTTGATGTTGTCTTCGGTAAAACAATCTTAGTCCCTACGAAAATTGCTAAAACGTCTCATGAGTTGCGTTTTATGACTATACGTTTGACCCATGCTTGTCCCTTCACATCCAAAGATAGGGCTTCTTATCAATCAATGGTAAGGTAGAAATATCTAAAGGAGGAGGAAAATAACAAAGACCTTTTGAGTAGGTAGGACGCTCGTAGTTACTTGCTCACAAACTAAAAACCATCTCCACACTCACACTTTAAAAACATCTTCTAAAGTAAACATCTCTTTGAACTATTTTAAAAACTAATACATTGTATGCATTCTTATAGAGACGAGAATCATTACAAAGTTTTCCGCAACAAAGGCGTTTTCAAAATATTTTCAAACTTACACCAATGACAAACACATTACAAACAATGCATTTTCAATGTGATCAACCAACTAAGAGCCTGTAGATAATTACAGATGAAAAGGGTGCTAACACCTTCCCTTTTAATAACCTACCCCCCGAACTCAAGAAAATATCTCTAAAGGTATTTTCTGTTCTTTTCACCCTTTCCTTTATTGGATAAAAGAAAAGTCAGTGGTGACTCTTGCTATCCGCAATATTTGCGATAAAACAGAAAACACCCAAGTTAGTTCTCGCACCGTATTACAGGCATGAATTGGGATATTATGAGAGTGTGTGTTGTTGGGAAATTTTGATGTTATGATGATGATGCCATGAGACCCCAACCTAAAACCTATGAGTAATAGAAATTAGGATTAGAGGATTTGATGATGAAAAAGGACTCGTAATTGGTGTACATAAAATGTAGTGCGTTGTGATGAATTGATAGATAGTGAAACTATATGTTTAAATGACTTTTAAGACCCGTAATCTGACAAGATAGCCAGAAAATTTGGTCTGGTATAATGCAGAATCACAAACAGGAAAACCCTGTTCAGAGAGAATCGTCAGGCGATACAAGGAGCATTGCCGGGCGAAAGTGGAGGCGAGAATAAGGCATATTTTTGGATGAGCTACTAGAGTGAGTCGTGCCTAGCATCGTCGGGAGAAGGGTGACGTGAAGGCAGTGTCACCGGGCGACGCGGGGCTTTGCTGGGCGATGGTTTTTAGTAGTTGATAGATGTTTTTTTGTTGGACTTTCTTGAGAGGATGATAAATTTAGTATTTAGTTATAGAAATGGATGTAGCATAGTTAGAAAGGAGTGAATAAAATCATAGGCTATTTAGTAGTAACAGAAGTGAACAATTAGTAGATTAGCATAAAAATAGAAGATATAATTATTGAGTTACAGAGTTAGCACTGGTATGGTTTTAGTTGCAGAGCTAGTAGTAAATAACAGAAACAGTAGTAACCAAAATATAGTAGCAGTAGAGATCATTTAGGTAGCAGGAAAATAATAACTTCATTAATTTAGCAGAAAACTATTAAAAGGCTTATCAACATAATAATTTAGTGGAAGCATTTTAGTAGGGTCGTGTTTGTGATCGGTGGATCTGGAACTGACTGTTTAACGCTGGTTCGCGAAATGTCGCGGAAGCAAGAGTCGCCACCGTCTTTTATTTTCTCCAAATGGAAAGGACAAAAGCACAGAAAAATTCCTTAAAGAGATTGCTCTTGGTTCGGGAGGTAGATTATAGAAAGGGAAGGTGTTAGCACCCTTTCTATCCATGGTTATCCATGGGCTCTTAGATACTTGCTCAATGTGTTTTCAAAAATGTTTGTTTGCTTTTCAATGTGGGTTTAAAAAGTTTCTTTGAAAAATTTCAGTTCGACTCGTACGTCAGAGTGTTTGAAAAATTTGCTTTTGAAAGCTTTTGAAAATGTGTTGGTGAAAAGATGTTTTGATTTGTTTGAAATTAGAGCAAGTATCCTTGAGAACCTACCTACCCTAAGGAATTCGTCTGTGTAATTGTCCTTAAAAGTAGTGCCATCCCACCATTGAGAGGTAGGTAGCACCACCGTTGGAGGTGTTCGGGTCAATTCGAGTTTAGGGACATGGTGATCACCGGAGCAATGGGAAGACACCTTAGAAGCTACCCTCATGCCAGGTTCCCCGATCATGAGGACTTACTAAGACATCCTCTACTCGACGATCACCTTTCGAAAGGCAACAGTGAGGCGTACCCTAGGGGTGGTGTGTGCGATTCGTGTGTCGTTTTCATTGATATTTGTCTTGTCATGTTCATTGTGATCTACGCTTGATTTTAATTAAGACATTCATTCTTGCATGCTTTTTAACAGTTATAATTTGCGGGAAAATAAATCTAAACTATTACAAATGGCGCGGGTCCACATCGCCAAAATTAAACCGGACCCGATTTGACTGAAAAAATAAATAAAGCGAAGGAAATAAAAATGCGAAAAGTATAATCGTTACAACGCTTTGGGAGAATTACATAATTATAATAAGCGACATAAAATAAATACGCGAAATTAAATGATTAAAACAATGGGCGTTGAACCCTTTTGCAAAAAAATTAAATTAATAAGGAGTTAAAATAAAAATTAAATGTTTTTGGTATTTTTGTGTTTTTTATGATTTAATGGAAAAAGAATTAATAAAAACTAAAATTGAGCGTTAAACCTAGTTCTAATTATTTTTTAAGTTATTAAGAAAATATTAAAATTTAACCTAAATTAAACCTAAGTTATTCATAATTAATTATAGAAAATAAATAAAATAAATATTATTATTAAAAAAGGGAAATTTAAAAGAATCAAAATTAGTTAAACCTATTTCTACATATTTTTGGATTTTTATTAAAAAGGAATTAATGTTGTAACCTAACTAAATATTTACATATTAATTTATTTAGAAAAATAATTACAATAAAAATATTTATTATTTTTGGCCTCTTCTGATTTTTTTATTATGTTTTGTATTTTGTAAAGAAATAATTAATTAAAACAAATAAAATAAATGAAATAACAAAAATAAAATGTAAGAAGAAAAATAGAAAAAAAAATGCAAACCAGGGAGGGGGGTAGCCCCAAATGGGAGGTACAGGCCTGGAATGCTGGCCCATTAACGTTTTGGTCCATTGACTTTTCCAGGTTGTGTGCAAACGCGTTGACCTGGGTATAGCATATTCCTTACATCCACGCCTTTGATTTGAATTGGTGGGACGCGTGGACGTTTGGATCATAATGGTGTATGGTGTACATCACTACTGACGCTGCATAGGAAATTGGATTGAAAAATAATAGCGAAATATGCAAGACCTGGGACTTGAACCCAGGTCATGAGAGTCACCAGCATGTACACCTGCCAGCTGAGCCACTAAGTTTTAATTAACATATTATAGTAAACAAATAACAAAAAGAAGAAACCAACGCGTAGTGGTTAGACGCGCGAAATTCAAATGCAACCAATCCCTGCGTGCCACGGAGTCGTCTTCCTCATGTGCCTGAAAGACAAAGATATTAGACAACGGTTTTCATGGCGTTGCATTAGGGGGGCTATAAGAAAATAGCGAATAGCTCAATTCCAAACATAAATTAGGCGCGATAGTTGGGATTTCTTCGTCTCTACGCGCTGAGTCTACCCATGATGGTCTTAAGGGCTAATTTTACTGTATTGAAAAAGCCCTAAAATCACAACCTGAAAACCCTAGAATTTAAACATGGCATTATCGTGTATGACGCGTAAAAACCAAATTAAATCACATGATAAGCATCAGCAAACATCATTGAATAAGAATATGTAAATCAAATGTCATGAAAATGCCTTAAACTCAAGATGCGTGTATGCAATTTTGTGAGAAAACTTTGAGTTCTGTACAGCGATTCTTTGCCTTTTGATAAGTGTTATGAATTGGAATATGCTTAGTGAACCACAAGGAAGCTATTGTGAAAGGAATTAGGCGTTGAATCGTGTTCTAGAATGCTTTTCAGAGTTTGAGTTTTCTAAGCAATTTCTCAAGTTTGTATATTGGCCTTCTGCGCAGCTTAGAGTCTAAGGCAATTAGGTTTGTGATCCTGCATATGTAGCCAAGCTTTTAGGTCAACAAAACTTGATAAAATCCAAGGCATTCATTGTTTTCAATATTTGATTTTCTAAGAATCTTTACATATCTTTTTCATGTGCAATTTTGTTCAATCATGCTCAAATCAACCAAATCTTGCCATATTGGGATGTGCACGAGATCTTGAGTCTAGAATGTGCATAAAAAGATTTTTTTAGGTCAAGTTTATATTTTCTACATATTTAAATGAATTAAATGAATTAATATTAATATAAATTCAAATAAATAATTAAAAAATGAGAAAATACTTCCCTTTGGGCCAAGTGGTCGTGCATAGGCTTGGAATGATGAATCATGGAAGAAAAATAGGCCCATTAGCAATTTTAGGTCATTTGAAGTAAAGTTGACTTTTCAAAATTCCCAAAAATTTCCCAACTTCCACAAGGCATAACTTGCTCAATTTTTAAGCTTTTCACATGTTATTGGACATTGTGGAAAGGTCTTTGAGTCCTCTAACCAATGCCTTTGGTCCCATGTCATTTTGATTTACCAATCTCAAGTTATGGCCTTTGACTTAAAGTCCCTTTTTGTTGACTTTTGAAAATGACCTATAATGTTGAAATTGATAACTTTTTATGAGAGCATTTCTTGGACTTGGAATATGAAGATGAATTGTAGGAAATGTCTTTCTCTTCAAAATGAGCTTTGGATGGAATTTTTCTGATAATCCATGTGAAAGTTATGCCCTGGTCAATTTCAGTTGACTTTTTCAGCTGTCCAAATATAGTAACTTTTGCATCTTTGATGATTTCTGAGCCAAACTTTGAGAATCATGATCAAGTATTGATCAAATGATGTTTGTGGCTTCAAAATGATATGTTGACCAAAAATTTGAACTTTTGACTGTCAAATGACCATTTTGCCCCTACAGTTGACTGTAGTGCAATTTAGGGTTTTGACTGTGCAATTTTGAGCTGAATGCCTTGAAACTTGATATGAGGATACTTGAACATCTTTGTGAGCATATGAGACTTGATTGGGTCCTTGAAAACTTTCAATTCTTGATCAGAACACAAACCCTAGTTTTGACTGTATAGGAGACAGTTGCACTGCACAACCCTTGGGGAATTTTGTAGCTTGACTTGGCAATTTCTTTGAAGAATATGGGAGGGCAAATTTTGGGGTACAACAGTTGCCCCTGTTCAATCTTCTTAGACCTGAGGATGCAGATTGGCTGACGTGCCTTTCGTAATCCGACGATGGAAGATGATTGGACACTAGAGTGCCCAGAAATTTGCGCTGACATAGTGGCAGTGATGGTGGAATGGGCTTATAGATGCCATTTGGAGATTGCTGGATAGGATGATGGGCTTATAGATGCCATCTGGATGTTGATCGCGTAGGAGATTCCTTAGCGAGAACCTGCATACCTGCAAAAGAAAAAATGAGTACCTGACACGTTGTCGGAGCTGATTTTAGATGCTTGGCATAGATGTGTCCTGACTGGTTACAGGAGCTGAGTCTGGAGCTTCAAACGCTGATGAATGAACCAGGGATGGTTACCATCTTAGTATGAACGGTAAGAGAACCTTGGGCGACTTTAACTTCAACAACGCTCGTTGAGAAAAATCTTGGGTGTCTTCTACTGGGATAAGAATCAGGGAGATCTTAGGGTCGATCTGACTGAACCAGAGGAGGCCTTTGACTGGATAAGCATCAGGAAAATCTTAGGGTCGATTTAACTGAACCGGACAAGGTCTTGGAATATCTTCAACTGGATAAGCATCAGGGAGATCTTAGGGTCGATCTGACTGAACCAGAGAAGGCCTTTTACTGGATAAGCATCAGGAAAATCTTAGGGTCGATTTAACTGAACCGGTCTAGGTCTTGAAACATCTTCAACTGGATAAGCATCAGGGAGATCTTAGGGTCGATCTGACTGAACCAGAGAAGGCCTTTGACTGGATAAGCATCATGAAAATCTTAGGGTCGATTTAACTGAACCGGTCTAGGTCTTGAAACATCTTCAACTGGATAAGCATCAGGGAGATCTTAGGGTCGATCTGACTGAACCAGAGAAGGCCTTTGACTGGATAAGCATCAGGAAAATCTTAGGGTCGATTTAACTGAACCGGTCTAGGTCTTGAAACATCTTCAACTGGATAAGCATCAGGGAGATCTTAGGGTCGATCTGACTGAACCAGAGAAGGCCTTTGACTGGATAAGCATCAGGAAAATCTTAGGGTCGATTTAACTGAACCGGTCTAGGTCTTGAAACATCTTCAACTGGATAAGCATCAGGGAGATCTTAGGGTCGATCTGACTGAACCAGAGAAGGCCTTTGACTGGATAAGCATCAGGAAAATCTTAGGGTCGATTTAACTGAACCGGTCTAGGTCTTGAAATGTGATTGAGACTTTAAACTGCATCTTTCCTGAAAGGTAAAAGTCAGTCATATGCAATGCATGATATGGATCAAGCAATGATTTTCTCAACATAAAGGAGACTTGTATGATGCAGTGCGTTATGCATGCTATGATGATGTATGTGAAGTTTTATGTATGTTTTCGTCTAGGAAAGTGAATCCTTGACGGATGCCGGGAAGTTGTATCCTGGGCTGACGTTGAAGAATAGATTTTGCTTCCGCTGGGGATGATAACTGCAAGAATACCGGTAGGAGAAGATAACTCCGTTGAGGAATAAACTTGGCAAATGAAGAGTCTGCGGGGAGAAAAGAAACTCTAGCGACTATGCTGGGAAGCGGTACTCTGTGGGGATAGAGATGCTTTGCTTGAATTATTGAGAATGACTTGCTGAGGATACCGTTGTTGTATGAAGTGTTGACGGACTTCGCTGGGGTAAGAAGACTTTTTCGACGACGCTCTTTCCATGGCTTTTGGCTGAGGATAACCCAGTTATATCCTGTTAAGGAAATAACTCTTTAAATAAAGCCGGACGACGCGTTCGTGCTCTGTGAGGATAAGCTTCCAGAATTTACTGGGGGTAAGCTTACTGCTTGGGGAGATATGAATTCCAACTTTCCTGGGGAAACTGGGTTGGACTGGACTCTTTGGGGAAGTTTTGGACTGCGGGGAAGTGATTCCTTTGAATGTTGGTATGCCGCCGGGGAACAATCTTTAGACCAAGACTGCCGGGGATGCTTGTTAAGAATATATGTATTGCTGCTGGGGAATGTTTGAGATCGGCTGGAGGATACTCAATTTCCTTGATATTTGATGATTTGCTTGGAGAAGAATGTATTGTTTTACTCTCTGGGGAACTAATATGTACTGGTCGTGTTCTTTAGCTGAACCTACCTTGGTACCTTGGAGGATAGAACAATTGGATTGTTTAGACAACTCTTTATTGCCCCTGTTTCTAGTGTCACCTGCAACTAATTCCTTTGTTTCGTATGCAAATATTTATGAGTTAGCAAATTATTGTCAATGCATATATCACAAATTGAACCTTGGACGTTCTTCGCAAAACAAAAAAGAAAAACACTTGGCACGTTTAACTGAAAAATATATTTGTATTGATTTTTGAATGGCCTGAATAGGCGTTTTGTGTACAAGAGGCTGACGTCCTAGTAAGCGGTACGCCGCCGATCAAAAGAGTTTATACAAGTTTTGTACAAAAGAAAATAAAACAGCTGTGTGAAAGATGAATGATCCACTGGGTTTCAACTCTGCTATTGCCTTTATAACTCCGAGCGTCTCATCACTTGATGACCTTGGTTGAGGGTGAAGCTGACTGATCGATGCCGTTTGAGCTTGATGCAGATACCGGATTCTGGATGCAAAGTGATCCAATGAGACATAGTATTATGCTTTTATCCCTAATTTTTGCCTGGACCGCCCTTTCGGGTTTTCAGTCCACCGGGATACCCATTTTTGCCCAAGCCGCCTTTTCAGGTTTTCGACTTGCCGGGTGTACAGATTTTTTTTATTTTCGTCCCTTCATTTTGCCCGAACCCTTTTGGTTCGACGGGAAGCCCTAATTTTTGCCTAGGCATGTCAGCCTAGCGGGTCTTTTTCATGCGTAGTATTTTTTAACTATGTCTGCATTGGCGGGGTGAGGAAGGTCGTCACCATCCATGTTGGTTAATATCATTGCTCCTCCTGAGAACACGTGTTTAACCACAAATGGCCCTTCATACGTATGGGTCCATTTGCCCCTTGGATCACTCTGAGGAAGGATGATTCTCTTGATAACCAGATCCCCAACTTGATATTCCTGCGGCCTGACCTTTTTGTTAAATGCCCTGATCATTCGTTTTTGATATGTCTGACCATGACAGATAGCAGCAAGTCTCTTTTCGTCAACGAGGTTGAGTTGATCAAGTCGTGTCTGGATCCAATCATCTTCGTCTAGATTTGCGTCCTTCATTATCCGGAGAGAGGGAATTTGTACTTCAATCGGCAAGACTGCCTCCATGCCATAAACCAGAGAGAAGGGAGTTGCCCCGGTTGACGTCCTAGCTGAGGTACGGTACCCATGCAGAGCGAACGGTAACATCTCGTGCCAATCTTTGTAAGTTACTGTCATTTTTTGCACGATCTTCTTGATGTTTTTGTTAGCTGCTTCTACAGCCCCATTCATCTTCGGTCTGTAAGGAGAAGAATTGTGGTGCTGTATCTTGAACTGTTCGCAGAGCTCAGCAATCATCTTGTTATTCAGATTGGTACCGTTGTCTGTAATAATCCGCTCAGGGACGCCGTACCGACAGATCAGGTTGTGCCGAATGAACCGTGCCACAACAGTCTTGGTTACCGTAGCATAGGATGCTGCCTCAACCCACTTCGTAAAATAGTCAATCGCCACTAGGATGAAGCGATGTCCGTTGGATGCCGTAGGTTTGATCTCGCCAATCATATCTATGCCCCACATTGCAAATGGCCAAGGCGCAGTCAGAACATTCAGGGGAACCGGAGGAACATGCACCTTGTCTGCATAGATCTGGCACTTGTGGCATGTCCTGGAATGTTGGTAACAGTCAGCTTCCATGGTGGACCAGTAATATCCTGCCCGTAGGATCTTCTTAGCCATGGTGTGTCCACTGGAATGTGTACCAAAGGTCCCTTCATGTAGATCTTCCATGATCCGTTCTGCTTCAGTTTTGTCCACACAACGTAGTAAGGTTGAATCATGGTTTCTCTTGTACAAGATGCCATTGCTAAGGAAGAACTTGGCTGCAAACCTCCTCAGGAATTTCTTATCATTGACAGAGGCGCCTTCAGGGTATTCCTGAGCTTCCAGGTATCTCTTCACTTCATGGTACCAAGGCTTCTCAGTCACCAACTCAGTTTCGAGATCACAACAGTATGCGGGTTCGTCCAGTTTCCAGATGATTATCCGGGGAGCTTCGTTATCCCATTTGACCTTGAACATTGAAGACATTGTAGCTAATGCGTCCGCTAACTGATTCTCTTCTCTTGGAAAGTGCTCAAAGGTTATCTCTGTGAAGTGGGGGATCAGGTTCAACACACATTCTCTGTAAGGAATCAAGTTTGGATGTTTCGTATCCCACTCTCCTTTGATCTGATTGATCACAAGAGCGGAATCTCCGAAGACACTTAGAAATTTGATCCTTAGGTCAATCGCAGCTTGAAGACCCATGATACACGCCTCATACTCCGCCATGTTGTTGGTACAGTTGAAACATAGCCGGGCAGTGAGTGGAGTATGAGTACCTTGAGGGGATATGATGATGGCGCCGATACCATTTCCCAAAGCATTGGAGGCTCCGTCAAAGTGCATAGACCATCGGGATCCTGGTTCAGGTCCTTCATCCGGTCCAGGTACTTCACAATCAGTTACTATCATAATGCTTTCATCTGGAAACTCGAAGTTCATGGACTGATAATCATCTACAGCTTGATGAGCTAAGTGGTATGCCAATACACTTCCCTTGATGGCTTTCTGGGTTGTGTACTGAATGTCGTATTCCGTCAAGATCATTTGCCATCTTGCAATTCTCCCAGACAGAGCAGGCTTTTCGAATATGTACTTTATAGGATCCATTTTTGAGATCAACAAGGTAGTGTGAGTCAGCATATACTGTCTCAGCCGGCGAGCAGCCCATACCAAAGCGCAGCAAGTTTTCTCAAGCAGTGAGTATCGGGTCTCACAGTCGGTAAACTTTTTGCTAAGGTAATAAATGGCATGCTCTTTTCGGCCAGACTCGTCATGCTGCCCCAGCACACACCCCATTGAATTGTCAAGCACTGTCAGATATAGTATCAGAGGTCTCCCTTCAACCGGTGGCATAAGGATAGGTGGTTCTTGGAGATACTCTTTGATTTTGTCGAAAGCAGCCTGACATTCATCGTTCCAACGTACTACCTGATCTTTCTTCAGCAGCTTGAAGATTGGCTCACAGGTAGCAGTCAGATGTGAGATGAATCGAGCGATGTAATTCAGGCGTCCTAAAAAGCCTCTGACTTCCTTCTCTGTCTTAGGCACTGGCATTTCTTGAATAGCTTTGACCTTAGCAGGGTCCACTTGAATACCTTTATCACTGACCACGAAGCCTAGCAACTTCCCAGATCTTACCCCGAAGGTGCACTTGTTCGGGTTCAATCTCAGCTTGTATAGTTTCAATCGGTCAAACAACTTCTGCAGGTGATCTAGGTGCTCTTCCTCAGTCTGGGACCTAGCGATCATGTCGTCAACATACACCTCTATCTCGTGGTGGATCATGTCATGAAATAAGGCAACCATGGCACGTTGGTAGGTTGCCCCAGCATTCTTTAGTCCAAATGGCATGACCTTGTAACAAAAGGTGCCCCACTGAGTAACGAATGTAGTCTTTTCCATGTCTTCAGGTGCCATCTTGATCTGATTGTAGCCTGAAAAGCCATCCATGAAAGAGAATACCTTGTGCTGAGCTGTATTATCAACAAGGACATCAATGTGAGGTAAGGGGAAGTCATCCTTGGGGCTGGCCCTGTTCAGATCCCTATAATCAACACACATTCTGACCTTACCGTCCTTTTTAGGTACCGGCACCACGTTAGCAACCCACTGAGGGTAAGAAGTCACTGCAAGGAAACCGACATCAAACTGTTTCATGACTTCGGCTTTAATCTTCTCGGACATCTCTGGACGCATCCGACGAACCTTTTGTTTAACTGGAGGGCAGTCTTCCTTGGTCGGCAAGTGATGGACCACAATATCGGTATCCAACCCTGGCATGTCTTCGTAGGACCAGGCAAAGATCTCCATATAATCATGTAACATCTTGGTTAACCGTTGCTTCACGCTGAGCTCTAGGTTGGCACCAATCTTTACCTCTTTTCTATCTGCCTCAGTACCCAGGTTTATGGTTTCCACTGGCTCTTCATGGGGTTGAATTGCCCTCTCTTCCTGAAGCAACAATCTTGCGAGCTCGCCAGGCACTTCGCAATCATCTTCACCTTCGTCTTCGGCTAAGTTGATCGGATTTTCGAAGTCATAACTGGCATTAGCAGAGTTGTTATCAGTGAGATCCAGAGTGGATTGGAACCTGTATGAGTGAGTGTGTGTGTAAATACAGCTGTTTTTTTTTTGAAAATTATGTAAAGGAAAAGAAAGACAGAAAAGGAACACAATATTTGCAATGCGAAAAGTACGTCCAAGATTTTCATTCATGATGTATAAAATGACAGTTTGTATGCCCTCACAAATAGAACCACGGTGCCTCGGGTAAGACACCGGGCCATAGAGTTTATCATTGTTTATTACAAAATATAACGAAACAAAGAAATTTATTACTGCGTCACAAAGGTAACAGGGGTATGGTCCTTTGCACTCCAATTGTTCAATCCGTCTTCGGCCGTCGGATAGATCCAGCTGTTGAATTCAGCTTCGTCCACTTCATGGTCTTCCCCAACAGCATTCACTTCTGAACTTTTAATAAATACCGGAGGTCTTCCGATCTTTGCTTTCCTCATAGCTCTCTGACCTTCTGAGGTGAAACCCAGCCCAAGTTTATCAGTCTTCTGGGTGAAGTCTGGAAGTCTGCCCCGGTCGGCACATTCACCCTTCTGCACCACAGCCCTGGCATCCTTCAGAGAGGCCATCTTCAAAGGACCACTTGCTTCTGTTGTTTCTGCTGCAATTGGAAACACCTCCTCGAAGTGCTGAAAGGGGGTTTCAATAAACTCCCCATCCATTTCAATGTATCTGAACGAGTTTAGGTGGCTCACCATATATTCTTCCTCTCCTTGCACCGTGACAATCTTCCCTCTGACGGGGTACTTCAGCTTTTGATGCAAGGTAGAGGTCACTGCCCCAGCCTTATGTATCCAGGGTCGAACCAACAAACAAGAGTAAGATGGACGGATATCCATCACATAAAAAGTGGAGTCAAACACCTGAGAGCCCACACGAATCGGAATGTCAACCTCCCCATGGACCATCCTCTTTGAACCATCAAAGGCCCTGATGATGATGTTGCTGGGTTTCAATTCCAGGCCTTCACAATCTAGACGATCCAAAGCCTTCTTGGGTAGCACATTTAAAGATGGCCCAGTATCAACCAACACATGTGCCAAGGTGGTGCCCCTGCATTCAATTGAGACATGCAGAGCATCATTATGGTCTCTCCCTTTTATGGTTAAGTCAGCATCTGAGAAACCTAAACCGTTGTCTGCCGTCAGGCTTGCCACGCAATCAGTGAACTGGACCGCAGAGGTTTCATGTGGCACATGGGCCGTCTTGAGGAATGATATTAGGGCCTTTGCATGGGCCTCGGAGCACAGCAATAAAGAGAGCATGGAGATCTTGGAGGGCGTATGCCCCAGCTGTTCCACAACATTAAAATCGCTCTTCTTTATAATCTTCAGAATCTCCTCCATTTCTTGTGGGGAGGCCTCAGCAGCTATGGGTATGGGTGCCTCCATCTGGGCAGGCTCAACGTCAATTCCCTTGCCCCGAGCATTGGATGACTTGGCAGCAGGAGAAACAATTGGATTAACAGCAGGAACAACAGCTTGATCAGCAGCAGGAATAGGTGTACTTGTAGGAATTATCAGGAGCGGTCTTCGGGCAGCAGGCGGTGCAATGTCAGGCGAGAAGAGCCTGCCACTGCGGGTAACTTTGGCTGGGCCAGTGATGTCACAGATGCTGGCGCCAGCGTTGAGCTCTTGTTTAATCCCGTTTATATATACATCTGCCCCATAGTGCCAAGGGACAGCTTTATCAGATACATAGGGCAGGGGCCCTGGAACAGTGATAATAACGGGTGCAACGGTCAGAATTTGGACGGGCTTCCTCTGGAGAGCCGGGATCGGATTATTGAAGATAGTCACCACAGAGACTTCTTCTATTGGAACCAAACGAACAGCAGACTTCTTGAATAGAATCTCCTTGCTATCCATTAAGCTTTGGATGCCTAACTTTAGCAAGGGACAACCGGATGGGGACACAACACAGAACAGGCAACCCTCACTACAACCCGGAAATAAACCGGCCTGCAGTAGGTTCTTCTTAACGATCTTTAGAGGAGTGGCTAGATTATCCACAGAAACAGCATAAACGTCTTCATCAACAGCATTTACCCCGTGCTGAGGCATAGGGGCAGTAACTACATTCGGCTTTGCAGGCGCTTCGAATTGTATCTCCTTTGCGTCGATAAGGTCTTGCACCTTATTCTTCAACACCCAGCAGTCATCAGTAGAGTGCCCCGGGCTTTCTGAATGATAAGTACAACGAGCATTCGGGTTGTACTTGGGGGATGCAGTATTTGGAAACTTCGGCGCCTCCCTGACAGTCACTAAATTAGTTGAGAGCAACTGTGGCAGGATCTGCGACAAGGTCATGTTTAAACGGGAGAATTCTCTCCGGGGTCTTTCCACATTCTGAGTATTGTTTGGCCGGGGAGCGGCAGCAGGCTTAGCAATCATTACCGCACTGACAGATTGGCGGTGTTCATTTCTCTCTGATCTCCTGGAACCATATACGACGCTAGACTCCTTCTTGAAGGGTTTCTTCTCAGCACTGGATGATGCACCCTTCGGAATTTTTCCAGATTTTAACCCAGCTTCAATCCTCTCTCCAGTCAAGATTAAATCAGTGAAACCAGCAGAAGAATTCCCAATGAGATGGTTGAAAAACGGCCCAGATAGGGTCCCCAAGAACATGTCTACCAATTCCCGATCAGTCAATGGTGGCTGCACCCTGCCAGCCAGGTCTCTCCACTTCTGAGCGTACTCCTTAAAACCTTCGCTTGCGCCTAACGCCATACCTTGGAGTTGGGTACGTGTGGGGGCAAGGTCGGCATTATACTGATACTGCTTGTAGAAAGCAGTAGCCAGCTCCTCCCAGTTACGAACTTTGGTCCCATCCAGCTGATAGAACCATTCGAGATGAGTCCCTGAAAGACTCTCCTGGAAGAAGTGGATCCATAGATTCTTGTCCGCAGAGTACGGCTGAATTTTCCGAACATAGGACCTTAAGTGCAGCTTGGGACAAGACGCCCCGTCATACTTCGAGAAGGATGGTGCTTTGAATTTATGCGGGATAATCACACCAGTCGACAAACCCAGATCTCCGAAATCCAGCCCAGGTGCCTGTTGCACCTCCATAGCCTTCAACCTGTCCTCCAGTTGTTTGTACCTGTCATCTGAAGGAGGGTACTGCTCTTCATCAAAATCTGTCTCGTTGTCGGAGACGACCGGACTAGGAACCTTTACTTCTACCTGAGAAGGACTCTTGCCAACAGAAGAACCAGCCTCTTCATGTTGCAGAGTATTGCCGAACCTTCGGCCCGAGTTGAACAGAATAGTTCTTCTCTTCTTCTTCTTCTCCTTCTTCAGGAGCATAGCCTTCAGTTCTTCTTGGCCTTTAGCCAGCCCCTTGATCAGTTCTTGAAACTGCGCATTCTGCGCCTGGAGAGCCTTGATTGATGTCTCTGTTGATTCAGATCCGGGATTCATGATGCTGAAATAAACAGCGAAGAACTGTAAGCAACCTGAAAAGGGGAAAAACCTGCTATGCACATGATGTATGAAATGCGTATGCAATGCATTCAAGGGTTCGAAAGTTCAAATTTGTTGTAGACAAAAAGAACACACGTTATCATTAAAGAAATCATTGTTTAATACATCAAGGCCTCATGGGCAAAAGTACAAAAATCAAGTCAATCCCAAAATACACTGCGCATCCTTTTCGGAGCTATGTAGGTGTTGAGATTCCTCTCTTCATGCAACAGGCGAGTGAGCTCCAGGACCTTCTTTTCACTGGCATGCAGACTAGTCTCAAGAGAATTCTTTTCTTCTTTAAGCTGGATCCAGCTCTTCTGCATCTCTTCCCAGGATGTGGGCATATCAGGGTGCTGAATAACATGAGACACTTCCCCTTCCAAGACAGGCTCTTTGATTACTGGAAGCATATGAGGATAAGGCATCACTAACTTCTGAGAGCGGGCGCGTACCCACTTGAGATAAGGCTCCAAAGGGATGGAGTTCCTGTGCCCCAGTGTCTTGCTGTCTATCCTACTAGGCGTCCTCCAGGCTCTGATAAATCTCTGACGAAGTCCTTGAGTATCATTGTCGAAGTCAAAAACTATATCAGGAATTAACATGTCATGAGGACCGTCTCTCCGAGCATAACCAAACTGTCTCCAAGCCAGGCATGGACTATAAGTAATACCTCCTCTGATTCCAAGTAAAGGAACATTAGGGTACTCCCCGCAACGATCAATGATAGTGACATCTCCTCTGGACCTAGGACACCAATGTATATCTGCATGTGTAAGAGTCATCAACCGTTGTGACCATCTCAAACCCCGCTCATTCCTCAAGACAGATTGTGGAAGGTGCGAAATAAACCACCTTCCCAGGAGAGGAGTGCAACACATAAGGACACCTCTTTTTCTCATGGTTCGAGTGTAACATGAGTGAAGGATGTCCCCCAGCAATGTAGGTATAGGGTTCCTGGACATGAAGATCTGGACAGCACTGGTATCAATAAGCTGATCTGGGTTAGGAAACAATACCAAACCATAAACAAGGAGGGCCACAACCTCTTCAAAAGCTTGCAAGTCAAGGGAGTTCCAACATTCAAGGGCCTTCTCAAACAGAAACCTGGCTAAGAACCCTTTGATACCACTTCTAACTTCCCAATGTCCCTTGAGGTCAGATGACTGTAGGTGCAAGGCTTTAGCAATCTCTTCAAGCTTAGGTTCCTTTTCTGTACCGTTGAAAGGTAGCTGATCAAGGATAGGGATCTTCAGGAGCCGGGAGAACTCCTCCAATGTGGGTACCAACTGATAGTCCAAGAAGGTAAAGCAGTGATGCAGAGGGTCAAAGAATTGGAACAAGACCTTAATCATATCTTCCTCAATGTTGGTGTTGACCAAGCTGATGAGGCTTCCATGCCTTTCACTGAATGAAGAGTTCTCGGGAATCCTGGATATAAGCTCCTTAAGCTGAGGAGGTACCCTTACAAGACTGATTTGAATTGTCTTTCTACGAACAGTTTCCATGTCCTACAAAACAAGAACAAAGATGAAAATCCGAACCCCTGAAATGGTTAGTCAATGCATATGATGCTGGATGATGTCATGATGCTATGATTAAACACACCACAGATATGTACAAAGACAAACATGTAAGGCACACAAGGCACACAAGACAAGCCCTTATGGTTTAAGGCCAGCATGGGGTCTGGGTAGTACCCTCTTGAAGTTGGTGGGTTCAACCTGTCCTAATCAAAGTAACCGGGTTCTAAGGTTCCCAATATCACGGGATTGCTTTCATTGTTCATCGTTTCGATTTAGCCACTGAACTGGCGACCGAAATATTCCAGGAAAGCAACCCTCAATTGAGCGTAGTATCGAGTATCAACCAACCTCGGACTGCACCAAAGTCAGTTATCTCACTACCCTAAAGAGGCCAAGATAGTTCAATTAAGGTTCCTAAGGTCTGTTGATGCTTCATGACACCACGCGGAGGCCCCGTACTCTCCTTGACTGAACTCAAGGGTTACCGGTACACACCAAAGTGCCACATCAACGTAGCAGACTGTTTCAACCATGTCGGTATACCCCGCACAGTTCCCTCACAGCCTTGTTGCTACTTTCTAAGAAAGGTATCCCCAGATCCGGGTTAGGATCTATAGAACTCCCAAGCAACCCACAATAATAAAGCAAGCAAAGAAGACAATTGAAAACATAGTTATGAGCTAGCCCTAAGGTACACCTCACTTTAAGTTTGGTCCCCAGCAGAGTCGCCAGTTCTGTGATCGGTGGATCTGGAACTGACTGTTTAACGCTGGTTCGCGAAATGTCGCGGAAGCAAGAGTCGCCACCGTCTTTTATTTTCTCCAAATGGAAAGGACAAAAGCACAGAAAAATTCCTTAAAGAGATTGCTCTTGGTTCGGGAGGTAGATTATAGAAAGGGAAGGTGTTAGCACCCTTTCTATCCATGGTTATCCATGGGCTCTTAGATACTTGCTCAATGTGTTTTCAAAAATGTTTGTTTGCTTTTCAATGTGGGTTTAAAAAGTTTCTTTGAAAAATTTCAGTTCGACTTGGACGTCAGAGTGTTTGAAAAATTTGCTTTTGAAAGCTTTTGAAAATGTGTTGGTGAAAAGATGTTTTGATTTGTTTGAAATTAGAGCAAGTATCCTTGAGAACCTACCTACCCTAAGGAATTCGTCTGTGTAATTGTCCTTAAAAGTAGTGCCATCCCACCATTGAGAGGTAGGTAGCACCACCGTTGGAGGTGTTCGGGTCAATTCGAGTTTAGGGACATGGTGATCACCGGAGCAATGGGAAGACACCTTAGAAGCTACCCTCATGCCAGGTTCCCGGATCATGAGGACTTACTAAGACATCCTCTACTCGACGATCACCTTTCGAAAGGCAACAGTGAGGCGTACCCTAGGGGTGGTGTGTGCGATTCGTGTGTCGTTTTCATTGATATTTGTCTTGTCATGTTCATTGTGATCTACGCTTGATTTTAATTAAGACATTCATTCTTGCATGCTTTTTAACAGTTATAATTTGCGGGAAAATAAATCTAAACTATTACAAATGGCGCGGGTCCACATCGCCAAAATTAAACCGGACCCGATTTGACTGAAAAAATAAATAAAGCGAAGGAAATAAAAATGCGAAAAGTATAATCGTTACAACGCTTTGGGAGAATTACATAATTATAATAAGCGACATAAAATAAATACGCGAAATTAAATGATTAAAACAATGGGCGTTGAACCCTTTTGCAAAAAAATTAAACTAATAAGGAATTAAAATAAAAATTAAATGTTTTTGGTATTTTTGTGTTTTTTATGATTTAATGGAAAAAGAATTAATAAAAACTAAAATTTAGCGTTAAACCTAGTTCTAATTATTTTTTAAGTTATTAAGAAAATATTAAAATTTAACCTAAATTAAACCTAAGTTATTCATAATTAATTATAGAAAATAAATAAAATAAATATTATTATTAAAAAAGGGAAATTTAAAAGAATCAAAATTATTTAAACCTATTTCTACATATTTTTGGATTTTTATTAAAAATGAATTAATGTTGTAACCTAACTAAATATTTACATATTAATTTATTTAGAAAAATAATTACAATAAAAATATTTATTATTTTTGGCCTCTTCTGATTTTTTTATTATGTTTTGTATTTTGTAAAGAAATAATTAATTAAAACAAATAAAATAAATGAAATAACAAAAATAAAATGTAAGAAGAAAAATAGAAAAAAAATGCAAACCAGGGAGGGGGGTAGCCCCAAATGGGAGGTACAGGCCTGGAATGCTGGCCCATTAACGTTTTGGTCCATTGACTTTTCCAGGTTGTGTGCAAACGCGTTGACCTGGGTATAGCATATTCCTTACATCCACGCCTTTGATTTGAATTGGTGGGACGCGTGGACGTTTGGATCATAATGGTGTATGGTGTACATCACTACTGACGCTGCATAGGAAATTGGATTGAAAAATAATAGCGAAATATGCAAGACCTGGGACTTGAACCCAGGTCATGAGAGTCACCAGCATGTACACCTGCCAGCTGAGCCACTAAGTTTTAATTAATATATTATAGTAAACAAATAACAAAAAGAAGAAACCAACGCGTAGTGGTTAGACGCGCGAAATTCAAATGCAACCAATCCCTGCGTGCCACGGAGTCGTCTTCCTCATGTGCCTGAAAGACAAAGATATTAGACAACGGTTTTCATGGCGTTGCATTAGGGGGGCTATAAGAAAATAGCGAATAGCTCAATTCCAAACATAAATTAGGCGCGATAGTTGGGATTTCTTCGTCTCTACGCGCTGAGTCTACCCATGATGGTCTTAAGGGCTAATTTTACTGTATTGAAAAAGCCCTAAAATCACAACCTGAAAACCCTAGAATTTAAACATGGCATTATCGTGTATGACGCGTAAAAACCAAATTAAATCACATGATAAGCATCAGCAAACATCATTGAATAAGAATATGTAAATCAAATGTCATGAAAATGCCTTAAACTCAAGATGCGTGTATGCAATTTTGTGAGAAAACTTTGAGTTCTGTACAGCGATTCTTTGCCTTTTGATAAGTGTTATGAATTGGAATATGCTTAGTGAACCACAAGGAAGCTATTGTGAAAGGAATTAGGCGTTGAATCGTGTTCTAGAATGCTTTTCAGAGTTTGAGTTTTCTAAGCAATTTCTCAAGTTTGTATATTGGCCTTCTGTGCAGCTTAGAGTCTAAGGCAATTAGGTTTGTGATCCTGCATATGTAGCCAAGCTTTTAGGTCAACAAAACTTGATAAAATCCAAGGCATTCATTGTTTTCAATATTTGATTTTCTAAGAATCTTTACATATCTTTTTCATGTGCAATTTTGTTCAATCATGCTCAAATCAACCAAATCTTGCCATATTGGGATGTGCACGAGATCTTGAGTCTAGAATGTGCATAAAAAGATTTTTTTAGGTCAAGTTTATATTTTCTACATATTTAAATGAATTAAATGAATTAATATTAATATAAATTCAAATAAATAATTAAAAAATGAGAAAATACTTCCCTTTGGGCCAAGTGGTCGTGCATAGGCTTGGAATGATGAATCATGGAAGAAAAATAGGCCCATTAGCAATTTTAGGTCATTTGAAGTAAAGTTGACTTTTCAAAATTCCCAAAAATTTCCCAACTTCCACAAGGCATAACTTGCTCAATTTTTAAGCTTTTCACATGTTATTAGACATTTTGGAAAGGTCTTTGAGTCCTCTAACCAATGCCTTTGGTCCCATGTCATTTTGATTTACCAATCTCAAGTTATGGCCTTTGACTTAAAGTCCCTTTTTGTTGACTTTTGAAAATGACCTATAATGTTGAAATTGATAACTTTTTATGAGAGCATTTCTTGGACTTGGAATATGAAGATGAATTGTAGGAAATGTCTTTCTCTTCAAAATGAGCTTTGGATGGAATTTTTCTGATAATCCATGTGAAAGTTATGCCCTGGTCAATTTCAGTTGACTTTTTCAGCTGTCCAAATATAGTAACTTTTGCATCTTTGATGATTTCTGAGCCAAACTTTGAGAATCATGATCAAGTATTGATCAAATGATGTTTGTGGCTTCAAAATGATATGTTGACCAAAAATTTGAACTTTTGACTGTCAAATGACCATTTTGCCCCTACAGTTGACTGTAGTGCAATTTAGGGTTTTGACTGTGCAATTTTGAGCTGAATGCCTTGAAACTTGATATGAGGATACTTGAACATCTTTGTGAGCATATGAGACTTGATTGGGTCCTTGAAAACTTTCAATTCTTGATCAGAACACAAACCCTAGTTTTGACTGTATAGGAGACAGTTGCACTGCACAACCCTTGGGGAATTTTGTAGCTTGACTTGGCAATTTCTTTGAAGAATATGGGAGGGCAAATTTTGGGGTACAACAGTGTTGATAACAATAGTGATACATATAAGTTGTTGTAATGTTATTATTATTAATTTATGAAGTTGCAGGTCATGAATTTTTTGTGTTGCCTCTATAATTGGAAATTGTTAAGTTGTAGGCTTATGCCAAGGTCATTATATGCTGATGTTGTTTTTGTTGTTGTTAATCATGTTGTCGCATACATAACATAATATGTTGGGACCTGATCCTCGTTAAGTTGTCCTGGATTGGCAACATATTAAGTTAAAGGCTTATGCCTTGTTGCTGCCTCTATTAATTGGTAAATTATTAAGTTGGGAGTTCTTCTCCATTGGTACCACATGCATGTTAATAAAAATTAGTCGCATTCCATGTTGCATATTTAAGTTGTCGTGTTGATAATCGTTATGTTTTGTTGATATTTTGTAGTGATTGTTATTGTTTATAAGTTGTGAAGCAGCCATTTTTCATGAACTAATTCTAATATAATGTGTATCATACGTTCAATTATATTGTTAGATATCTCACCCCTTCTGTTTGAATGTTACCCCGATGTTGGTAACGTGCAAGTAATCTAGAGTGAAGGCAGTTTACCTTCAGTAGTTCGAGTCGGTGTCATTGCCCTGATACGTAACACTCAGGGGGATGAACTCTTGCTATTTTATTTTTAATTATTTCAGTTAATTGAGCTTTAAGTTGTTGTTCGTTAAATACTTGTTATTTGAAGTTGCTTCGGTTGGGAGAAGAGGATATATTCTTTCAAGTTGAATATTTGATTTCGCTACATAGTTATGAAAGTTGCTGATTTTAAAAGATTAATTTATGTTGTTGTTGGTTCATCCAAGTTTAATGTGTTATGTATCTGTAATGAATTCTGTTGTTTTATGTTGAAAATTGTAGCATCCTGATTTATTGTTGAATTTTTATAACTGTGATTTTATAATAATTGTTGGGTAGAATTGGGGTGTTAAAAGTTGGTATTAGAGCAGGTCGGTCCGTCTGACCAGGTTGTCTAATGTTGTTTGTTCCTTAGTACGTGACGTGTGTGTTGCAAAACTGTCGGTAATTGCTTATTTTTCTAATTGTTTGTCTGCAGGAGTTGGTTTGAAACAAGTGGGGGAGAAGCTTTTGCTTTTCTGAGATAGTTAGAGGTCAGATTTTAGAACTTGTGAAAGAATTAAGAAAATTTAGATTAGTTTGTTGGGGTGTTTATTGAGGAAATTATGAGTTAATCTAAATCAGAATAAGGGAATCTTGAAGATTATGATTTAAATTACAATGTTGAAAGGGAAGGAAGTTTATGCTAAGTTGTCAAGGTGTAAAGCATGGTTTGAGAAGGTAAGTTTTCTTGAGCATGCTATTTCGGGTGATGATATTTGTGGATCCATCCCAAGTTGATGCAGTTCTACATTTAGAGACTCCCTAGTCGATTATGGAGACAAGAAGCTTCTTGGGCTTAACTAGTTATTGTTGCAGCTTGTTTGAGACGAGGTCAAGTACGGAATGTTGTAAACGAAAGAATTGAGGGAATGAGATGTTTGGTACTTGGAAGGATGTGAAGATATTGGAGAAGCGCATGGATTTGAAAATTATGCTGAATAAGAATGATTAGAGTGACAAAGATTAATCGGACCATGGTGTTGTAGGTAAATTTGAGCATAAGTTCTAAACACAATGTTATTATAGTTTAGTAGTGATGGTTTATGCGCCATCATGGTTGTCGGCTACCGAGATTAGAAGATTTTTGGGATTAGCTTGTTATTGTAGAAGGTTTATCAAAGGTTTTTCTAAGTTGGCACTTTTGTTGACTAAGTTGACTTGTAAAGGTAGAGCTTTTGTATGGGACGTTAAATGTGAAGAAAGTTTTGCAGAATTGAAGAAGAGATTGACGTCGGCTCTGATTTTAACATTACGTAATCCAGGAGAACCTTTTGTAGTATATTGTGATGCTTCCAAGATGGGTTTAGGATGTGTGCTTATGCAGAATGAAAAGGTAGTTGTTTATGTGTCAAGGCAGTTGAAGAATCATGAAAAAACTATCATACACATGATTTAGAGCTTGTTGCAGTTGTTTTTGTGCTGAAAATTTGGAGGCATTATATTTATGGTTCTATATTTGAAGTATTTAGGGACCATAAGAGTTTAAATTATTTATTTGACCAGAAAGAATTGAATATGAGACAACGAAAATGGCTGGAGTTGTTAAAGGATTATGATTTCGGTTTGAATTATCATCCAAGAAAAGCAAATGTGGTGGCTGATGCGTTAAGTCGAAAGAATATACATATGTCAACAATGATTGTTAAAGAGTTTGAATTAATTGAACAACTCAGAGATATGAGCTTAGTTTGCGAGGTGACACCGCAGAGTGTTATGTTGGGGGTGTTAAAAATTAATAATGATTTTCTGGATAATATTAGACAAGCTCAGAAGTTAGATGTGAAACTGGTAAATTTGATTGTTGGAATCGATTAGTCCGAGAATAGTGATTTTAAGTTAGATGCACAAGGTGTGTTGAGATTCCTTAATTGAATATGTATTCATGATGATGCAGAGATGAAGAAAGTGATTCTCGAGGAAAGTCATAGAAGCAAGTTAAGCATTCATCCGGGAGCTACAAAGATGTATCAAGATTTGAAGAATTTTTTTTGGTGGCCTGGAATAAAGCGTGATGTGGCTCGGTTTCTGTATGCATGTTTAACTTGTCAGAAGTCGAAAGTTGAACATCAGAAGCCTGCAGGGTTGATGCAACCGTTAGAAGTTCTATAATGGAAATGGGATAGCATTTCGATGGACTTTGTGACATATTTACCTAATACTCCAAGGGGACAAGATTCGATTTGGGTGATTGTTGATAGGCTTATGAAGCCGACTCATTTTATTCCTATTAAAATCAGTTTTCTAGTATTAAAGTTGGCGAATATTTACACTAGTGTAATTGTAAAGCTACATTGTGTTCCTTTGTGTATTGCGTCAGATAGAGATTCGAGGTTTACTTCAGATATTTGGAAGTGTTTTCAAGAGGCTTTGGGTTCTAAGTTGAGGTTGAATTTGGCGTATCATCCTCATGCGGATGGTCAAACTGAAAGTACTATTCAGTCGTTATAAGATTTATTAAGAGCATGTGTTCTTGAGAAGGGAGGTTCGTGGGATACTTATCTTCCGTTAATAGAGTTCACTAGTATTAGAATGACACCTTTTGAAGCGTTGTATGGCCGGATATGTAGAACTCTTTTATGTTGGCATGAGTCTGGAGAAAGTGTAGTGCTTGGACCTGAGATTGTTCGAGAGACTACTGAGAATGTGAAGTTAATTCAAGAAAAGATTAAAGCTTACCAAAGTAGACAAAAAAGGTATCATAACAGACGAAGGAAACATTTAGAATTTCAAGTAGGTGACTGTTGTACCCCAAAATTTGCCCTCTCACTTATCAAATATTTCCTCACAAGATCTCTTGAACTCAAGACTGCATTAGGGTTTGATCAGCTCAAGACACCTCCTCATGTACTGATGACCAAAATTAGGGTTTGAGTTTGCACAAGGATTTTTGGACTATAAATGCTTAATATGGCTTTCAAGGATCATCATGGACCCCCAAGATTACTCATGCCAAGTTTCAAGCCTTGAATCACATTTTTTATCAGTCAATTGGACAGTTGACCTAAAAATCAGCTGTATTGGGGAAAAAGTCAACCATGGCTAATTTTCAGCCAAACCTCATAATTTTTGATCCACATCAATATCTTAGACTCATATGTATAATTTGATCAACTTTGGACCATAATTCCTCAAGAAATTTGATCAAATCATCAAAAGGGCAAAATGGTCAAAATTAGCGTTTTGACTGAGAAAGGGCAATTTCTGATTTTTGACCTAGCAAATGGTCAACTGGTTTAAATCATGATCTCAAGAGTTCAATTGCATTATCTTTACTGAATTACATGGTTCAAAACATTAAAATTCATTTGATTGCCAGATGAAATTTTCAATCAACTTATCAAAAGTCAACTGTATACTGAAAAGTCAAACTTTGACTTTTTGGTCAAATTCAAGTATCAAGGATCATAATTCATCAAAACATGTCAAAATGTGAAACTTGTCCATTAAGAAATCAAGGATTGAAGAACTTGTTTTGAAATTTGAAATTTTCTTAACTTAGAAAATTTTCTAAGTATAGAAAATTTCTTATTTTTCTCAACTTTAGGCCAAATTTTCACCATGATACAAAATGATTCAAAGGAAGTTCCCAACATGAAAGTTGTAGATCTCCATGAAATCTACAACTTTGATTCACACAATTTCTCCTAAATATGCTTGGATCACAAGATATAATTTTGTGAATATATGCTCATGAACTAAAATAACTTAGTGAAATTTTGCCCTAGTTAGGCAGGTATTTGACCTAACTTCATGCCAATTTTTCACATAGTTCCAAGGGGAATATTTGAAAGAAATTCAAAGATGAATTGTAAAGCACATTGCAAGCTTTCTGAAATGTCCAAGAACACCTTGAGATCATGTTTACGTCGGGATAATCAAAGAGATGAAGTTAGGGTTTTCAAACATGATTATAGGTCATTTCCATGAAGAACAAGTTTTCAAATTTGCAAATTGGATGTACAATCTTCAATTTTCAGGCCTCAAAATCATTTTTCACTCCACCATTAATGAATTGCACAAGTTTTCATGCCCTAAAGCCAAGCATTCAATGCATTGTACAAGAAAATAACCATTTTTGGAAGAAAGGCAACATTGCCATTTTTGAAAAGCATGCTTTTTGCATTTTTCCATTTCTTGAGCCTTGGACTTGTTCTTTCTGCACATACCAAGTCTCTAAACCTGAAAAAAACATGTTTAAAGCTTCAAGCCACCCTACAAGATCAGAATCATGCCTTTAAAAGTCACTTCTCACACTTGCTTCAAAAACAAGAAATGTAGCAAGACACGTTATCTGGTACTTCTGAGCAAGCACAAGTCCTCCAATATTTTGCTCTATATAAATCCATCATTTTGCAACTAAAACCATGCATGCCCAAGCCTCGAAACACCTTAGAATCAGAAGTTGCATACCAAGCCTCCAAACATGCCATTTCTGACTTGTGAACTGAATCTTCCATTTCACTCGTGCATTTTCAGGCCTTTTGCTTTCCCAAGCTTCCTTACCTTACAAGTAAACCACCCAACACCGTGAAACATCACTGTAACTCCATCTCCCCCATTATTGAAGTTCAAAAACAGAGTAACACGGGTGGACTTCTCCAGACCATTCCAGCCACCCTCAAGACAAGCTAAGCATTGCATTAGCTTTCTAGAGGTTCAAGGAAGCTAACCTGATCATCACAGCATCCTAAAGCAAGCTCATTTTCAAAACAAGATTTCCATTTTCAAGGTGAGTTTTTTGTTTTTCTAACTCTTAATATAGGCATAGTTAGCTTTCCATTTGTGAATATAGAATGTAGACATCATTGTTACGAAATAAGTCCATAACTTGCATTTATTTGGCTTGAGTTTAGAGAATTTTAAGTTTAAAGTTTCTGAAAAAATTAGGTTAAGAATTAGGGCCAATAAAATTCTCTCTGATCTTGGACTTATAGTTTTAGTTATGCACATGGTTTGAATCGTGAGGTAAAATGCTATAATGTTCATGTTATCACTTTCCATTTTTGTTGAGAAATGAAAGAGTTACAGGGGGTCCGGCTGGCTAGAGGTTGAAGATGAAGTACAGGGCAAGGCAATGTTTTGTGTTATGTATTTTTGTTTTTATTTAAACTAACGGATGTACAGCCACCCCAGTGGTAAGGCAGCGCGCAAAAATGCCCTAGGTCGTGGGTTCGAGCCTTGGCGCTGCCTTTTTTCATTTTTTTTCATATTTTTCCAATCTTTTTTGCAAGCTTGCAGCGTGGGCCTCTGATTGTTGGGCTTGTTTTTTTTTTCTAACTTCCTACCCCTCATTTGCCTTTAGCACTCCTGGCCCAAATATTTTATTTGCTTATTTTATTTTTATTTTTATTTTACCAAATATATTTTCTTAATCATAAAAAATATAAAAATGATAAATATTATATTTTTTTTTATTTTCTCCTAAAAAATATTTTTTTTTATATAAGTTATATACTATCTTTTTTTTATAAACTTGTAAATTAAATTAGAATTAGGTTAAATATTTATTTTTCTTCATTTTTCTTCATATTTATTAAACATGTTATTTTTAATACAAAAGACCAAAATACCCCATAAATACCATACATAATTTTCAAGACAAAAATACAAAAAACTCAAAAATACTTAAAGAAATTTATCTCCTTTTAATAAATTAGAATTAGGGTTTATTAAAAAACTTTCTCTAAAAAATAAATTTCCTTTCATAATTAATTTGAGATAATCTTGACTTATTTACTAGGTTTAGGTTAAAACTTTTTTACATAAAAAGAAAACAAAACAAAAATCTTCTTTTACATTTACATATCTTTACATATTTGATTTATCTTGTATATTACTTATTCCAACATTTGTACATATTCAATTTGGTTGTAATAGCTTAATTAGGTTTAATTATTGCAAATCCCCATTCATAAGTTGTACCATCCTCCCACAAAGTATTGTAATAGCGTAGTAATCTTTAAATTTCGCAATTTATCGCTTTTATATAAAATGCTAGTAATTAGGGGTTGTATGGCAAGATAAAATCAATCAAATAGAAAACCCTAATCCAATACAAAATCAAGCATGAAAATGACATACTTGCACACAAGACACCACTAGGGTTATCCCACTTGGTTGCCTTATACAAAATGGCCATATTACGCATGTAAAGTGTCTTAGCAAAAACAAACAAATACAAGATCATAGTCCCTCGATGACGCTATTCAATGTTGCCTTACAAAATGATCTTAGTCCCTCAAAGAAAATTCTACGATACTTTGCAACATTGCTAATCATGGTTATACGATGACCCATGCCCGTCCCGTTTACATCCAAAGATATGGTTACTTACCAAATCAATGGTAAGACAACAATGTCAAAGGAAAAGAAAATGAACAAGAAATACATTTGAGTAGGTAGATTACTTTTAGTTAGTTGCTCCATTTTAAAACAAATATATTTGCTATTTTCAAAACAAACACCTACATATTTCCAAACATCCTACAAAATTGAAAACATTTATAAAAGACAAAAATCTTTGTATACATTCTTACGAACGAGAATCATTACAAAGATTGCCAAAACAATGGCCTCTCTTACAAAATATTTTCAAAACCACACCAAGCACAATTTCAAACAACAAAAGCAAGTGATCTAGCAAATAACTAAGAGCCCATGGAAAACCATGGATGAAAAGGATGCTAATACCGTCCCTTTTAATAATCTACCCCCCGAACTCAAGAAACAATCTCAAAGGTCTTTCCTGTGCTTTTTCACCTTTCCTTTTGGATAAAAGAAAAGTCGGTGGCGACTCTTGCTAACTGTAACATTTGCGATAAAACCCAAAACAATCAAGTCAGTACTCCAACCGTATCACAGAACTGGAGACTTTGCTGAGGAATATTTCTAAAAGTGGGGTTACCTTAGGGATAGATCACATTTACTTGCTTACATTGTTTGACTTGTATGCTTTACATTATGGTTCTTTGTTTGGGTTTGAATCCTCTACCCGGGTTCGGGATACATTATAGGTAAGTAGCAATACATTGTGGAAACTGTGCGGGGTATACCGACATGGTCTAAGCAATAGCTATGTTAGTGCGACATATTTGTGGGTACCGGTAGCCTTTGAGTTAATCAAAGAGAATACGGGGCCGCTGAGTGATGTCATAAAGCACTAATGAACTCTTAGAACCTTTAATTGACCAACTTGGCCTTTAGGATGTAGTGAGATGAACGACTTTGGTGCAGTCCGAAGTTGGTAGATACTCGATACTACACTCATTGAGGTTTGGTTTCTTTGGATATTTTGGTCTCCATTAAAGAGGCTTGAGCTGAAACAATGACCAAGGAAACAATCCAGTGATATTGAACTCCTTAGAACCCGGTTACTATTACTAGGACAAGTTTAAGCCATCTAACCTTCAAGAGGGTACTTACCTATAAAACTCCATGCAAGCCTAAACTAAGGACTTATTTGCTTTGCTTATGTATGCATATTTGTACATAACATCATGGACATCATGAAAGTCATATGCATCCACTAACCATTTCAAGGATATTTTGGATTCATCTTTGTTCTTGTTTTGTAGGATATGCATTCACTTTGTAGGAAAACTATTCAAGTCAACCTGGTAAGAATTCCTCCACAACTTAAGGAGCTAGCTTCAAAGATTCCTGAGAACTATCCATTCCCCGAGAGACATGGTCGTCTACTCAACTTGGTCACCTCCAACACAGATGAGGATATGATGAAGGTGCTCTTTCAGTTCTTTGATTCTTTGCACCATTGCTTCACATTTCCCGACTATCAACTTGTGCTTACTTTGGAAGAATTCTCCCAACTATTGAGGATTCCCATTCTCAATCAACTACCTTTCAACGGTACGGAAAAAGATCCAAATCCATAAGATATTTCTTAAGCTCTACACTTGCACTCATCTGATATCACAACTCATTGGGAAACAAGGAGTGGTGTCAAAGGCTTCCTAGCAAAGTTTCTGTTTGAAAAAGCCCAAAGATGTTGGAATTCCATAGACTTGCAAGCCTTTGAGGAAATTGTGGCTCTTCTCATCTATGGGATGGTTTTGTTTATGAATCCTAACCAACTCATAGATGTGAACACCGTTAAAATCTTCATGTCACGCAACCCGGTGCCTACATTGCTAGGGGATATCCTACACTCTTTTCACACTCGTACAATGAGGAAAAGATGTGTCCTTATGTGTTGCACTCCTCTCTTGGCAAGATGGTTTATTTCTCATCTTCCCCAATCAGTCTTAAAGAATGAGCAAGGTTCAAGGTGGTCACTAAGGTTGATGACGCTCAAACATTCAGACATTCATTGATACTCCCGTTCCAAAGAGAATGTTATCACTGTCGACCGTTGTGGAGAATTCCCTAATGTACCTCTACTTGGCATTAGGGGGGAATCCCCTAAAACCCATGCTTGGCCTTAAGGCAGTTTGGTTATGCCTGAAGGGATGGCCCACACGAGATGCTAATTCAATGTTTGGTTTACGACTACGACAACAACGATCAAGGTCTTCGCTAGAAATTTATTCGAGCTTGGAGGATGCTAAAAAAGGTGGATAGCAAGACTTTGGGGCACAATAATTCCATCCCTCTTGAGCCTTACCTCAAATGGGTACGAACTCGCGCTCAGAGCCTTATGATGCCTTACCCCTCCATTATCCCAGTAATCATTGAGCCTGTTAAGGAAGGAGACGTTCCATACATTATCCTACATCCTGACATGCCCACATCTCTTGAAGACCTCCAAAGGGATTGGATAAAACTCAATGGAGAGCGAGATACTTTCGAAGCCCAATTCTACGCAAGCGAGAAGAAGGTTTTGGAACTCACTAGGCTAATTCATGAGGAGCAGACTCTAAATGCCTACATTGCACCAAAGAGGATGCACACTACCTTTTTATCTTAGAGTCTTGTATTATTTTGCCCAAGGGGCATTGATGTATTCAAACTTAATCTTATTAATATAACGTGTGTTTCCTTGTTGTCTAAAACAAATTTGAATCTTTGAAATCCTTGAAAACATTGCATATGCATATATCATTCATCATAACATAAATAGGTCTTTTGCAACAAGTCTCCTCATCTCTCTAATGTTTTTTTCAGTAAGATGGATATCGAGCAAACAGTGAAAGATCTCCAAGCTCAGAATATGCAGTTTCATTAGTTGTCATGCCCCTAGCCAAGGGGAAAGAAGAGTTGAAGACTCTGCTGGTTGAAGAGAGGAAAAAGAAAACAAAGAAGGTAACAAGAGTCTTAAACATGGGAAGAAGATTTCATGGGCAGACAAGAAGGACTTTGAATTTTGCAACAACATCCGGTGAAGGAGAAGGGAAAGGAAAGGAAACAGATGTCCCGTCAGAATCAGAAGAAGAGGAGGAAGAAGAAGAAGACTACTCTGAGGAACAGTATCCTCCAGCTGATGACAAGTACCGACATCTCGAAGAGTGTTTGAGCGTGATGGAAATACAAAAGGTTTCGGGCTTAGACTTTGAGGAATTTGGACTAGTGTCTAGGATTGTGATTCCTACGAAATTCAAAGTGCCTATGTTTGCAAAATATGATGGAGTGTCATGCCCAAAAATGCATCTCCGGTCATATGTGAGAAAAATCCAACCCCACACCGCTGATAAAGACTTATGGGTGCACTTTTTCCAAGACAGAATGTCTGGAACACAACTTGACTGGTTTTACCAACTAGAAAGAGCCAACGTCCACAATTGGTAAGATCTTGCCGCAACTTTCTACAAACAATATCAATACAATGTTGATTTGGCGCCTACCTGTACTCAACTCTAGAGTATGGCTATGGCTTCCAATGAAGGTTTCAAGGATTACGCACAAAAATGGAGAGATTTGGCTGGAAGAGTTCAACCCCCTCTGTCTAAAAGGGAATTGGTAGACATGTTCTTAGGCACCTTATCTGGTCCCTTCTTCAACCATTTAATCGGAAGTTCATCTGCAGGCTTTACTGAACTAATATTAACCGGAGAGAGGGTGGAAGCTGGCATAAAAAATGGTAAGATTCAAAAGGATTCATCTTATTCTGCAGCTGTAAGGAAGCCTTTCATCGGGAAGAAAGAGGTAGAAGCTGTATATCCGTAAAGGAACCAAGAGAGGACCGAACTCCGACCAATGGTGGGAGCTGTTATGATTCCCAAGCCTATATCTGATCAACAAAGGGTGGAAAGGCCAGCCAGGCAATTCACCAGAATTAACATGACTCTATCTCAAGTATTATCGCATCTTTTGAGATCCAACTTGGCAACCTTTAAAGAAGCTCCGAAAAACCCCAATACAACATCCCCTCATTATCATCCCAATGCCCGTTGCGCATATCACTCTGAAAGTCCTGGTCACGATACTAATAACTGTTGGGCCTTGAAGAATAAAATACAAGACCTCATTGAAGCAAAAGAAATTGAGTTTGATGCGCTCGAGAAGCGAAATGTCATTTCTGCTCCTATGCCCAGACATGGTCACAATACCAATGCTATTGAAGAAGATTTGTTTGTTACCACAGTTAATGAATTCATGACTCCACTTCCAACCATTAAGATAAACTTGTTAAAAGTCAGTGTGTTCCTGGGCTGTATTGAAGTTTGCCATCTCTGCTTGTCCTCACCAACTGATTGCCCTTTGTTGAAAGTAGGCATTCAGTGCCTGATAGATAACAAAGAGATTTTTTTTTAAAGTACTCCTGTTTCACCTACTCCTGTTGAAGATGTTTCAATCATTACCATTTCCGCCAATTCTTCCAGGGTCTCCACCAAAAGACCCGTTAGAATTACATCAGTTCCGAAACCAGCTCCTCTAATAACAACAATGCTTGGGCCAATCCCATATAAATCAGACAAGACCGTGCCGTGGAATTACGGAGGGGACATTTACTACCATGCAATTAAACAAGACTGGCCAGCCGCTGAAGAGATAAATTCCGAAGAAGAAGATTCTGACATCAGCAATATTGCTGGAACTAGAAAAATTACCCGAAGCGGTAGGATCTTTTCTCAAGAAATTGCTCCTCCAAAAGTAGTTTCTGGACCCGTGATCATCCCTGTGGCTGCTCCAAAGGTTACTTTCGTACCCATAATCATCTCTGCAAGTGCTCCTATTGATTAAGCTGTCATAACTCCTGTTATCATTCCTACCAACACTCCTGCTGCCGAGACTCGAGGAAAGAGTATTAAAGTGGAGCCTGTCTAGATGAAGGCTCAATCGTTGACTATCCCTGAGACATCCAAAAAAGAAATGGAGGAGATCCTAAAAATTATAAAGAGGAGCGACTATGATATAGTTGAATAATTGGGGCAAACTCCCTCCAAAATCTCCATGCTGGCATTACTACTGTGTTCCGAGGCACATGTGAAAGCCTTGGTGAAGTTCCTAAAAACAGCCCATGTGCCTCAAGAGACGTCTGCTGATCAATTCAAAGACTGTGTAGCCAGCTTGACATCGGATAATGGCCTAGGTTTCTCGGATGATGATCTGAAACCAAGGGAAAGAAAGCATAATTAGGCCTTGCATGTCTCTGTGGAATGTAGGGGCACCACTCTGGCACATGTTTTGGTGGATACTAGCTCATCCCTGAATGTATTACCCAAAAAATCTCTTCACAGACTTGACTGCGGGGGGCTAACGTTAAAGCCAAGCAACATATTAGTAAGGGCATTTGATGGCTCGAAGAGGATGGTACATGGGGAGGTAGACATTCCCATAAAGGTTGGAACCCAAACTTTCAATTCAACCTTTTATGTGATGGACATCCGCCCTTCTTACTCCTGTCTGCTAGGACGACCATGGATCCATAATGTTGTCGCGGTTACCTCTACATTGCACCAGATGTTGAAGTATCCGGTTCAAGGGAAGATTATCACTGTCCATGAAGAGGAAGAATACATGATCAGCCATCTCAATTCCTTTAGATATGTGGAATTGGACGGCGAATTCATTGAAACTCCATTTCAACACTTTGAAGAGGTCCCCCAAGAGGTGTCAGTGACCAAGGTTGTTCCCAAGATTACAAGGCCTCCACTCCGAATGTCATCATTGAAAGATTATAAAGAAGTGGTGGAAGAAGGTGGATGCACTATCAAGGGGACACTCCCAGATATCCCGTATAAATATGACAAGTTTGGCTTAGGTTTCACTTCAAGTACTCAAAAGGTTGTACACTTTGCCCGTGCTGGAGGGCCACCCTTGAAGATCAGCAACCGTGAGGTCACCATGGTAGAAGATGGTGAAGATGGTTGCAACCTGGAGAATTAGATCTTTCCGACTGTCCATGGAGGGCTCAACATTTGGGAGGCTAGAGACTTCATCCAAATTGTAGCAATAGAAATGTTCAATACTAAGCCACTGGATCGACTAGACTTTATACAAATCAAAATAAAAATCTCCACCGCGCTTTATTGTTTCCAAATGAATGGGAAAAGAGCGAATAACCCAAAAAAGGGGGAAAGATTCAAGGTAAGGGGGTTGGTTATGAAAAGGGAATGTATTAGCACCCTAAACATATACGGTACTCCGCAGGAGCCTCTTTGAAAAATCTGTATATTTTGGCTATAAAAAATGTGTTATATATAAAATGGATAGTGGAGGTGAGAAAAGAAATATATTATTTTATGATTTTTTCACCCGTCGCGGTTGCGAACCTTTAGTGCCTACATACCACCATTCGTGCAATAGGGGATCAGGGTACACGAAGTTCCTCTTTTAAAAGTTTGAAACACAAGTGTGTTGGTTAATTTTAAGAGATAAGACATCATCGTCATTGTCCGTGTGGAAAACATACTTACTACCCACAATCATGAGAAAGGAGAATTTGCATCATCTCAAAGTGGAGGATATGGCTTGGATTTTAAAATCAAAAATGCCTCACTCAACACTCAAGTGGAAAATATCTCTCTTCACTACATATAGTAGAAGTATAGTTTATTTGCATCACTACAAGGATTGACAAGAGTCTAATCTTTTTTTGAGAAAAGTTTAAAGATAAAAGCCAAAGTGCAAAAATGGTTTGAAATGAGATTAATTAACTTTTAGTCTTCTCACAAAAATGTCAAGGTATTGTTAAATTGATTAAAGTTTATTGATGAAAATGTTTTGAAAATGCATGGACCTAGGTCCAAGTTTATTATGAAAGTGGTTCAAGTTTAGAAATAAGAAGGGTTTTTCAAAAGGAGGGAGAAGATTTTTGAAATTAAAGAAAATGGGAGGAGAAGAAGAGGCTATCCTAAAGCATAAGGTAAAAGCTAAGGATAAGGGCCATCTAACCAACAAGAAGCCAAAACTTGACATTATGAGCCAAGATAGAATTCCCATTCTTTGGATTGAAACCAAGCAAACAAAGATACTAGACCTCTTCAAGTGTATTAAGTCTTCACAAAAATTGGGCAGAGTAACAGCTGTATGCGGGTGAATTCCTGATTACAAACAAAGAGTGTAATCACAAAAAACCTGCACACATAAACAAACAAGCAACCCAATATCTTGAGGTAAACCTCAAGAGCTCCAGTTAAAATAATCAGATAGGATCACAAGGTATCTAAGATAGGCCAAGGTTTCTAATCCTAGGTCCAAGAAAAAGTACACTGCTCCATCATGCCAAGGATAGTAACCAAATAGTACAAGTTCCATTAAGAGTTTTTTAGGGTTTAAGTTGGTTATTAAGTATCTTAAGAAAAGAAAAAGAAAAGCTCAAGTGAGCAAAAATAAAAAGGAAAAGAAAATAAATGCTCAAATGAGCAAAGATGAAAATGACATGGAATGTAAATGCTAAAAGTAAATAGTGCATAAAGCATAAAAGAATTAAAAAAAAGCATAAAAAAACAAGTTAATAATTAGTGGTTAGTTGGATGACCATCTTGAAACTTGCATTTGGAACTCATTAGAGGATTGGTAGAACCAAAGCCTCCACACAACAAGTTGCATTTGCTTTTTGTCAAGTATATCATCCATTTTGGAATTCTCATAAGTACCATTTAATGATCAACGATGTTTAAGTGATCCGCGTTGACCAAAGGTGTTGTAGATCCATTAGAGGATTGGTAGAACCAAAGCCTCCACACAATGAATCTCAAGGTTATTGGATCAAAGAGATCAAATTAACATACTTGGGCTTGCAATCATAAGTTTGGGCCAAGAATGATCATTTATTCGAATCGGGACAAAATTTAGCGCTATGTTAAGCAATCGTAAGTGAACTTATATAGAAGTCGCACCTATTTTGAGGCAGGTCAATAGCAATCTATGCACCATTTGTTTTGATACATGATATAGGGATCATGCTCCAACAACATTTAGTGCAAGAAGAAGGGGATGAGATGAAGAGGGATTAGGGTAAAAAGATGAATAAACCACTTTTGAATTAAAAATTTAATCAAACTATTATTAAAATCATTCATCCATTTTGGTGGAGTTGAACTCAACACCCAATATCCAATGATGTTAATAAAGTCATGATCAAAAAATCAACCCAAGACAGCCAGAAAATAATCACAAAATAATAATATATTTAATATATACATTTAAAGGGTTAAAAAAAGTTTAAAATAGAAAATAATGAGAAAAAAAATCAATTATGTTCAAATTAATCAAGAAATTAAAAACAAAACCATATAAAAATCAGAAATAGGTCCAAATATTTTTATAAAAATTTTGGGAATTTTTAAAAGTCATAAACTATTTTTAAAAATTAAAATAAATGGGTAAAATAAACAAAAATGGTGAAAAATATTAAAGTCAGAAACATAAATAAAATAAAGTCACCAATATTTGTCACAATGTCATTGGATCATTCCATAATTTTTTCAGAATTAAAAAATGTGCAAAAGTATTTTTAAACATTTTAAACAAATCAAATAAGTGTAAATTTCATAAAAAATACCAAAACACAAAAATTAATTGTGAAAAAATAAAAATCAGAAAGAGAATAATCAAAAATATTTTTCATAATTTTTTCAGATTTTTTGGACTAAAAATGAATTTTCTATGATTTTTTGAAATTTAAAACAATTAAAATATAAAAGTCAGAAAAAGAAAATAAAAGAAAAAGATGTGGACCATTGGATGAGAGTCAAAACGCGTTAGTAATCAAATCCAAAGGATCTGGCGCGCTGTGCATATCATTGTCTTTATTGAATAAATCACTGAATCAAATGTAAAATCAAAAATTCAAAAAAAACAAATAGCACGCTTTCATTGGTTAGAAGGTGACACGTTGGTCATCTTTAACCTCCAGCCTCACGAATTGCAGGTCTCTCAAACTGTAAAATTAGAAACTCAGACCTATGTCATTCGTTTCGTCTCTTCAAGACGAAGACAACCATACCCTCGCGCCATTTTTATATAAACTGTAACTCAAGCAAAGAAAGAAAGTTTTGAAAGGGGATTTGAAAATACATGGTCCAAACGTGTTTCCAGAAGGAAGTAACTATTGTGACTCGAACCAGGGCAATGAGAGAAACACAATGATACTAAAGTTTTGAACAATTGATGAAGGAATCTACCTATTGAAGTTGAGTTGCAGAGCTCTGAAACTGGACTTCTATGGAGCAATGTAGGGCACGATTCTTGAATGTAATGGTATGGTTAAGTTCAGGGAAGATAAAGGAAGGTGAATTGATGGACAAAATGGATTGAAAAAGGCTTGAGAATAGAATTCGAAGTAGCTGAATTCAGAGTTGTGAAGCAAGTTTGGCAGGGTGATTCTGGCTATCTAAGCTTGGCAAGATTCTTGATGCTTTGGAAAGATGATGTTACAAACTTTTTAATGGAAAAAGAATGGAATCAAATGAATGCTTGAGCTGAAAGTTACATGGAGTCAAAGTTGAATAAAAAGAGTTGACTTTCCATACTTTGAAATATTTCAAAATCTTTTTTAAAAATGACCCATAATCTTTTGTATCCAAACATGACCTTCCACTTAGAATTTGATCTTGACCAAAAAATATGGAATGAAGTAGACCTCTTGAATGACATTTTTCAATTTGAACCACTCAAAATCTCAAAAAATTGAGCAAGTTATGACTTGTTGAATTTGGCCAAAAATCATGAAATGACCTATAATCTTTTGCATTCTCAAGGCAACTTCCATCCATTTTACTACTTTGAACATAAAAGAAGGAATTAAGTACACATCTTTAGGATCATCATGGAAAAAGAATGGGCTCAAGGTGATAAAAATTGACCAAGTTATGACTATTTGAAGTTACATATGGAAAAATTGGGGATTCATCTCGGTAACTTGTAATCTTTCTTCTTCAACAAGTTCCTTTCACATGAAAACTCCTTGGGACTTTTGAAGTGATTTGTTGGTAACTCTTTGCGGAGAAGAATGTTTTTGGAATCACTCCAAAATACCAAAATATGAGCAAGATATGCCCCTTTGAAGTCCAAAACCCTGGTCTCTAAATCAAGAGAAAGCTTGGTGGAACCTTGCCAAGTTTGAACAAACTTTTTGTGCCAGTAATCTTCCTTTGTAAATAGAAATTGTTGAGGATGATGATGAGGACTCATGGCCACAAAAACTACTTCCATACCAACTTCAAAACAACTTCAATGGTTGAGGTTTGAATCTCTCAAGCTTTGACTAGGGCATGGAAATAAACTCATGAGCCCTTGATGCAACTTGCTAGACCTCATTGTTGTTACCTACATTATTAGCAAGTAAGACAAAACAATATTGCATTTTGTTAATTAGAGAAAAAATCAAAGAAAAATATCCATGAACACAAGAGAAAACAAGTTAAGGTGCTTGGTAACTCCTCATAAAGCAAAGCTATAAATAAGTAGAAGAAACAACAGCCCTAATGTGATTTTGTGGTGATTGAAACAATATGGTATGATGAAGGGATCTTAGGGAAACAAATTGGGGTACGACACCAATCACTTTCATTCCTCAGTAATTTGTCTTTACATTTTGTTGGATCTGTAATATTCAAAACAATTCGCACTCTTAAAACCTTGTGTCTTACCCGAGGCATAATGGTCCATTTGTAAGGGTTATTATCTCATTTTTCATATGACATCAATGAATCATGGATGTTTTCGCATTCAAACTTTTGTGCTCATTATTTTTATTTTACATTTTTACTTTCTTCCAAAGATAGCTATACCCTTACACACACCCACACTCACAATGCAGGTATACATCCATTCTGGATTCCATGGGTAACGATACTGCTATGGCCTTTTGTGACTCTGAGAATCTAATCTACCAAGCTGAAGGCGGAGGTGAGGAAGATTGTGAAGTATCGAGGGAACTTGCTAGATTACTACAACAAGAAGAGAGAACCATTCATCCTCACGAGGAACCCGTGGATACGATCAACCTAGGTATCGAAGAAGATAAAAAAGAGGTCAAAGTGGGTGCCAATCTATAACCCAGTGTCAAGAAGCGTCTGATTCAGTTGTTGCGTGATTATGTCGAAGTCTTTGCCTGGTCACATGAAGATATGCCAGGACTTGATGAAGATATTGTGGTACATCATCTACCTATGAGGGAGGATTCTCCGCCAGTAAAGCAAAAGGTACGTCGGATGAGGCCTGATATGTCAGAAAAGATTAAAGTAGAGGTCATGAAGCAATTCAACGCTAGATTCTTGGCTGTCGCCTCTTTCCCCCAATGGGTTGCCAATGTTGTTCCCGTACCCAAAAAGGACGGCAAAGTACGAATGTGTGTAGACTACCGAGATTTGAATAGGGCAAGCCCCAAGGATGAATTTCCACTCCCCCAAATTGATATCCTAGTTGACAATACGGCACAACACAAAGTGTTTTCCTTCATGGACGGATTCTAAGGTTACAATAAAATCAAAATGGCGCTTGAGGACATGGAGAAAACAACATTTGTCACACAATGGGGCACATTCTGCTACAAGGTTATGCCATTCGGACTGAAGAATGATGTGGCAACCTATCAGCGCGCTATGGTAGCTTTATTCCACGACATGATACATCATGAAATAGAATTCTACATGGACAATATGATATCCAGATCGCAAACAGAAGAAGATCACCTTGATCACTTACAAAAACTGTTTGAGAGACTGAAGAAGTACAAGCTAAGGTTGAATCCAAACAAGTGCACATTCGGGGTACGGTATAGTAAGCTCCTAGGATTTATTATCCTCAACAAAGGTATTGAGGTCGATCCTGAAAAAGTTAAAGCAATACAAGAGATGCCTGCTCCTCGTACTAAGAAGGAAGTCAGAGGATTCTTGGGACGTTTGAACTATATCGCCAGAGTCATTTCTCACCTGACAGCCACTTGTGAGCCAATCTTCAAACTATTGAAGAAAGATCAAGTAGTCAAATGGAATGATGAATGCCAAGTTTCTTTTGATAAAATCAAAGAGTACTTACAAGAGCCTCCTATGTTGATGCCACCAGTCGAGGGAAGACCGTTGAATATGTATCTGACTGTTTTAGAAAATTCAATGGGGTGTGTATTGGGGCAGCATGACGAGTCTGGCCGAAAAGAGCATGCTATTTACTACCTGAGCAAAAATTTTACCGACTATGAAACCAGATATTCACTGCTCGAGAAACTTGTTGCGCTCTGGCATGGGCTGCTCGCCGGCTAAGATAGTATATGTTGACTCATACTACCTTGTTGATGTCTAAGATGGATCCAATAAAGTACATCTTCGAAAAGCCTGCTCTTTCTAGGAGAATAGCGAGATGGCAGATGATCCTGACAGAGGATGACATACAATATACTACCCAGAAAGCTATAAAGGGCAGTGTATTAGCCGATCACCTCGCTCACCAATCTGTAGAAGACTACTAGTCCATAAAATTTGAATTTCAGGATGAAGACATCATGACATTAGGTAACTACGAAAATATCAGGCCATATGAAGGACCTGAACAAGGATCCCGATGGACCTTATTCTTTTATGGAGCATCCAATGCACTTGGTAATGGTATCAGTGTTGTACTCATATCTCCGGAAGGGTGTCATACTCCCTTTACTACCAGACTTTGCTTCAATTGTACGAACAACATGGCGGAATACGAAGCATGCATCTTTGGACTCAGAGCTTCCATAGACTTGGGGATTAAATTATTAGATGTATTCGGAGACTCAGCCTTGGTCATCAGTCAGATCAAAGGGGAATGGTACACCAAACACCCATACCTTATCCCTTACAAAGAACATGTTTTGACATTGCTACCACATTTTGAGGAGATTACCTTCAAGCACTTCCCGCGAGAAGAAAATAAGCTAGAAGACGCTCTAGCCATAATGTCATCTATGTTTAAACTTAATTGGGATAACGAGGCTCCCCAGATCACCATTGAACGAATGGATGAACTAGCACACTGTCATGAGATTAATACTGAAGAAGTAGTGGACTAACCTTGGTTTCACGAAGTCAAGAGGTATCTAGAGGCTCAAGAATATCCAGAAGGAGCTTCAATCAATAATAAAAATTTATTAAGGAGATTCTCTGCTAAATTCATCCTTAGTAATGGCATCCTGTATAAACGCAATCATGACTCTATGTTACTTCGGTGTGTAGATAAGGTTGAAGCTGAAAGGATCATGGCTGAATTACATGAAGGCACTTTTGGCACCCATTCTAGTGGGCATACGATGGTAAATAAAATCCTACGGGCAGGCTATTACTGGTCTACCATGGAAGCAGATTGCTATCAACACTCTCGAACCTGCCATAAGTGCCAAATTTATGCTGACAAGGTGCATGTACCCCCGTTCCTCTGAATGTCTTGACGGCTCATTGGCCTTTTGCTATGTGGGAAATTGATATGATTGGGGAAATGAAGCCGACATCCTCCAATGGACATCGCTTCATCCTAGTGGCCATTGACTATTTTACAAAGTCGGTTGAAGCAACCTCTTTCGCCTTCGTTACCAAGAATGTGGTTTCCCGCTTCATCAAGCAAAACCTTATTTGTCGATACAGTATCCCGGAAAGGATCATCACTGACAATGGTAAAAATCTCAACAACACTATGATCACCGCATTGTGCGAGAAATTCAAGATTCAGCATCACAATTCTTCTCCCTATCGGCCAAGATGAATGGTGTTGTCGAAACTGAAAATAAAAACATTAAAAAGATCATACAGAAAATGACAGTCACATACAAAGACTGACACGAGATGCTACCATTCTCTCTCCACGGGTACCGTACCACGGCTCGCACATCAACCGGGGCAACACCTTATTCTTTGGTTTATGGCATGGAAGTTGTCTTGCCTATCGAGGTCCAAATCCCCTCTTTAAGGATTATGAAGGATGCAGGACTAAACGAATACGATTGGATCCAGACTCGACTTGATCAACTAAACTTGATTGATGAGAAGAGACTTAATGCTGTTTCCATGGTCAAATGTATCAATAACGGATGATCAAGGCTTTTAACAAGAAAGTAAGGCGCCAAGTGTATCAAGTTGGGGATCTAGTGATCAAACGTATAATCTTTCCACAAAGTGATCCCAGGGGAAAATGGACTCCTACCTATGAAGGACCATTTGTAATCAGAAAAAAATATTCTTCGGTGGGGCAATGATGTTGACCACCATGGATGGTGACGACCTGCCACACCCTGCGAACGCGGTCATAGTCAAAAGATACTACGCATAAGATACCCGCTAGGTTGACATACCTAGGCAAAACAAGGGCATCCCGGAAAACCAAAAAGGTTCGGGCAAAAATTAGGGATAAAACAAAAAAATTTGTACACCCGGCAAGTTGAAAACCCGAAAGGGCGACTTGGGCAAAAAAAGTTTTCCCGATGGACTGAAAACCCGAAAGGGCGGTCCATGCAAAAGTTAGGGAATCAAAGCGTATGACTACGTTCCATCAGGATCACTTTACAAACATCCTTTGGATTCCACTGAAAACTCGAAGGTTCTGATCAATTCAATCAGCTTCGAACAAGGCAGCAAATATACAAGACGCTTGGAGATACGAAGGCTATAGCAGAATGGAAACCTCATGGGATTTTTTATACACATAGCTATTTTCCTATGACAACATTCTCTTACTAGAATGCTTGTCCCCTTTTGTACAAAAATAACTTGCTCAAAGTCAATACAAAATATTCTTTGAAAGTGAAAAAACTATTTATCTTTTCTTTACACTTGTAATTTGTTTATAAAAACATCCAACGATTCATTGTTGAGAATATGCATTTGAACATAATTACTGTTTACAAATAAACCAAAATAAGAAAGACAATTACTGATAGGTTGAAAGGATAGAGAAATGTCTCTAGGCTATTCCATAAGTAACCTCCTGCAGTACGTCGTTTAAATCCCCAACAGAACAAATTTCAAATTATTGATCCCTAGTAGAAGTTGTCAAATTTCTCAGGATTCCCCAACAAGATTCTACAAGAAGTACACGACTCCGATTTTGACATTACGTAATCCAGGAGAACCTTTTGTGGTATATTGTGACGCTTCCAAGATAGGTTTAGGATGTGTGCTTATGAAAAAAGAAAAGGTAGTTGTTTATGTGTCAAGGCAATTAAGGAATCATGAAAAAACTATCATACACATGATTTAGAGCTTGTTGCAGTTGTTTTTGTGCTAAAAATTTGGAGGCATTATATTTATGGTTCTAGATTTGAAGTATTTAGCGACCATAAGACTTTAAAGTATTTATTTGACCAGAAAGAATTGAATATGAGACAACGAAAATGGCTGGAGTTGTTAAAGGATTATGATTTCGGTTTGAATTATCATCCAAGAGAAGAAAATGTGATGGCTGATACGTTAAGTCGAAAGACTTTACATATGTTAGCAATGATGGTTAAAGTTTTTGAATTAATTGAACAACTAAGAGATATGAGCTTAGTTTGCAAGGTGACACCGCAAAGTGTTATGTTGGGGGTGTTGAAAATTAATAATGATTTTCTTAATAATATTAGAGAAGCTCAGAAGTTAGTGTGAAACTGGTAGATTTGATTGTTGGAATCGATTAGTCCGAGAATAGTGATTTTAAGTTAGATGTGCAAGGTGTGTTGAGATTACTTAATTGAATATGTATTCATGATGATGCAGAGATGAAGAAAGTAATTCTCGAGGAAAGTCATAGAAGCAAGTTAAGCATTCATCCGGGAGCTGCAAAGATGTATCAAGATTTGAAGAATTTGTTTTGGTGGCCTGGAATAAAGAGTGATATGGCTCGGTTTGTGTATGCATGTTTAACTTGTCAGAAGTCGAAAGTTGAACATCAGAAGCCTGTAGGGTTGATGCAACCGTTAGAAGTTCCATAATTGAAATGGGATAGCATTTCGATGGACTTTGTGACATTTTTACATAATACTCCAAGGGGACATGATTCGATTTGGGTGATTGTTGATAGGCTTACGAAGCCGACTTATTTTATTCATATTAAAATCAGTTTTCTAGTATCAAAGTTGGCGGAGATTTACACTAGTGTAATTGTAAAGCTACATGGTGTTCCTTTGTGTATTGCATCAGATAGAGATTCGAGGTTTACTTCAGATTTTTGGAAGAGTTTGCAAGAGGCTTTGGGTTCTAAGTTGAAGTTGAGTTTGGCGTATCATTCACACACGGATGGTCAAACTGAAAGTACTATTCATTCGTTAGAAGATTTATTGAGAGCATGTGTTCTTAAGCAGGGAGGTTCGTGGGATACTTATCTTTCATTAATAGAGTTCACTTATAATAACAGTTACCATTCTAGTATTAGAATGACACATTTTGAAGAGTTGTATGGACGGAGATGTAGAACTCTTTTATGTTGGCATGAGTATGGAGAAAGTGTAGTGCTTGGACCTGAGATTGTTCGAGAGACGATTGAGAAAGTGAAGTTAATTCAAGAAAAGATGAAAGCTTACCAAAGTAGATAAAAAAGGTATCATAACAGACGAAGGAAACATTTAGAATTTCAAGTAGGTGACTGTGGTACCAAAACATTTTCCCTCTCACTTATCAAAGATTTCCTCACAAGATCTCTTGAACTCAAGACTGCATTAGGGTTTGATCAGCTCAAGACACCTCCTCATGTACTGATGACCGAAATTAAGGTTTATTTTTGCACAAGGATTTTTGGACTATCAATGCTTCATATGGCTTTCATGGATCATCATGGACCCCCAAGATTACTCATTCCAAGTTTCAAGCCTTGAATCGCATTTTTAATCAGTCAATTGGACAATTGACCTAAAAATCAGCTGTATTAGGGAGAAAGTCAACCATGGCCAATTTTCAGCCAAACTTCATAATGTTTGATCCATATCAATATCTTAGACTCATATGTATCATTTGATCAAGTTTGGACCACAATTCCTCAAGAAATTTAATCAAATCATCAAAAGGGCAAAATGGTCAAAATTAGGGTTTTGACTGAGAAAGGGCAATTTCTGATTTTTGACCTAGCAAATGGTCAACTGGTTTAAAGCATCATCTCAATAGTTCAATTGCATCATCTTCACCTAATGGCATGGTTCAAAACATTACAAATTCAAGTACCAAGGATAATAATTCATCAAAACATGTCAAAATGTGAAACTTGTTCATCAAGAAATCAAGGATTGAAGATCTTGTTTTGAAATTTAAAATTTTCTTAACATAGAAATTTTTCTAAGTATAGAAAATTTCTTATTTTTTCTCAACTTTAGGCAAAATTTTCACCATGATACAAAATGATTCAAAGGAAGTTCCCAACATGAAAGATGTAGATCCCCATGAAACATACAACTTTTCTTCACACAATTTCTCCTAAACATGCTTGGTTCTCAAGATATAATTTTATGAATACATGCTCATGAACTAAAATAAATTAGTGAAATTTTTCCCTAGTTAGGCATGTTTTTGACCAAACTTCATGCCAATTTTTCACATAGTTCCAAGGGGAATCTTTGAAATCAATTCAAATATGAATTGTAGAGAACATTGCAAGCTTTCCAAAATGTCCAAGAATTCCTTTAGATCATGTTTGAGTAGGGAGAATAGAAGAGATGAAGTTAGGGTTTTCAAACATGATTATAGGTCATTTCCATGAAGAACAAGTTTTCAAATTTGCAAATTGGCTGTACAATCTTCACTTTTCAGGCCTCAAACTCATTTGTCACTCCACCATTAATGAATTGCACAAGGTTTCATGCCCTAAAGCCAAGCATTCAATGCATTGTATAAAAAAATAACCATTTTTGGAAAAAAGGCAACATTGCCATTTTTGAAAAGCATGCTTTTTGCATTTTCCATATCTTGAGCCTTGGACTTATTCTTTCTGCACAAACCAAGTCTATAAACCTGAACAAAACATGTTCAAAGCTTCAAGCCACCCTACAAGATCAAAATCATGCCTTAAGAAGTCACTTCTCACACTTGCTTCAAAAACAAGAAATGTAGTAAGACATGTGATCTGGTACTTCTGAGCAAGCACAAGTCCTCCAATATTTTGCTCTATATAAAGCCATCATTTTGCAACTAAAACCATACATGACCAAGCCTTGAAACACCTTATAATCAGAAGTTGCATACCAAGCCTCCAAACTTGCCATTTCTGACTTATGAACTGAATCTTCCATTTCACTCGGGCGTTTTCAGGCCTTTTACTTTCCCAAGCTTCCTTACCTTACAAGTAAACCATCCCACACCCTGAAACATCACTGTAACTCCATCTCCCCCATTGTTGAAGTTCAAAAACAGAGTAACACAGGTGGACTTCTCCAGACCATTCCAGCCATGCTCAAGACAAGCTAAGCATTGCATTAGCTTCCTAGAGGTTCAAGGAAGCTAACCTGATCATCACAACATCCTAAAGCAAGCTCATTTTCAAAACACGATTTCCATTTTCAAGGTGAGTTTTCTATTTTTCTAACTCTCAATACAGGCATAGTTAGCTTTCCATTTGTGATGTAGACATCATTGTTACGAAGCTGTACATATCCATAGCTTGCATTTATTTGGCTTGAGTTTAGAGAATTTTAAGTTTGAAGTTTCTGAAAAAATTAGGTTAAGAATTAGGGCCAATAAAATTCTCTCTGATCTTGGACTTATAGTTTTAGTTATGCACATGGTTAGAATCGTGAGGTAAAATGCTATAATGTTCATGGTATCACTTTCCATTTTTGTTGAGAAATGAAAGAGTTACAAGGGGTCCGGTTGGCTAGAGGTTGAAGATGAAGTACAGGGCAAGGCAATGTTTTGTGTTATGTGTTTTTGTTTTCATTTAAACTAACGGATGTACAGCCACCCCAGTGGTAAGGCAGCGCGCAAAAATGCCCTGGGTCGTGGGTTCGAGCCTTGACGCTGCCTTTTGCATTTTTTTCATATTTTTCCAATCTTTTTTGCAAGCTTGCAGTGTGGGCCTCTGATTGTTGGGCTTGTTTTTTTTTTCTAACTTCCTATCCCCCATTTTCCTTCAGCACCCCTGGCCCAAATATGTTATTTGCTTATTTTATTTTTATTTTTATTTTACCAAATATATTTTCTTAATCATAAAAAATATAAAAATGATAAATATTATATTTTGTTTTATTTTATTTATATTTTCTCATAAAAAACATTTATTTTTTATTTAAGTTATATACTATTTTTTTTATAAACTTTTAAATTAAAATAGAATTAGGTTAAATATTTATTTTTCTTCATTATTCTTCATATTTATTAAACATATTATTTTTAATACAAAAGACCAAAATACCCCATAAATACCATACATTATTTTCAAGACAAAAATACAAAAAATCAAAAATACTTAAACAAATTTATCTCCTTTTAATAAATTAGAATTAGGGTTTATTAAAAAACTTTCTCTAAAAAATAATTTTCCTTTCTAAATTAATGTGAGATAATCTAGACTTATTTACTAGGTTTAGGTTAAAACTTTTTTACATAAAAAGAAAAGAAAACAAAAATCTTCTTTTGCATTTTCATATCTTTACATATTTGATTTATCTTGTATATTACTTATTCCAACATTTATACATATACAATTTGGTTGTAATTGCTTAATTGGGTTTAATTATTGCAAATCCCCATTCATAAATTGTACCACTCCCACAAAGTATTGTAATAACGTAGTAATCTTTAAATTTCGCAATTTATCGCTTTTATATAAAATGATAGTAATTAGGGTTTGTATGGCAAGATAAAATCAATCAAATAGAAAACCCTAATCCAAGACAAAATCAAGCATGAAAATGACACACTTGCACACAAGACAACCCTAGGGTTATCCCACTTGGTTGCCTTATATAAAATGGGCATATTACGCATGTAAAGTGTCTTAGCAAAAACAAACAAATACAAGATCATAGTCCCTCGATAACGCTATTCAAAGTTGCCTTACAAAATGATCTTAGTCCCTCAAAGAAAATGCTAAGATACTTTGCAACATTTCTAATCATGGCTATACGATGACCCACACCAGTCCTGTTTACATCCAAAGATAAGGTTACTTACCAAATCAATGGTAAGACAACAATGTCAAAGGAAAAGAAAATGAACAAGAAAGACATTTGAGTAGGTAGATTACTTTTAGTTACTTTCTCCATTTCAAAACAAATATCCTTGCTATTTTAAAAAAAAACACCTACACATTTCCAAACATCCTACAAAATTGAAAACATTTTCAAAAGACAAACATCTTTGTATACATTCTTACGAACGAGAATCATTATAAAGATTGCCAAAAAAATGGCCTCTTTTACAAAATAATTTCAAAACCACACCAAACACAATTTCAAACAACAAAAGCAAGTGATCTAGCAAATAACTAAGAACCCATGGAAAACCATGGATGAAAAGGGTGCTAATACCTTCCCTTTTCATAATCTACCCCCAGAACTCAAGAAACAATCTCAAAGGTCTTTCCTGTGCTTTTTCACCTTTCCTTTTGGATAAAAGAAAAGTCGGTGGCGAATCTTGCTAACCGCAGCATTTGCAATAAAACGCAAAACAATCAAGTCAGTTCTCCCACTATATCACATTGACCATGTGTTTTTGAGAGTTACACATGTGACTGGTGTTGGGCGAGCATTGAAGTCTAAGAACCTCACTCCTCGTTTTATCAGTCCATATCAGATTTCAGAGAGAGTTGGCAAGGTTGCATATAGAGTGGATTTACCTCCTAATCTTTCTAATTTGTATGATGTCTTTCATGTGTCACAACTCTGAAAGTATATTTCAGATCTATCTCATGTGATTCGTATGGATGATGTGCAAGTACGGGATAATCTTATTGTCGAGATGATGCCTATACGAATCGTGGATCGTGAAATGAAGACTCAAAGAAGCAAGGAGATTGCTTTGGTGAAAGTAGTCTTGTTAGGAGCTGCCAGAGAAAGCATGACATGGAAGTTGGAAAGCAAGATGCAGGACTCTTATCCTGAGTTGTTTGAAAAAGGTAAATTTTCGAGGACGAAAATATTCTAAGTGGGGGAGAGTTGTAACGCTCGTTTATTGAATTAATTATTTAATTAGGTATTTTCAATTATTTTTGAATTATTTGTTGAAATCGATGACATGTTGTGTCATGTTGTGAGTTGTTGGCATAAGTTACGGTGTTGTTATTAGTCGGTTAAATTAGTCGATTAATAATATTAGTAATATTAGAATTGTAGAATATTAACAATATTAGTTGTTAGGCTTGTTTTGGTGATAGACGTAGTATTAAGGGGGTGTGAAAACTAGGCCCAATAGAAATAATGATATATTATTGAGTTTAGTTTAATAATAAAAAGAAGGGTAATTAAAGAAAGGGTTAAGAGAAAGGTTAGAGAAAGTGTTGTATGTGAGAAGTTGTAGAGAAGAGGAAAAAAGGCAAAGTTGGGTTCGATCGGAAAATCGTAGAGCGACCTTCAATCCAAGGTAAGGATGGGGTTCTGGCTCTATAATGGGAATTTTGATGCATGATTGGATTGTGTTGAATGAATGATGTTGTTGTATTTTATTAGGCATAAATTGGGATATTATGATTGTGTGTGTTGTTGGAAAATCCTGTTGTTATGATGGTGTTGCCATGAGACCCCAACCTAAAACCTATGAGTAATAGAAATTAGGATTAGAGGATTTAATGATGAAAAAGGACCCATAATTGGTGTACGAAAAGTATTGTGTTGTGAAGAATTGATAGATAGTGAAATTATATGTTTAGATGACTTTTAGGATCCGTAATGTTACAAGATCCCAAGAAAATTTGGTTTGGTATAATGCATAATCGCAAATAGGAAAACCCTGTTTGTAGAGAATCGTCGGGCGATACAAGGAGCATCATTGAGTGACGCCGCTTCGTCGGGCGAAAGTGGAGGAAAGAATAAGGTATATTTTTGAATGAGCTACTGGAGTGTATCGCGCCTAGCATCTTTGGGCAAAGGGTGACATGAAGGCAGCATTGTCGGGCGACACAGGGCTTCCCCAGGCGACGGTAGTCAGTAGCTAATAGATGTTATTTTGTTGGATTTTCTTGAATCAACCATAACTTGAGTATTTAGTTACAAAAGTGGATGTAGCATAGTTAGAAAAGAATGAATAACATCAAAGGCTATTTAGTAGTAACAAAAGTGAACAATTAGTAGATTAGCATAAAAATAGCAGAGATAATTATTAAGTTACAGAGTTAGCACTGGTATGGTTTTAGTTGCATAGCTAGTAGTAAATAACAGAAACAGTAGTAACCAAAATATAGTAGCAGTAGAGATAATTTAGGTAGTAGGAAAATAATTTCTTCATTAATTTAGCAGAAAACTATTAAAAGGCTTATCAGCAGAATAATTTAGTGGAAGCATTTTAGTAGGGCCGTGCCGATAACAATAGTGATACATATAAGTTGATGTAATGTTATTATTATTAATTTCTGAAGTTGCATGTGATGAATTTTTTTGTGTTGCCTCTATAATTGGAAATTTGTGAAGTTGTAGACTTACGCCAAAGTCGTTATACGTTGATGTTTTTTGTTGTTGTTGTTAATCATGTTGTCGCATACATAGCATAATATGTTGGAAACTGATGCTCGTTAAGTTTGCCTGGATTGGCAAAATATTAAGTTGAAGGCTTATGTCTTGTTGCTGCCTTTATTAATTGGAAAATTATTAACTTGGGAGTTCATCTCCATTGGTACCACATATATGTGGATAAAAACGAGTCGCATTCCATGTTTCATATATAAGTTGTCGTGTTGATGAATTAATCATTATATTTTGTTGATATTTTGTTGTGATTGTTGTTGTTTAAAAGTTGGGAAGCGGTGATTTTACATGGAATAATTATAATATAATGTTTATCATACGTGTAATTATATTGTTAGATATCTCACCCCTTCTGTTTGAATGTTACCTTGATGTTGGTAAGGTGCAGGTAATCCAAAGTGAAGGCGGTTTACCTTCAGTAGTTCGAGTCGGTGTCATTGCTCTGATACGTAACACTCGCGGGGGATGAATGCTTGATGTTTTATTGTTGATTATTTTAGTTGATTGAAGTTTAAGTTATTGTTAGTAAAATACTTGTTATTTAAAGTTTTTTCAGTTGGGCGAAAATGGTATATTCTTTTAAGTTGAATATTTGATTCCGCTGCGTAGTTATGAAAGTTGTTGATTTTAAAAGATTAATTTATTTTATTGTTGGTTCATCCAAGTTTAATGTGTTATGTATCTATAATGAATGCCGTTGTTTTAAGATTAAAATTGTAGCATCCTGATTTAGTTGTTGAATTTTTATAACTCTAATTTTATAATAATTGTCAGGTAGAATTGGGGTGTTACATACATCCCCTAGGTAATTCTGCATGTCGAATGTAATCAGGTAAGAGTGAAGAGTAATTCGGCCTCTAGAGACCAAAATTTACTTCGGATCATGTTAATACTTCTTCTACCATATTTACTATGTTGTTACGTCCAACAGTGGCATTTCTTAACACTCGATCAACATCTTGGTTTCTCCTAACTACGACCGGCCTAGGTTCATAATGTTCAATGAATTATTCCTCTTCATAAGTGGCTTCTTTCACTCTTAGAGATCTAAAAGGACGCTCATTGTTGCCCCCTCTAGTTCTTCAAAAACTCTCAATGGCTTGTGGTACGTTTGAGTTTGATTTGGTTGGACCCCTAATGAGTCAATCAATCTACCTATTTGGTTAACTACGGGATTTAGGGCGACTCCCATTTGTTGAGTTAAAATGTTTACTAACTCTAAATAAATTTCATCCATATGTTTCCTTAAATCCATAACGGATGTATTATTCAAAGATGGTGTTGACTTCGGGACATAACCAACACCACCTAGTTGACCACTTGGGGCATAATTGCCTTAGTTTCTAGTGGCAACTGTGTTTTCTGTATATGTGGTAGGGTTTGGCTGTAATCCAACCATCATGGAATAAGGCATACCATATTGGTTAGGGACAAATGATGACCCTGGACCCCCTAGAAAGAGTGGTCAATTTGGTTCAAATGGTGACACCCCATGCCTAGTTTATGTCATTGTGACTGTTGTCACTAAACCATGAATTGCGGTCAATCTTATGGGAGATAAAACAGTCGCGCTTTGAGTTGTGGTACTTACTGGTATAACATCCATATTTTGTGTAGAAATCTATGTATGTGCAGTGTTTGTGTCAGAGAATGGCATTTTAGACTTAGACAAAAGTTTACCACTTCTCAAATTCATACACACACTAACTATAAAAACTTTGTGTAACTACACACAAAGTTTGAAAATATTAGCACTGCCCTATCACGTGTTCCAATTTATTTACCTCTGGATTTGGTAAAAAATGCTGGTCTCTTTAAAACAAGTTTACAGGTAAGATCGACCATGGAATCTCAATACATTGCCTCAGTTTGCGTGTATAGTTAAAGAATTTACAAATGGGTGCATTCGACTGAAAGCCAAACATTTTAAATTGTAAAAGATAATGACATAATATTAAAGAAAGGTTGAAAGTAGGTTGTTTCAAACATACATTGCCTTTTCCTGACTCATTTTTCTAGTTCGCTTGGTTACTCTAATTTACTAACGTGCAGGAATGTGAAAAGTTTGACCTCTTACAAAGTGTATTAAGTGATTTATTTATAATACACAGAAATAAGTACTTTCTAAGTCGGCTTTGTTTCCTTGCATGCCACGTGTTCTTCGTAACTTCCCATCACAAAACCATATTCTCTATTGTAACTTCTCTTTATGAACCCATGTTATCCACTCATGTGGTCGAACCCATGTTCTCCCTCCATAACGCTTTTCCTTTGCAGTTTAGGCTCTTATGGGCCTTTTAACCCTTATGGACATCTCACCTCCCTTGGGCCCAATCCGTTCACCATGAAACCTTCTTTGATCCACTGCCCTTACGAAACCTTAGTCGACTACCTGTGGAAGCATCAATGTCTGACATGCTTATGTAGTCGACTCCTCATAATTTAATGCTCTTAAAAGAACCTTTTTGACTTTTGGTTTAGATTTCTCTCCTTTTGAAAATCCTAGATAAAAATTGCCAATAATGAGAATTTAAAGATGAAATATTTTCCAAATTCTAGTACTAAAAATTCCTTCATATGGTTTACTATACCCTTCCCCATTCCACATATAATTGGAGTAAGATAGAGATAGTATTCCATGAATAGTTTTACATGGGACAAATGAACATCAACTTTAAGGAATTTGCTAGCGTGAGGCGCAAAGCATCCAAATAAATAGATGATTATTTGAATAGATTTAGGCTATTGAAGGCAAGGTATTTCACCCAAGTTCCCGAACATGAACTAGACGATATGGTTGTGTGTGATCTAGATTTTTCCATTATGAAGAAACTAGACACCCAATCTCTAAGAGACATAACTAAGTTGGCGGATAGAGTTTGACAAGTCAAACACTTTAAAGTTTATAATGCTAGGTCAAATAAATTTCATAAAAAAGAGAAATTTGGGACAAACAATACTTATCATAAAATCAATTCGCTAAATAAGTGCTTAATTCCTCAATTCAACCAATTCCGGATTTATTCAACATCAACAATTCAATTAACAATTGATTTCAAGAATTCAAGTAAAATTTAACTCATGAACAATTAATTCAAGAAAAGCACTTATGCACAAAATCAATTATGTAAAAGCACTTAAATCTAGAGAATGAGAAATTACTGAATTGAAACCAAAGAGGAGAAGAGGAATGATGTCGGATCGGAAAAGTCAAGCGAAGAGAGGGAGAGACATCGCTAGAGTAGCTCGTCGGTGGAGGGAGCATGAGCTGAGAAAGCAGCGGCGGGAGACCAGCGACCAGAGGATGCGGTTTGCGATGGTGTGGGGAAGAAGGACCAGTGGTGGTTCGGTTTTGGAGGGAGAGTGAGGGTTTGAATTTTTGCCTCTTTTGAATTCTTGAGAGTTTTTTGAGAGAGAGTAGAGAGAGCTTGAGAGTGAAATTTAGCAAATGAATTAAGTGTTGTGAAAATAGAGAGGCAAAATCAATATATAGTCTTGACAATTGGGCTTTGGTTTGGTCCAAGAGAAAGTCCACTCAATTTCTTCACAAAGTTGAATATTCAGTGTCAACAAATGCGGTCAAACAGAAAATCCACAAACCCAATGATAATCAGTTTGTAATCTCGATGCGAGACCAACGACAAAATTGTAGATGACAACATTTTTGACATTGTCCCGAAAGAATGGACGCGATATGATAAAAATCAAGCGCGTTATGAATTTTCGAGTGGCGAGAATATTTGACACTGACTCAGTCTTTTTCAGTAAATGCTGAATTTTTCACAGTTCGGTTGAGAAGCGAGCCACAAACGAAGTCTTCGGAGCTGAATCTGAATTCGAGCTTTGAAGAAAAATTGTAGCCAACATTAATTTTTAAATAATAGTGAAAGAGTCATCTCGATACGATAAAAATAGAAGAAGTTGTTATTTTTACAATATTGAGAAACGGTGGAATAAAAATCTGGTTCAACACAATAATTTCTCTGGAAATTCGCATTTCCGGGGGTCTTGGTCTTCCTAAAAGAATCAACCTTCGACCCGAACATACAAAATGAAGATTACATCAAGATGTATTTTTTTCCAATGAAACAGTCAAAAACATCGAGCCGGACCGAAGTTATGAATTTTCGAACGCTTGGAAAATAACAGTTCAGCACACCATTTTCATCGAATTTTCACTATATCTTTTTAAAGTATCCACACATTTAGAGATCTTCCTTACCAAATCAACTTTTGAGCCAAGCGTAAGAACTGAAGATGATATTAAGACATTTTTAATGCCCCAAGAACCACTGCAAAACAATATTCCAATCAAAAGTTATGAATTTTTTATTATCCTCGAAATGGAGAACCACTAATTAAATACAATACAATGTCTTCAAATAATTAAAATTCTCGGAGATCTTCTTCACAAAATTAGCCTTCGATCCGAACACGAGAAATGATAAGAAAATCAAGAAGGTCTCAATGCTTGAAGAATCAACAAAAAACACTAAATCGGATGAAAGTTACGAATTTCCTAACACCTAAGAAACAGATAACTAGTCATTAAATTTGAATACCATTTCAGGGAAATCAGATTCTTTGGAGACTTTCTTCATAGAATTGGCTTCCGGTCTTAACAGATGAAATGAATAAAATATTGAGACGGTTCCAATGCCCGAAGAACCATTTCAAAACAGTAGCCTGTTGTAACTGGTTTAAAATTTGAGAGTTATCACCCTTAATTTTTAACCTAAGGAAGGGGATATAAAGGATAACCCTAAATAAGTTAGACTTTCTAGATTGTTGACTCGGTTCTAGACGAAGGGAAGGTGTTAGGCACCTCTAATTTACCTTGTTCACAAGGATACTAGGGTTAGAAGCGCAAACTTTTAGGAAAAATGGTTTTTATTTTTATTAGGAGAACTCGCCAAGATTTTAGTCATATGCCTACGTATCCTATCATGAAGAATCATAGTCTCAATTCGTAGTTCATATGTGTTTGTGTTTTTTATGGATTACGAAGATATTTCAAATTCTCCTTGTACTTAGTCCGGGTGTGTGAATAGCGAAGATTTTGGACAAAGCGTGCAATTAATTGAAATATACTTTGTAATCATTTTCATAAATTAATTGTTGAATTAATTTATTTATGAAAATGTTTGGTGTTGGTTAAATATTTTTCTTTTGGTATTAAATATAAAAAGTATTTAATTAATGCATGATTGAAAGTAATTTAATGCAATAAAATAAATATACATTTTGATGAGTTTTGGAAAATGTATTTGATTTATAATAATAATATTAAGTAAAATTAATATATTAAATATATTAAATATATTAAAATAAAAAAATTAAAATATAATTATAATAAAATAAAAAAAGAAAATAATTTAAAAATGCGGGGGGTGTAAATTACATTAGACTAGGAAAATAGGGAGGTGTTAACAGCATGGGCTCTGAATTCATATATTGAATTCAGGCCCAAAAGGTAGGGAGGTGTATTTTTACAGTGCGCAGCAAAATGGATGGTGCAGGGAGTATGGGTCCAAGTCCAGATATTGGACTTGGCCCGTTTGGCCAGGGGGGTGTAGGTTCGCAACATGTTTAGAAAAAATAACAATGGAAGGGGTGTGATTAGTAACGGGCATGGCCCAACGGTGTTTGGGAGTTCGTTTGGACTCCATGTGGACAAGCGTAGGGTGATACGATAGGCGTGCACGTTAGTAACGCCTGATGATGATCACGAGGTTGAGATTGGGGGGAGCACGGTAACACGGTATGACGGTGTACACCTAATCGTTGAACACAATATATTTTTATTTAACGAATTTTTTTTTCATTTTTGTTATTTCCTTCCTCTCTCTGTCTCGCCTCTCACCTCATTTCTCTCACTTAAACAACAACAGAAAAACCCTAATCCCGACCCAATCCATGGCGACACAACCAAAAAAAACCAGTATTCAACCTTATGCGGTGATCTAACCACCCTAAACCCAAATTAATCCAAAACTGCAACAATCAAACTAAATTAAGCTAAGTATTCGTTACCTCCAACCATGCTTTTCTGGGTTTGTTTTATCCGATTCCAATTGATGATCCCTCAGTCTTCTTTTTGTGTATTTCAAGAGCGGTGGTCGCAGTGAATGAATATGAGGACGATGGCGGAGGCACAACGACTGGATCTAGGGTTTTAGATATTGAAACCCTAGTTCACATGGGGCGGTTTATGAAGATCACATCGGCGAGGCTTTCGATCAACCTCCTTTCAATATTTCTTTTTGTAAAAAATCTCCTCTGTGATAATTCTTTCCTCCTCATAAAATTTCTCACCTAGTTTTCTTTCCTTTATAATAGTCTTTTCCTCTATAATTCCTTTTTTCCTCTGCAATCTCTTTTTTTCTTATCCTTCTCACACTATTAATTTTAGGTTTTTATAGTGTTTTTAGGTTAGTATAGATTTAGGAAACAAATTAATCTGTCAGTAATTTTAGTACAATCTTAATTTGTTTTTGTATTTAGTTTGATTTTGTTCTGGAAAGTTTATGAATGCGAGATCTGATTGTAATTGATCATTGAGACAAGCGTTTTTTCTTTTTGAATTCGGATAATGCTTGTCCGTGCATTTCTTTCCTTCAGTGAATGCTTAGACGTTTTGGGCCATGCATTCCCCTTGATTTGGACTGGGCCGGTAATGAGTAAAGCCCTTTTGCTTCAAATCTGGCTTTATTAGTCAACGTTTTTAAAACAAAACACCATTTTTAATTTAAGTTATAAAATAATAATATGATTAAGAACAAAGTTTTCTAAAAACTAAATGGGCTCAGTTGTAGCATTTATTAGGCCTGCTTGTGCGATTATTTAATCACTACGAAAATTAGACTTATAACATTACAGAATATAATAGTGATTAATAATGGACTTAAAGTCAGATGTTGACTTTAGTTTAATAATAAAAATATAAAATAAAAACAATAATAACAATAATTTTATAAGCTTGAATAATAATAAATGTTAGAGATTGACTTCCAATTATTAAAAAAATGTTGGTTCATCCAGGAAAACTTTGATGGGCCTATTTGATGCAGCAACCCCTTTTATAATTTGAATGGACTTCTAGTTTATTGGGCTTTTAAGAATAAATTGATATGGGATAGACAAATGATAATAGCCTTTTAAACAACCTCTTTAAAATGTACCTCTTTTTTTATACTTAATCTCCCATAAGCAAATATTATGAAATAACTAAATTCAAATAGGCTTTAAAGTGATAATATGGGTATTAAAATGGTAGGGAAACTTTGGAGTATGACAATTGCCCCTATTTAATTACCTTTCGACTGAATAGTACGAGAATACGCAAGTCTAGCACGTTCTAATCGAAAGTTTATTAAATATTGGAAGACCCAAAAATTTGTCCAAAAGATAAAAAGGATACGCTGTAAAGCGTTCCCATGGGTACGAAGAGTAGGCGTAGATGATGATGTATCATCTAAATAGCATTTACACCAAAGTTTGTTTTAACTTAGATATGAAGGCACGGATAATTTGTCAGTATCTAAAAGAGATTGTAAATTTTTCACATTTACCATAACCTAGGTGGTAAATGATACAAGTTTGAAAAGCTGACTTACTAATGTTTGAGGACTAATATAGTAAGTTTGTGACACATATTTCGTATATTCAGCGCAACCCAGGGGATTAATAACATAGAGCTTGCTGATACACTAATGCTTAGAGACCAACACAATGAGCGAAATATTTTTTCATATACCTACCATATCCTATTGGATAGATAATACGAGCTTGACCAAATGAAATATGCTAGTTTTGAAGTGATAGAACCCAAAATTCCCTAATGATATCGATTGTGTTGTCCTCAACCATGACTATTAACATGAAGAAAATAAACCCCAAAATTCATTGTTGATGTCGGTTGTGTCGTCCTCAACAATGACTATCAACATGAAGAAATAAACCCCAAATTCATCGATGATGTCGGTTGTGTTGCGCTTATCATCTTTCATCAATGACTATCAACATGAAGAAATAAGCACCATTTATCTTAGCATTGTCATTTCATACTATTTTCATTTTTGCTCATTTGGGCATTTATCTTTATGTCATTTTGTTTTGCTCACTTAAGCTTTTCATTTTCTTTTGAAGATACTTAACAACCAACTTTAACAATAAAAACTTTAAGGTTACTTGGATTATTTTGTTACTATCCTTGACATGATGGAGTTATGGACCTCTTGGGCTTAGGATTAGAAGCTTTGACCACCCTTGGGACCTTGTGACTTCTACTATAATTTGCTTTGTTCACAAGAATTAAGTACCAAAAGAAAAGAAAAACATTTAAGAGTGAATACAAATGGATTAGTTCAAGACAAACATATTCAATGCATTATGATTAATATTAAAAAACAAATAAGTTTTGCATACAAGAAAGTACTGAACAAAACAAGAAAGATTACAAATTAGAATGCAAAGGAAACTAAAAAATTTCCATATTGAGGAGAATAGACCTCGTGAAACGATAAAAATCGAGCGAGTTATGATTTTTCGAATGGAGAGAAACATTGAACTTATTTTGCTGTCTTGAAATTTTTAGCTTATTTCCGCGGGCACTTTTGAATGAGAGCTAAAAACTGGAGTCTTCAAAGCACAATTCAAACTCGGGCCTAGAAGCAAAGTTGAAGCTTACAAAACTTTTGAAGTCACGCTTCAAGAATCCTCCTGATACAATAAAAAATGAGAGAGTTAGGATTTTTACAATATCAAGAAACGGTACGGTAGAAAACCAATTCAGAGTGCTATTTTTTCTAGTAATTCACACTTTCAGAGATCTTCTAAAAAGAATTAACTTCTGACCCGAATATACAAATTAAAGATAACATCAAGACGAATTTTTCGCCCAAAGAACCATCCAAAAATGCCAAACTGGGAGAAAGTTATAAATTTTTGAACATCTGAAAAACAACGGTTTGGCACACTATTTTCACGGTACTTTCACTGGATAGCTTTTGAATACTCGCACATTCAGAGATCTTCCTCTATGAATTGGCTTCCGAGCCAAACACGAAAATTGAAAGAAATAACAAGACGGTTCAAATGCTCCCAGAGGCACTCAAAGATGATTTTTGGTCAGAAGTTACAAATATTTTGGAATCTGAAAACCAGTTAAACGGTAAGTCCACTGTATAACACATTTCAAGTATTTTGCACTTTTGAAAATATTTCTCACAAAATTAGCCTTAGACCTAAACAGATGAATTGTAGAGTTCCTCAAGACACTTATAATAACTAAAGAAGCATTCCTAAACCATTTTCTAATCTCAAGTTTTGAATTTTTGAGCTTGAAACACATAATACTGAATTTATGTTTGCACTTTCTCAAATTGATTTAAACGCTTGACTTTCTGCACAATTCAGAGCTTGTTGGAACGCATGAGAGCTTGAAATGATGATGACTTGATTTTTTGCTTTTTAGGATATCTTGGAAAACATGCGAAGTGTATTAAAATGCAGAAAACCCCGAGTTCTGCTTCATAGTGGTGCTTAACGAAACAATTGATTTTCGCAATTCTTTCTTATAGAGAAATGTCTTGATTACATGAATACAGACCCTATGACATGTATGTATGCATATGATGGTGAAGTATAATCTAATTAGGGTTTAAACTAAGAGGGAAAGTTTTGGGGTACAACAGTTACAAAGCTCATAATGCTTCTAAAACAACAATTCTGATGAATGTTAGCTTTAAAGTTTTGGACTGTGACTTTGACAGTAGAGCTTCTGAAGGCTTCTCAAGTTCTGAAGATTCCAATTTCTATTTCTCTAAGGTTCTACTGAAGGAGTTATGAAAATTTTGAAGACCAACGACTCTAAAGACCAAGTTCTAGAGATTCTGAAGACAAGGTTTTGTTGAACAAGTTCTGAAGACTCTAAGGAAAAGGTTCTAAAGAAAAATCTCTGAAGACCAAGTGTCGAACACTCTAAAGACAATGTTCTGTTGAACATGTTCTGAAGACAAGGTTTTGATATGCTTCAACTCATATATATATATATATATATATATATATATATATATATATATATATATATATATATATATATATATATATATATATATATATATATATATATATATATATATATATATATATATATATATATATATATATATATATATATATATATATATATATATATATATATATATATATATATATATATATTTTGAAGCCTTTGAAGATTAGAAGATAAGGTCAAAAAATTCTACGTGAGAAATAGTACAAGTTCACCTCCTCCCACTACTCTGATTTTATGGTGCAGGGACTATACTGATAGTTATGCAAGAAGACAACTGGAATTTGGTATCCTATTATACCCTCCAACGGAATTATCTTTAGATATAAAAGGAAGGCTTGGAATAATTGGCAAAACAACTTTGTTAGTTCTCTGGTTGTATGATTGGCATTAATTTTAGTAAAACAAATATGGAACTAATATCTTAAATAGGATGAGTTAACTTGCTAAGAAAAGCAGGTTGAACAAGAAGACCTATGTTATAAAGAAACGTGTTAATTTGAGATGTTTTAACAACTGAAGCAAATATGTCAGACAAGATGTCCTATGAAAAGTCATCTGACATCGTGATTTCATTGGGATGGGTTGTTGGATCGGTTGAAGATTTAACAAATGTAGAATATTCTGGAAATATTATGTTATTCTATGTGGCTTTGATTTTATGGTCTCGAAGATTGAAGTTGAATTCAAGAATAATATTGACTTTCTAATTATGGAGACAAATTAGGAAGGTTATGATTGAAGACATACTTTTATGCATAAGTTTCTATAGATTTTTAGTAGTTTATATGATGCGATTTGAAGCCCAAATCCAGTTGAGAAAAGGTTTATAAATAAAAGTGTTTGTAACCTAAAATTTTACAAGTCTAGAATGTAGAAGCATTATGGAATTGTCTGTGTGTCACTCTCTAGGAGAGTTGGTTTGTGTTATTTGTGAGCCTATCTAATATCATGTTGAAAGAAGAGTAAGATTGTTGTTATAGAGTTGTAATTTTCAATTATTCATTCTTAATCTTTTAAACATAAAATGGTTATTGTTCTTGAAGGAAGCATGTAAGCAACTCTAAGTATTGTTCTTGGTCAAGAGTCTTGGCTAAGTTGTTTGTATTTGAATAGTGTCTTCTAAAGTTGTTGTTGTAGTGTTATTGAGTTGATATCACTACGGTGATAGGGAGTGAGTGGGTATACTCATATCTAGGAGTTCCTAGGTAGAAGTTGCACTTGGAAGGGATTAAGTGATAAGTTCTAAATGGGGGAGTTTAGCTTTGAATTGATACTACTGATAGTGGATTTCTTTCCTGGCTTGGTAGCCTCCATACATAGGTGTTGTTGTCACCGAATTGGGTTAATAATCATGTGTGTTATTTAATTTCCTCACTTTGTTTATCATATACCTTGTCATTGTGTGTTTGTTCAGAGAAAGTTATCTCAAAATCTTTTAGGACATCTATGATCTAAATACCATAATTTCAATTGGTATCAGAGAAGGCATCCTGTTTTGTTTTTGGGTGAGATCTTGGGAAGATACTTTCTGGTACTTCGGACAAGTAAGGAGGTTTTACTGAAAAAGATGAGTGAATGTGGTCAGTTCATATTGTTGTTTGGATAATCACTTGAGGGGGAGTATTGACTGGTGTGACAGGGTGAGATATGGTCCAATTGCATGTCTTCTTCTTTGTTTGAATGACATGAAAAACCCTAAAACCGTGTTCCTATAGTGAACTTCAGATCCATACAACCTATCTGTTTATGCATGAAATTGAATTAGATCTGAAGCAAAGTTATAGATCTCAAGGATATCTACAACGTGACATCAAGAATTACATTAAACGAACACAAATTCACACAAAAAAATCAGATCACAAGTTCACGAATTATCATTTTTTCACAAATGTTCAAAACACCAAGCAAGCTCAGATTCACTCAGATTCACACACCAAACATATTATTTGGTCCGCTAAGAATGCAATGAACATGCATTTAACAATTAAAGACAACCTAAAATAGAGATGCAAGCCCAGATCTGGATCTATGGAGTTTGTGTGATTTACCTAGTGGACAAGCTCCACTGACTCTTCAAATTGAGCAAGGATATGACAGAAACACGAAAATCACTTAAAAAAGCTTAAAGGAGAAGAAATAGCGACGAAGAACAAGAGCTCCTTGAATAAATTCTGAAACCTTGAAAGGATTTGAGAGCAATTCGATGAAGAGAAAGAAAGAAAGTTCCTGCTTCAACGAGGATGAGCTGTGTGGAATAAAGAGAGAAAGCTCTCTTTTATAACCGTTGAAGTGAGGTTAAGCTCTGACCGTGGTTAATCACAGATTGCTCAACAAGTTTTGATAAAATGAGATATCACATGCTGCTGCGTTTTGCCTTCTATTGCTAGTCCTTTGGATGTCGTTTTGAATAAGGTATAGAGAGTGGAAAATGAGTGGGGCACTTTTGACATGTGAGTTGGCAATATCACCACATGGGGGGAAAAGTGAATCAAAATAATTTTTCTATTTTGGGTAAACACAAGGGAGGTATGTGCATGTATGGTAATTCATTTTTTTTTTGGCTTTTTTAGGCAAAGAACAAAGGGTGATGATGCAGCATTGAGGCCTGCTCTGTGCAATACTCACAAAACGACTGCATGCCTTCCTTAACAATAAATCATGTTCTCTGTTTAATATATCTTCCATTTCGTGATTATTTGAACTACCACTTGGCTCTTTAGAAAGATGGTACCAAGGTCAACAACTTTCATGTTGAGGAAAACAAGATTTGAAACTTGGAAGCTCCTTGAAATCAAGCTTAAAAATGCCTTCTTGCAACTGATCATGAGCATGTAACAAATATCTCCAAGTGACTTGTAATTTTTGACAAGTAAAACACCCAAATTTAGATGACTATAAATTGTAATTCAATGGAACAAAAAGGATGATTTTGAGCTTGTTGGAAAGTCGGGAGGGAGAGAAACAACGTTGATGTTCATCACAAATCCAAATAAAGCTTTATTCATGGAGAAAATTGATCATGAATGCACACTCATGAACTTCTTAATGAAATGTCAGGCATGGTTGGGCAAGCCATGTGCGCAACATGCCATGTGTGCTGGGGAAAAATTAAATATCATGGCACCTTCTTCGCATGATTATATCTTAAAATGTAGGAGTTATTTTGAGAAACTCACTGAAGCAAAATTGTACCTCACACATGTATGTTGATCTTTTATGTTGGTCACTTTTCAAAACATTGAATATTTCAAAGAGAAAAAAGTGTATGGCCTGGTGCATGCGTGACTGGGCAAAATGACATCTCCATGATCCAATTCCTAAGAATTGTAACTCCTTATACACTTGACTATTTGAGATGATTCTTAAATGAAAAATGAACAGAAAACTTCAAACTCCAACTTTGATGTTGCCAACTTTTTAATTTGGGCCCAAATGGACATTCAAAATTAGCCATGAAAAAAAATCATATTTTTGTATATATATTCAAAAATTTCACTAAGTGTTTAGAAATTTCCAAGCTCAATAACTTTTTCTCCTTTCACTTTTTGGACTTGAGACCTCAAGGGCAAAGTTGAAGAATTTTGTATCCTCTTTCCAGGCATGTAAAGTTTGCATATTTTCAATAAAAATTGATAAAGTTATGATCATTAAAATTTCATCACTATGAACACTTAGAAAAAGAAAAATCCAAAACTTCAAATAACTTCCTTGACCAACATGTCATCTTCTTATCAATGAAAGCGTGACATTTGTTATTTTCAAATTCTGATTTTATTAATGATCCTATAAGTTATTCAGTAAGGACCATGATATGCACAGCGCGCCAGATCCTTTGGATTTTATTTCTAATGCGTTTTGACTCTCATCCAATGGTCCACATCTTTTTCTTTTATTTTCTTTTTCTGATTTTTATATTTTAATTGTTTTAAATTTCAAAAAATCATAGAAAATTCATTTTTAGTCCAAAAAATCTAAAAAATTTATGAAAATATTTTTAATTATTCTCTTTCTGATTTTTATTTTTTCAAATTTTAATTTTGGGTTTTGATATTTTTTATGAATTTTACACTTATTTGATTTGTTTAAAATGTTTAAAAATATTTTCAAACATTTTTAAATTCTGAAAAAATTATGGAATGATCTAATGATGTTGTGACAAATATTGGTGACCTTATTTTATTTTTGTTTCTAACTTTGCTATTTTTTACTATTTTTGTTTATTTTACCCATTTATTTTAATTTTTAAAAATAGTTTCTGACTTTTAAAAATTCCCAAAAATTTTGTAAAATTACTTGGCCTCTTTTCTGATTTTTCTATGGTCTTATTTTTCATTTTTGATTAATTTGAATAAAATTGGCATTTTCTTCATTATTTTCCATTTTTTAAAAAACATTTTTAAACCCTTTAATGAAAATATTAATTATATTATTATTTTTTGAATATTTCCTGGCTGTCTTGGGTTGATTTTTAGGTCATGGCTTTATTAATATCATTGGATCCATGGTGTTGACTTTAACTCCATAAAAAATGGATGAATGATTTTAATAATAATTTGATTAAATATTAATTCAAATGTGGTTTTTCTTTTTACCTTAATTCCTCTTCAACTCATCCCCTTCGTATTGCACTAAATGTTGTTAGAGCATGATCTCTATATCATGTCTCAAAACAAATGGTGCAAAGATTGCTATTGACCGGCCTCAAAATAGGTGCGACTTCTATATAAGTCCACTTACGATTACTTAACATAACGCTAAATTATGTCCTGATTCGAACAAATGATCATTCGTGGCCCAAACTTATGATTGCAAGCCCAAGTATGTTAATTTGATCTCTTTGATCCAATAAACTTCAGATTCATTGTGTTGAGGCTTTGGTTCTACCAAACCTCTAATGGATCTACAACACCTTTTGTCAACGCGGATCACTTAAACATCGTTGATCATTAAATGGTACTTGTGAGAATTCTAAATGGATGATATACTTGACAAAAAGCAAATGCAACTTGTTGTGTGGAGGCTTTGGTTCTACCAATCCTCTAATGAGTTCAAAATGCAAGTTTCAAGATGGTCATCCAACTAACCACTAATTATTGACTTGTTTTATTTTATGCTTTTATTCTTTTATGCTTTATGCACTATTTATTTTTTATCATTTTACATTTCATGCCATTTTCATCATTGCTAATTTGAGCATTTATTTTCTTTTCATTTTTACTTTTCTCACTTGAGCTTTTCTTTTTCCTTTTTCTAAGATACTTAATAACCAACTTAAACCCTAAAAAACTCTTAATGGTACTTGGACTATTGGGTTACTATCCTTGGCATGATGGAGCAGTGGACTTTTTCTTGGACTTAGGATTAGAAACCTTTGCCTATCTTGGATACCTTGTGATCTTATCTGATTATTTTGTCTGGAGCTCTTGAGGTTTACCTCAAAGACATTGGGTTGCTTGTTTGTTTTTGTGTGCAGGTTTTTGTGATTACACTCTTTGTTTGTAACCTAGAGTTCACCCGCATACAGCTGTTACTCTGCCCAATTTTTGTGAAGACTTAATACATTTGAATAGGTCTAGTATCTTTTCTTGCTTGGTTTCACTCCAAAGAATGGGAATTCTATCTTGGATCATAATGTCAAGTTTTGGTTTCTTGATTGGTTAGATGGTCCTTATCCTTAGCTTTTACCTTATGCTTTAGGATAGCCTCTTCTTCTCCTCCCATCTTCTTTAATTTCAAAAATCCTCTCCCTCCTTTTGAAAACCCTTCTTATTTTGAAACTTAAACACTTTCATAATAAACTTGGGTTGATGTCCATGTATTTTCAAAAAAACATTTTTATAAATAAACTTCAATCAATTTAATAATACCTTGGTATTTTTTTTGTGAAAAGACTAAAAGTCAATCAATCTCATTTCAAATCATTTTGCCACTTTGGCTTTTACCTTTAAACTTTTCTTAAAATATTAGACTCTTGACAATCCTTGTAGTGATGCAAACAACTATACTTCTACAATATGTAGTGAAGTGAGATATTTTCCACTTGGGTCTTGAGTGAGGCATTATTGATTTTAAGATCCAAGCCATATCCTCAACTTTGAGATGATGCAAATTCTCCTTTCTCATGATTGTGGGTAGTAAGTATGTTTTCCACATGGACAATGACGATGACGTCTTATCTCATAAAATTAACCAACACACTCGTGTTTTAAATTTTTAAAAGAGGAAATACATGTACCCTGATCCCCTATTTCATGAAAGGTGGTACGTAGGCACTAAAGGTTCGCAACCGTGGCGGATACAAAAATCATAAAAATACTTCTTTTCTCACATCCACTATCCATTTTATATACAACACATTTTTATAGCCAAAATATACTGATTTTACAAAGAGGTTCCTGTGGAGTACCATAGATGTTTAGGATGCTAATACCTTCCCTTTGCATAACCAACCCCCTTACCTTGAATCTTTCCCCCTCTTTTTGGGTTACTCGCTCTTTTCCCATTCCTTTGGAAACAATAAAGCGCGATGGCGATTTTTATTTTGATTTGTATAAATTCTAGTGAATCCAATGGCTCAGTCTTGAACATTTCTACTTATACATGAAAAATGGTGACTTCACTGGGGACAGATTGACCTCTTGTTGGTCCATCCCTAAGTGGGTTAAGCCTATCTTTGTTTATATATGTATATGTGTTATTGATATTTATGTGTTATATTTTGTATATATGTTTGTCTGGATTTTCTTGGTTTTCAGGGTGCTTGGTGATTACTCATAAGTCCTATACCCGGACTTGGGAAAACTTTAAGATAGGACGGGCGGTATAGTCATGTTAACTTTGAGGGAGTAATCCCAAAAAAGGAGGCATGAGATCCCCCACTCAGTGGAGGCCCTTTGAATGTAGTGTTGTTTACCGAGTAATTGGGAAGACGTACTGCTTTCGACCTGGGAGCCTGCTGAAATTGAGGACCGTAGAATACCAAACCCATCTTGGCCTTTTAGGTGTAGTTCAGAAGCTATGACGGAGTAATCCCGAAATAGTTGTCACGCGATACTACACTCGGACGAGTATTTCTTGAGAATATTACAAATTACCGAGTTAATCGAGAAGTTGGTAATATCCGAAGGAAGGATGTAGACTCTGGGAACCTCTAGAACCTTGTCTAGCAGGTGGTAACTTTTTAGACCAACACCTTATGGGTAGTACCTTCGACCTCATGCTCGTGACATTGAACCTATGAACCCTATATGTGTGATCTTGTGTGTGATTTCTTCATCATGCATCCATGCACTCATAAGCATCTTTTGAAGAAAATCATATTTCAAGGGATTTAAAGGTTGACTATTCGTGAATATCTCAGGTACTGTTAACCATGGATTATGGAAAGAGAAAGACCGGGAAATAAAGTTTCAAGGATCCCAAGATAGATGAGTTGGTCAGTCTAATTCCAGAGATTGAGTGTCCTGCAGACTTTCGGAAAAATTATGGATCCATCATTCCTCTAATGAAGCTGAAGATGAAGGAGGGTATTCTCTCGACCTTGGTCCAGTTCTATGATCCGATGTATCACTGCTTTACTTTTCCCGATTATCAGTTAATACCTACACTGGAGGAGTATTCTTATCTATTGGATTTACCTGTTACCGATCGTGTTCCTTTTATTGGTTTAGAGGGCGAGCCAAAACCACATGAGATTGTTGCTTTGATTCATCTAGGGAAGTCTAAGGTGGAAGCCCATATGAATACTAAAGGAGGGATTAGAGGATTACCAGCTCAGTTCTTATTGGAGAAAGCTCGTTACTTCGCCAGAATGAAGAGTACGGTTGCTTTTGAGGGCATCTTTGCTTTACTTGCTTATGGATTATTCTTATTTCCTAATGTGGACAAGTTTGTTGACATTAACGCTATCAGGATTTTCATGATTGGAAACCCAGTTCCTACACGGTTGGGTGATGCTTATTACTCTGTTCATCTTCAGAGTTCTTATCATGGGGGAATGATTATCTGTTGCACGCCTTTGTTGTACCGGTGGTTCATCTCTCATATGCCTCAGTATGATGCTTTTTGGGATGTCAAGAAGGAACCTCATTGGGCTCCTAAGATCATGGCACTTACTCACTCGGATATTAATTGGTATCATCGAGCTTATCAGGATGTAGAGATTATTGACAGTTGTGGTAGTTTCCCCAATATACCTCTTCTTAGTACTAAGGGAGGAATTAACTATAACCCTATTCTTGCACGGCGACAACTTGGTTATTCGATGAGGGATAAACCAAACACTATTCATTTGAGTAGTTTCTTTCTGAAGGGAGGAGAAGACCATAGGGAAGCTAGGGAGAAGACTGCGAAGGCCTGGCGTCACATTCATAAGAAAAGTAGGAAAGATTTGGGACCTAGGCGTGTTGTTTCTTTGGAGCCGTATCTTCAGTGGGTCCGATCGAGAGCTATCCAGTTGAAGATGCCGTATACTCAGGAGACACCCATGCTTGACCTATTTGTGAAGACCACTCCTACTTTATTAGATGATCTAGAAGAGTTGCAGCTTGCTTTAGTTAGGATACAATAGGAAAGAGATGCTTGGAAGAACAAGTTCCAGACTTTAGAGAGTTCCTACAAAGCAGACTTGAAGGAGAAAGATAATTTGATTGAGATCCTTAAGAGTCGAGCAGTAGAGTCTATGAATAGGCAAGGGGATTTATTTTCTCATAAGCCTCAAACAGGTGTTGATTGCTCATTTCCTGATCCGAATGATTGGAAGGAGGTTGCCATCAGACATGTGGAAGAAAACCAGAGGTTGAGAGCTCAGATTGTCAGGCTCACAGGGAAGCGCCAGCGTACAGATTGATCTCTATCAGTTTCTTTCTCTCATGATTTTTAGATTGTATTTTCATCTTGTACTTGGGATCATTGAAACTTGTAACCCATTTTGAAGTTATTATAATAAAAGTTTTTCAGTATTCCAAATGCGTTATTATTTTGATGTTTGCAATATGTCTATAAACGTTAAATCCCTTGAAATATTAAATGATAAAGTAAAAATAATCATATGCATTGCATATCATGAATCATATTGACATATTTCTTGCATTTATTATGCATATCCAGGTGCCTTACCCAGCTTTTTGCTTTGTTCAGCAAGCTGACTCATCACTACAACACTCGGGCTAACTTCAAAAAGAAGATGGACAACTTAGAAACGGAGAATCGCGAGCTGTGTGAAGAAGTTTCTGCTTTGAAGGCTGGCTTGGCCAATTTGACTACTCTGATGGAAGCTCTGGTGGTTGCTCAGAATCAGCCACCGAGTGTTCAACCTCAACCTACAAGGGCAAATGCTGAAGTTCCTGTTGTTCCTATATCCGCTAATCCGACTGTTGTTCAAAACTGTATGCCTCAGGGTTATCTGTGGGGAATGCCAGAGAATTTTTCACATGAAGGTTTCAATTTGGCCCCCCAAGATGCTCCTGTGGTGCATGGTGTTCCTGCTGCACCTCCTTCGGTGAATTTGGTTCCGTTTGTTAATGAAGATGTATGTCGTCCTTTCCCTCCGCCAAGTGAAGACTTGGGTCTTTATGATAGAATTGATGATTTCCAAGAGCGGTTTGATAGAATGCAAAGAGAGATGAAGGCTCTTAGGGGAAAAGAGTTATTTGGGCAGAATGTGAATGAGTTGTGTTTGGTCCCGAATGTCAAAGTGCCTGCTAAGTTCAAGGTCCCAGAGTTTGAGAAATACAAAGCCAACACTTGCCCTTGTGCTCACTTGGTGATGTATGTAAGGAGAATGTCTACCCACACCAATGATCAACGTCTGCTAAATCACTTTTTCTAGGATAGTATGACCGGCGCAACGTTGAAATGGTACATGAGTTTAGACAACGCCAACATCCATACCTTTAATGATTTGGGAGAAGCATTGATAAAACAATATAAGTACAATGTGGACATGGCGCCCGATTGTGACCAGCTTAGAGCCATGGTTCATAAAGACAGAGAATCATTCAAAGAGTACGCGCAGAGATGTCGCAAAGTGGCTGCACAATTGATTCCTCCCATGGAGGAGAAGGAAATGACTAAAAAATTTATGAAGACACTAGGCGCTTTCTACAACTAAGAATGATAGTGTTGCACCCCAAAATTTGCCCTCCCATATTCTCCAAGAAATTGCCAAGTCAAGCTGCAAAATTCCCCAAGGGTTGCACAGTGCAAAGGTCTCCTATACAGTCAAAACTAGGGTTTGTATGCTGATCAAGGAAAGGAAGTTTTCAAAGGTCCAATCAAGTCTCACAAGATTACAAATATGGTCAAGTATCCTCATATCAAGTTTCAAGGCATTCAGCTCAAAATTGCACAGTCAAAACCCTAAATTGCACTACAGTCAACTGTAGGGGCAAAATGGTCATTTGACAGTCAAAAGTTCAAATTTTTGATCAACATATCATTTTGAAGCCACAAACATCATTTGATCAATGCTTTATCATGATTCTCAAAATTTGGCTCAGAAATCATCAAAGATGCAAAAGTTTCCTTATTTGGACAGTTGAAAAAGTCAACTGAAATTGACCAGGGCATAACTTTCACATGGATTATCAGAAAAATTCCATCCAAAGCTCATTTTGAAGATAAAGACATTTACTACAACTCATCTTCATATTCCAAGTCCAAGAAATGCTCTCACAAAAAGTTATCAATTTCAACATTATAGGTCATTTTCAAAAGTCAACAAAAAGGGACTTTAAGTCAAAGGCCATAACTTGAGATTGGTAAATCAAAATGACATGGGACCAAAGGCATTGGTTAGAGGACTCAAAGACCTTTCCAAAATGTCCAAGAACATGAGAAAAGCTTAAAAATTGAGCAAGTTATGCCTTGTGGAAGTTGGGAAATTTTTGGATATTTTGAAAAGTCAACATTGATTCAAATGACCTAAAAATGCTAATGGGCCCATTTTTCTTCCATGATTCATCATTCCAAGCATGTGCACGACCACTTGGCCCAAAGGGAAGTATTTTCTCATTTTTTATTTATTTATTTGAATTATTATTTATATTAATTCATTTAAATTATTTAAATACATGAAAAATATCTAACTTGCCCTAACAAATCTTTTTATACATATTTTGCCATCAAGATTTCGTGCATATGCTAATTAGGAAAGAATTGGATTGATTGGCATGATTTTGACACAAGAACACATGGAAAAAGATTTAAAAAGATCCTTAGAAAATCAAAATTCAAAGTCCATGATTGCATTGGATTTTATTGAGTTTTGCTGACCTAATTTGTTCCATACAAATACCTGATCATAAACCTAATGCCCAGACCCTAAGCTGCGCAAGAAGGCCATTGAAAAACTTGGAAAAATTCTCTAAAAAGTCAAAAACTGAAATCATTGTTAGGGATTGATTCAAGGCACGAAATTTATTCCAATAGCTTTCTCAAGGATTACTGATCACATTCCAATCAAAAACATCCCTTCAAACTCCAAGAATTGGTAAAACGAAGGCAAACTGTGTCAAGAAATTTTCAGAATCGTGCATCATGATTTAAGCATCTTTTGTAATTTTTATTCATTGATTCATGATTGTTATCTTGTCCTGAAACTAACCAATGCCTTTAATTGAGTTTTTACGTTGTATATATGATTTCACCATTGCCAAGTTCTAGGGTTTTGCAAGCTTCAGATTGGGGCTTTTCACCCAAGGAAAAATTAGCTCACGAAACCATGACCATGAGAACGAGCGTGCTTGGACGAAGAGATTAACATGCTCGCGCCCAATTTATGAGCGTTCTACACCTAATCATTATTTTCTGGTATATGGTCTTAGGCAATGCGTGAAAACCGTTGCCAATCTTTTATGTATTTCAGGAAAATAAAACGCGATGGAGAAGACGGTGTGGTGGCAAGACGTGACTGGCTTGTTTAAAAATTCGCGCGCTGACTCCCACTAACCTTGCTTTTCTTTTATATTATTTGATTGTTATTATATGTTCAGAACGCGCAATTGGCTCAGTTGGCACGCATCAAGGCTGGCAATACCTCTGACCTGGGTTCGAGCCCCAGGTCTCACGCTTTCTCAATAATATTTTTCCAATTATCTTCCCATGCAGGCATAACATTAAGACGCACCATACACCTCAAGATGCAGCCATCCACGCGTCCAGTTGAACCAATTCAAAGGCCAGGATTCATGGAATACGGTGGGTGATAGTCAACGCTGGGACACGTTGCTTGGAAAGTCAATAAGGCCACATCCTCCATGGGCCTGAATCACTACAAAACACCTCCCAATTGGGGCCTGAACCCCCCCCCCCCCCCCTTGGTTTGCAATTTTCTTTTTATTTTATTTTTAATTATTATTTTATTTGCTTTATTGTTTTAATTTAATTAATTATTTTTACAAAATACAAAAAATGCCTAAAAAATCAGAAAAGACAAAATATAATAAATAATTTTTATTTTAATATTTTCTTATAAATAAATGCATGTAAATAGATTTAGTTTAAATTAGGGTTTTAATATTAATTCTTTTCACAATAAAAGTCTAAAAAATGAAGAATTAGGTTTAATAAATTTTATTCCTTTTAAATTTTTTTCTTTTTTCTTTCTAATAATATTATTTATTTATTTTTGTAATTAATTGTACATAAAAAATTAGGTTTAATTTAGGTCACAATTTAATATCTTCACAATAAATTTAAAAGCTACTAGAATTAGGGTTTGCCTTTTAGTTTAACTTTAATTAACTCTTTTTTTCATCAAATTCCTAAAAACACTAAAAATACCAAAAACATTCTTTTTTTAATTTTTAATTTTAATTCCTCATTAATTCTAATTAATTAATTCATGTAATTTAATATTTTGCAAAAGGGTCCAACGCCCTCGTTTCGACTTAATTGTTTAAATTCACGTATTTATTTTATGTCGCTTAAATAATTATGTACCTCTCCCAAAGCTTTGTAACATTTACTTTTCGCACTCTCATTTGCTTTATTTATCTTTCCGTCAAATCGGGTCCGGTTTAATTTTGGCGATGTGGACCCGCGCCATTTGTAATAGCTTTAGATTTACCTTTCCTCGCAACTTTTAACTGCTTAAATAAGCATGCAAGAATGAATGGCCATAATAAAATCAAGCGTAGAACACTTTAACATGACAAGATAAATGCAAATGAAAACGACACACGAATCGCACGCACCACCCCTAGGGTACGCCTCACTGTTGCCTTGCCTTTCGAAAGGTGATCGTCGAGTAGAGGATGTCTTAGTAAGTCCTCATGATCCGGGAACCTGGCATGAGGGTAGCTTCTAAGGTGTCTTCCCATTGCTCTGGTGATCACCATGTCCCGAACCTCGAATTGACCCGAACACCTCCAACGGTAGTGCTACCTACCTCTCAATGGTGGGATGGCACTACTTTAAAGGACATTTACACAGACGAATTCCTTAGGGTAGGTAGGTTCTCGTAGATACTTGCTCATTGTCTCAAAACAAATCAAAAATACTTTTCACACCGACACCTTTTCAAAAAGCTTTCGAAAGCAATTTTTCAAACACTCTTGAGGACAGATACAAGAGTCGAACTGGAATTTTCAAAGAAACTTTTTAAAACCCACAGTTGAAAAGCAAACAAACCATTTTGAAAACACAATGAGCAAGTATCTAAGAGCCCATGGATAACCATGGATAGAAAGGGTGCTAACACCTTCCCTTTCTATAATCTACCTCCCGAACCGAGAGCAATCTCTATAAGGAATTTTTCTGTGCTTTTGTCCTTTCCATTTGGAGAAAATAAAAGATGGTGGCGACTCTTGCTTCCGCGATATTTCGCGAACCAGCGTTAAACAGTCAGTTCCAGATCCACCGATCACAGAACTGGCGACTCTGTTGGGGATACCTTTATAAAGTGAGGTGTACCTTAGGGTTAGTTCATAACTGTGTTTTCAATTGTTTTCCTTGCTTGCTTTACTATTGTGGGTTGCATGGGAGTTACATAGATCCTAACCCGGATCTGGGGATACCCTGTTTAGGTAGCATAAGCTGTGAGGGACCTGTCCGGCGTAGACCGACACAGGTGAAGCAGTGGCTACGTTGGTGTGGCACCTTAGTCTGTACCGATATCCCTTGTGTCGCAACGAGGAGAATATGGGTCTTCTAAGGAGTCATTAAACACCAACAACCTTAGAACCTTAATTGACACAACTTGGCCCTTAGAACAGTAGCAGTATGCTACGCCCATTGAGGCTAAACTCTCGTGATGGTTCTGGCCGCAAGAAAAGATTGCGATGCTGGAGTTATGACCGATTGAGGGTAGTCAATGATATTGGGATCCTCTAAGAACCCGATTACTTTTGATTAGGACAGGTATGAACCAACCAACTTCAAGAGGGTACTACCCAGACCCCATGCTGGCCTTAAACCTTAAGGACTTGTCTTGTGTGACTTGTGTGCCTTCTACTTGACTGTCTGCATGCTTGTTATCTGACACATGAATTTCTTGCAGGTTTTGTTTATAGTCCTTAATAGGGACTCATAACAGGGTATACTAAGTTTCTTACAGATTTTGGTTTGCAGTCCTTAATTAGGACTCATAACAGGGTTTACCGAGTTTCTTGCAGGTTTTGTTTTTTAGTCCTTAACTGGGACTCATGACAGGTTTTACTTGAGTTTCTTGCAGGTTTTATTTAGTCCTTAATAAGGGCTCATAATAGGGTTTATCCATATTACCCCATGCATCATGACATCATACCATTGCATACATCCTAACCCATTTCAAGGATCTCAAGGGCTTGTGATGCAGGTCATGGTGAATCAACTATCCCAGCAAGGGGCAAAGAGGATTTATTTTCCTCTAGCCAAGGTTGTCAGGGGCTATGACCCACTTGACATGGTGAGCTTTGACTCCTGAAGAAGGTTCCCTTAACCAAGGTTGCTGGGAAATCAAAACCAGACATGATGACTTGAGTCAGGGGCTATGACCCACTGGATATGGTGAGCCTTTGACCCTTGAAAAAGAACCCCAACAACATGCAGTTCCTTCAATCAAGCTACCGGATCCAAATGCTAACAAATTTTCTTGTTTACCCCGTGGGATCCTTGAAAACATTGCATGCATGTCATACACATCATTACATAACAGGTATCTTTGTTGCAGGTCACTTACCTTTCTCGCTGTTTATTTCAGCAATGGCCTTCCAACCAAACAACCAGGACCTTCTGGCTCAAGAGACTCGGTTCGGGGAAATTCTTCTGAATCTATCCAAGGGGCAGGAGGAACTAAGGACACTTCTCATGGGGACCTTTGTCAGGAACAGTGCTGAGGATGAAAGGCTGAAACACCTACAAGCTGAGGTGGATGCATTGAAGGTCCAGATGCTGGGGCAGAGGAATGCCATTCAAGGTTTAGCTCAAAGACAAGATGAGCTCCGGTTTCTCGTCAACCAACTGCTTCAGGGTAACCAACTGGGGCAAACATCTAAGGGTAAAAAGCCAGCCATCGTTCGACCATCTTTGAGACAAAGAGGCAAGGAGAAAGCTCCTCATATGGCTTCAGTATCACCAGTTCAGTATCAACCTCACCAGCTTCAGCCAGACAAGCCCAAAAGGCAATTCACCAAGCTCAACGTGTCGCTGCCTCAAGCCTTACAACAACTGCTGAGGTTGAACTTGGTAACTCTAAAGGATCCTCCTAAGAATCCCAACAGGACACCTTCAAGGTATGACCCCAACGCTCACTGCGCTTATCATTCTGACAGCCCGGGGCATGCTACAGAGGATTGTTGGACTTTGAAGAATAAAATCCAGGACCTGATTGAGGAAGGAGCTGTGGAATTCACTCAAGAGGGCCAGGCTGAGTACTTCTACCATCCTCACAGGATCCACTATGTGAAGTGACAAGCCCTGAGACTAGAGTTTTTGTTCATTCGAATGTTCAAGTTGCAATTCTCTTTTGTTCAAACATTTACTCATGTCAAACATTGTTATTTCATTAATGCATCGCATATGTCTGTTTTGAAACAATATATTCGTATTCACTAAATGCAAATTATTTTCATATTTTTTCTGATGTCAACTCTTGATCTAAAATTCTAAGCCTCTTGAGGGAGGATGACGAAAACGATACCACAATCTTTACAGTATGCTTTTGAACAGACCCCGTTGATGAGGTACAGGCATTGTTTCAATCCCTAAACACTGGAGTTATAAGGAAGATAATCCCTCGTCAACCCTTCTGAGCCAAAGAAGTAGGAGTTTTTCTTTTCGAAATTTAAAACCCTGAATCATAACCTGGGGCAGGGTAGTTCCCTCAGTTGATCCAAGTGCGCAACAAATGGCACCAAAGAGATCCTTACGAAAAAAGACAGTAATGGTTCCGAAAAATTGTAAAGACAGGCAGTCATTATCTCAAAAATAAAAAACCCATTAAGTCAAAACCCATGAAGGAGACTTACAAAACTGGGGCATCCCGCTGACTGTAGTTCCAAAAAGGAAATAGTTCAGGCAAAAAAAGAAAGGGATAACAGAAATCAAGAAAGAGGTCTCACAAACCCTCAACCAAAGCAAAAAATGACTGCCTATTCAAAAGAAATCATCAACATCTGAACCATTATTGGAAAATCAAAGCAAAGACTCAAACAAGGTCTAACGTATGATCAACTAAGTTTAGGTTTGGAGAACATCACGAAGAGCGGGTGGGTACAAATAATTTGAGCCTTTATCCTTTGTTTCTTAAACCGTGAACCAGGCCACGTTATAACCCTTAAAAGTCCTAGCTGAAGCATGGGCTAGTCCGAAAGCATACTGTTACGAAAGGTATCCTGACTCCTGAAGGCCTACGGTAAATACGGAGTTGACATCACGTTTTACAAACATTCATTTGTTTTATGAAAAAGAATGCATTTTCAAAATCTTCAAGACAGACATAAGCTTTGCATTTTTGATATAACATTGTTTGCATATGACTTTTTGTTTGAACAGCAGGAAAATTCGTACGAAGAATACCTAGTGAGCAAAAGCACTTCCAATCAAGGGGCAGACCTGATTTTGGTCCATTATCTGGGGCAATCCAATCAAGATTCGGAGAATCTCTCAAAGGCAAAAATAGCCTGGGGAAAATCTCCGCCTGAGTCGCTTGGGGCATCTCAACAACGAATCTTGCCTGATCAAACATCTTCTGGTGGCATGACAACACAATAATAACAGGGGTAACTCCCTACTTTCTGAGCATGGACATAATCGAAAAAAATACTACGCGTAATCAAAGACTCGCTAGGTTGACACACCTAGGCAAAAATAAGGGCTTCCCGGTGAACCAAAAGGGTTCGGGCAAAATGAGGGATGAAATAAAAAGAATCGGTACACCCGACAAGTCGAAAACCTGAAAAGGCGGCTTGGGCAAAAATGGGTATCCCGATGGACTGAAAACCCGAAAGGGCGGTCCAGGCAAAAGTTAGGGATCAAAGCGTACGACTATGTTCTGTCATCTTGTCACCTGCCTACCAGAAGAAGGTTTGTCCATCAACCACTATCAGCACCCCACAGGTCTTCCTCTCATACCTCAGAAACAGGGGCAATAAAGAGTTGTCCAAGCAATCTAATTGTTCTGTCCTCCCAGGTACCAAGGTAGGTTCAACTAAAGAGCATAACCAGTACATCTTAATTCCCCAGAGAGTGAGCCAACAAGTCAGTGCACTCTTCTCCAAGCAAAGTTATCGAATCTTAAGGAAGTTGGGTATCCTCCAGTAGATCTCAACATCTCCCCAGCAGCATGCATTCTTAACAAGCATCCCCGGCAGTCGTGGTCTAAAGATTGTTCCCAGGCGGCATACAAACATTCAAAGGAATCACTTCCCCCGCAGTTCAAAACTTCCCCAAGAGAGTCCAATCCAGCTCCCCAGGAAGGTTGGAATCCATTTCTCCCAAGCAGTAAGCTTATCCCTCGCAGAGCACGAACGCGTCGTCCGGCTTTATTCAAAGAGTTATTTCCTTAATAGGATATAACTGGGTTATCCTCAGCCAAAAGCCACGGAAAGAGCGTCCTAGACGAAGTCTTCTTACCCCAGCGAAGTCCATCAACACTTCCAACAATAAGGGTATCCCCAGCAAATTATTATCAACACTCAGCAAGGCATCCCTCTCCCCACAGAGTATTACTCCCCAGCATAGTCGCTAGAGTATTTTTCTCCCCGCAGAATCTTCCATTTGCCAAGTTTATTCCTCAACGGAGTCATCTTCTCCTACCGATATTCTTGCAGTTATGATCCCCAGCGGAAGCAAAATCTATTCTTCAACATCAGCCCAGGATATGACTTCCTGGCACCCGTCAAGGATTCACTTTCCTAGACAAAAACATACATAAAACATCACATACATCATTATAACATGCATAGACACATCATATCATACAAGTCTCATTTATATTTAGAACATCATTGCTTGATCCATATCATGCATTGCATATGACTGACCTTTACCTTTCAGGAAAGATGCAGTTAAATTCTCAAACATATTTCAAGGCCTTCTCTAGTCCAGCCAAATCGACTCCCAACAGATTTTTCTGATAAAGACTCAGTAGAAGTTATCCTAGACGATAATTCCTTCTCTTATGGTCCCCTCTCCGACGGTGAGTGAGGTGGTAATTCCTTTTTCAGATGTTTCCCTCTCTGACGGTGAGTGTGAGGTGATAGTCTCTTATGGTCCCCTCTCCGACGGTGAGTGAGGTGGTAATTCCTTTTTCAGATGTTTCCCTCTCCGACGGTGAGTGTGAGGTGATAGTCTCTTATGGTCCCCTCTCCGACGGTGAGTGAGGTGGTAATTCCTTTTTCAGATTTTTCCCTCTCCGACGGTGAGTGTGAGGTGATAGTCTCTTATGGTCCCCTCTCCGACGGTGAGTGAGGTGGTAATTCCTTTTTCAGATGTTTCCCTCTCCGACGGTGAGTGTGAGGTGATAGTCTCTTATGGTCCCCTCTCCGACGGTGAGTGAGGTGGTAATTCCTTTTTCAGATGTTTCCCTCTCCGACGGTGAGTGTGAGGTGATAGTCTCTTATGGTCCCCTCTCCGACGGTGAGTGAGGTGGTAATTCCTTTTTTAGATGTTTCCCTCTCCGACGGTGAGTGTGAGGTGATAGTCTCTTATGGTCCCCTCTCCGACGGTGAGTGAGGTGGTAATTCCTTTTTCAGATGTTTCCCTCTCCGACGGTGAGTGTGAGGTGATAGTCTCTTATGGTCCCCTCTCCGACGGTGAGTGAGGTGGTAATTCCTTTTTCAGATGTTTCCCTCTCCGACGATGAGTGTGAGGTGATAGTCTCCTATGGTGTCCTCTCCGACGGTGAGTGAGGTGATAATTCCCTTCAGATTATAATTTCCTATAGTTCCCTCTCCGACGGTGAGTGAGGTGATTCCCTTTCAGATTATAATGGCCTATGGTTCTCTTCCCGATACGGCAAAGACGGTAATTCCCACTAAGATTTTCTCAACGAGCGTTGTTGAAGTTAAAATCACCCAAGGTTCTCTTACCATTCATGCAAGTTAGTAACCATCCCTGGTTCATTCATCGCCGTTTGAAGCTCCAGACTCAGATCCTGCAACCAGTCAGGATATATCAATACCAAGCATCTGAAAATCAGCTCCTGCAACGTGTCAAGTACTCATTTTCTGTTTTGCAGGCATGCAGGTTCTCGCCAAGGAATCTCCTACGCGATCAACATTCAGATGGCATCTATAAGCCCATCACCCTATCCAGCAACCTCTAAATGGCATCTATAAGCCCATTCCAATCATCACACTGCTACTATGTGAGCGCAAATTTCTGGGCACTCTAGTGTCCAATCATCTTCTACCCTCGGATTACGAAAGGCACGCCAGCCAATCTGCATCCTCAGGTCTAAGAAGATTGAACAGGGGCAACTGTTGCACCCCAAAATTTTCCCTCCCATATTCTCCAAGAAATTGCCAAGTCAAGCTGCAAAATTCCCCAAGGGTTGCACAGTGCAAAGGTCTCCTATACAGTCAAAACTAGGGTTTGTGTGCTGATCAAGGAAAGGAAGTTTTCAAAGGTCCAATCAAGTCTCACAAGCTTACAAATATGGTCAAGTATCCTCATATCAAGTTTCAAGGCATTCAGCTCAAAATTGCACAGTCAAAACCCTAAATTACACTACAGTCAACTGTAGGGGCAAAATGGTCATTTGACAGTCAAAAGTTCAAATTTTTGATCAACATATCATTTTGAAGCCACAAACATCATTTGATCAATGCTTCATCATGATTCTCAAAATTTGGCTCAGAAATCATCAAAGATGCAAAAGTTTCCTTATTTGGACAGTTGAAAAAGTCAACTGAAATTGACCAGGGCATAACTTTCACATGGATTATCAGAAAAATTCCATCCAAAGCTCATTTTGAAGATAAAGACATTTACTACAACTCATCTTCATATTCCAAGTCCAAGAAATGCTCTCACAAAAAGTTATCAATTTCAACATTATAGGTCATTTTCAAAAGTCAACAAAAAGGGACTTTAAGTCAAAGGCCATAACTTGAGATTGGTAAATCAAAATGACATGGGACCAAAGGCATTGGTTAGAGGACTCAAAGACCTTTCCAAAATGTCCAAGAACATGAGAAAAGCTTAAAAATTGAGCAAGTTATGCCTTGTGGAAGTTGGGAAATTTTTGGATATTTTGAAAAGTCAACATTGATTCAAATGACCTAAAAATGCTAATGGGCCCATTTTTCTTCCATGATTCATCATTCCAAGCATGTGCACGACCACTTGGCCCAAAGGGAAGTATTTTCTCATTTTTTATTTATTTATTTGAATTATTATTTATATTAATTCATTTAAATTATTTAAATACATGAAAAATATCTAACTTGCCCTAACAAATCTTTTTATACATATTTTGCCATCAAGATTTCGTGCATATGCTAATTAGGAAAGAATTGGATTGATTGGCATGATTTTGACACAAGAACACATGGAAAAAGATTTAAAAAGATCCTTAGAAAATCAAAATTCAAAGTCCATGATTGCATTGGATTTTATTGAGTTTTGCTGACCTAATTTGTTCCATACAAATACCTGATCATAAACCTAATGCCCAGACCCTAAGCTGCGCAAGAAGGCCATTGAAAAACTTGGAAAAATTCTCTAAAAAGTCAAAAACTGAAATCATTGTTAGGGATTGATTCAAGGCACGAAATTTATTCCAATAGCTTTCTCAAGGATTACTGATCACATTCCAATCAAAAACATCCCTTCAAACTCCAAGAATTGGTAAAACGAAGGCAAACTGTGTCAAGAAATTTTCAGAATCGTGCATCATGATTTAAGCATCTTTTGTAATTTTTATTCATTGATTCATGATTGTTATCTTGTCCTGAAACTAACCAATGCCTTTAATTGAGTTTTTACGTTGTATATATGATTTCACCATTGCCAAGTTCTAGGGTTTTGCAAGCTTCAGATTGGGGCTTTTCACCCAAGGAAAAATTAGCTCACGAAACCATGACCATGAGAACGAGCGTGCTTGGACGAAGAGATTAACATGCTCGCGCCCAACTTATGAGCGTTCTACACCTAATCGTTATTTTCTGGTATATGGTCTTAGGCAACGCGTGAAAACCGTTGCCAATCTTTTATGTATTTCAGGAAAATAAAATGCGATGGAGAAGACGGTGTGGTGGCAAGACGTGACTGGCTTGTTTAAAAATTCGCGCGCTGACTCCCACTAACCTTGCTTTTCTTTTATATTATTTGATTGTTATTATATGTTCAGAACGCGCAATTGGCTCAGTTGGCACGCATCAAGGCTGGCAATACCTCTGACCTGGGTTCGAGCCCCAGGTCTCACGCTTTCTCAATAATATTTTTCCAATTATCTTCCCATGCAGGCATAACATTAAGACGCACCATACACCTCAAGATGCAGCCATCCACGCGTCCAGTTGAACCAATTCAAAGGCCAGGATTCATGGAATACGGTGGGTGCTAGTCAACGCTGGGACACGTTGCTTGGAAAGTCAATAAGGCCACATCCTCCATGGGCCTGAATCACTACAAAACACCTCCCAATTGGGGCCTGAACCCCCCCTGGTTTGCAATTTTCTTTTTATTTTATTTTTAATTATTATTTTATTTGCTTTATTGTTTTAATTTAATTAATTATTTTTACAAAATACAAAAAATGCCTAAAAAATCAGAAAAGACAAAATATAATAAATAATTTTTATTTTAATATTTTCTTATAAATAAATGCATGTAAATAGATTTAGTTTAAATTAGGGTTTTAATATTAATTCTTTTCACAATAAAAGTCTAAAAAATGAAGAATTGGGTTTAATAAATTTTATTCCTTTTAAATTTTTTTCTTTTTTCTTTCTAATAATATTATTTATTTATTTTTGTAATTAATTGTACATAAAAAATTAGGTTTAATTTAGGTCACAATTTAATATCTTCACAATAAATTTAAAAGCTACTAGAATTAGGGTTTGCCTTTTAGTTTAACTTTAATTAACTCTTTTTTTCATCAAATTCCTAAAAACACTAAAAATACCAAAAACATTCTTTTTTTAATTTTTAATTTTAATTCCTCATTAATTCTAATTAATTAATTCATGTAATTTAATATTTTGCAAAAGGGTCCAACGCCCTCGTTTCGACTTAATTGTTTAAATTCACGTATTTATTTTATGTCGCTTAAATAATTATGTACCTCTCCCAAAGCTTTGTAACATTTACTTTTCGCACTCTCATTTGCTTTATTTATCTTTCCGTCAAATCGGGTCCGGTTTAATTTTGGCGATGTGGACCCGCGCCATTTGTAATAGCTTTAGATTTACCTTTCCTCGCAACTTTTAACTGCTTAAATAAGCATGCAAGAATGAATGGCCATAATAAAATCAAGCGTAGAACACTTTAACATGACAAGATAAATGCAAATGAAAACGACACACGAATCGCACACACCACCCCTAGGGTACGCCTCACTGTTGCCTTGCCTTTCGAAAGGTGATCGTCGAGTAGAGGATGTCTTAGTAAGTCCTCATGATCCGGGAACCTGGCATGAGGGTAGCTTCTAAGGTGTCTTCCCATTGCTCTGGTGATCACCATGTCCCAAACCTCGAATTGACCCGAACACCTCCAACGGTAGTGCTACCTACCTCTCAATGGTGGGATGGTACTACTTTAAAGGACATTTACACAGACGAATTCCTTAGGGTAGGTAGGTTCTCGTAGATACTTGCTCATTGTCTCAAAACAAATCAAAAAGACTTTTCACACCGACACCTTTTCAAAAAGCTTTCGAAAGCAATTTTTCAAACACTCTTGAGGACAGATACAAGAGTCGAACTGGAATTTTCAAAGAAACTTTTTAAAACCCACAGTTGAAAAGCAAACAAACCATTTTGAAAACACAATGAGCAAGTACCTAAGAGCCCATGGATAACCATGGATAGAAAGGGTGCTAACACCTTCCCTTTCTATAATCTACCTCCCGAACCGAGAGCAATCTCTATAAGGAATTTTTCTGTGCTTTTGTCCTTTCCATTTGGAGAAAATAAAAGACGGTGGCGACTCTTGCTTCCGCGACATTTCGCGAACCAGCGTTAAACAGTCAGTTCCAGATCCACCGATCACAGATAGCAAGTGCCCCAAGTGATTTTACAGAGATGGTAGGAATGGGTGTCCGCCTAGAAGAGGAAGTAATAGAAGGACGTTTGGTAACGGGTGAAGGATCCGGAGGTATGAAAAATCCAGCTTATGGGTTCACAAAGAAGAAATATGGGGATACAAATGATGTCATACAAGAGAGGAGAATAATTGCTCCTAGAAGGAATTATCAGCGTCACCAGCAAGTTGCTTCAATGACTCCTGTTATGAATGCCGCTCCAACTACCGTTGCTTATCAAAGACAGTCCCAGCAGGGGAACCAAAGGAATAATCAGAGAAGGGAGAACTATGCAGAGCTACTACCAGCATTGATTCATAAGAAGTTGGTACAGACGCGACCACCTCCAGCAGTACCATCACCATTACCTTGGTATTATAAAGCAGACCAGACGTGTGCCTTTCATCAGGGAGCACCAGGGCATAGTGTTGAAAATTGTTATCCTTTGAGGACAGAAGTGCAAAGGTTGGTGAAGTCCTGAATTTTATCTTTCAAAGACATGGGACCTAATGTAAAAGAAAATCCTCTACCCAAGCACGGGGGAGTGAATGCTGTGAATATGGTGGCCGGTTGTCCAGGTGACTTCCAGATTTTTGACATTAATTTAGTTAGAGGGAATTTGGTAAAGATGCACGCAGACCTCTGTGAATTCAATTATTATACGCATGACCACATTGGTTGTGCTATTTGCAGTACAAACATACAGGGTTGCGAGAAGATAAAGGCTGATTTACAGGAGATGATGGATGAAGGTCTAATTCATATAATCAGGCCTATGGCAGAATATGAAGAGGAAGTTAATATGGTTTCTGGATGTCCGGGTGAATTCAGAATTTTTGAAGTAGAGCATTTGAATGAAGATCTCGTACAATTGCATGCTATCTTCTTCCATACTGCTGGTCAGGTGGAACACCAATATGGATCATGCGTAGTTTGTTGTCAAGACCCCCGAGGATGTTCTATTGTGAGAGAGGGTGTTCAATTGCTGTTAGACAATGGAACTATCAATATCACAGGTCAGAGAGATGATTATCACGAAATTTATATGGTTGAAGTTTGTTTGATGGGAGAAGAGTCAGAGGAGGAGTATGTCTTCGCGGATGAGTATTTCTCTTCAGACAAAGATTTGTTTGCCAGAAATGACTTTTTGATGGTTAATTGTGTCGAGGAAGGTGTAAACATCATTGTACCCTGTTTTGGTGCACCCGCTCATCTTAAGTTGGAGTACCATAGCAAACCAGTCGTTGTCCCATTGGTAATTAGTCTGCCAGGACATGATTCCTATAAATCAGATAAGGTTGTGCTTTACAAATACAACGCTACAATCTTAGAATATGGGGTGGAAGTTCCCATCCAGCCAATGCCAGACATTGGAAATATAGCTGATAAGAGCAGGGTGACCCATAGTGGTCGCGTGTTTGCGCCGGTTATTCGAAGAGACGTTGTTGCTGGAAAGAAGATTGCTGAGAACAATGAACCTAAGAAGGCTGCAGGAGAGACTAGTGGAGCTACAATAGAGAAATAAGTGGATGATATCTTGAAGATAATTAAGATGAGCGACTACAAAATTGTAGATCAGCTATTGCAGACTCCTTCAAAGATATCCATCCTAGCTTTATTGATGAATTCCTCCGCTCATAAAGAATCACTGATGAGAGTACTAGACCTAGCTTTTGTAGAGAATGAAATGCCGTTAGATCAATTCAGCTGCGTAATTGGAAACATTACGCCATGTAAAAACTTAAGTTTCTATGATGATGAGTTACCAGATGAAGGGAGGAATCACAACCTGGCCCTCCACATATCTATGAACTGCAAGAATGATTCGCTATCCAATGTGCTAATAGATAACGGATCCGCGTTGAATGTTATACCGAGAAGTACTCTCATGAAGTTAAAGTATCAGCGAACACCTATGTGCCCGAGTGGCATCATTGTGAAGGCTTTTGATGGGTCGAGGAAATCTGTCATCGGTGAGGTGGACTTACCCATCCACATAGGACCAAATTTGTTCTTGATAACTTTCTAAGTAATGGAAATTATTCACGCATATAGCTATTTGCTAGGACGACCATGGATACACGAAGCAGGGGTTGTCACTTCAACTCTGCATCAGAAGCTAAAATTTGTGCGTGAAGGGAAGGTAGTGATCATAAATGGGGAGCAAACGTTGTTGATATCCCATTTATCCTCTTTCAGTATTGTAGAAGCGGATGAGGTTGTTGTTGGAACCCAGTTCCAAGCCCTATCCATTATTAACATAAGGAAGAATGATAATTCTTTGGTTTCCCTGAAGGATGCGCAGCAAGTGGTGCGCAATGGTCATAATGCAGTTTGGGGACGACTTATGGATCCACCTGTGAACAAGAACAAAATAGGCTTGGGTTTCTCTTTGAGAAATGGAGAAGGCGAAAGTTTGAAGTCAAAGTCTTATGTGAACAGTTATCATAATGTTTTCCGTAGTGGAGGCTACCTCCATCCAGTTGGTTCTGGAATTAATGATGTTGAAGAGGATAAAGCAGAGCAGGAAGCACCGAATTATGTGACGCATGGAGTCCGAGTTCAGAACTGGGTCACCATTGATGTTCCTTCTTGTATACATATTTCAAAGTAATTTGTTTTGTTAATCTGCTTCTTTCTTTTGAAAAGCTTTCACTCTGCCCAAGGTGGAATTATTAATGTTGTAGGGCTTATCTGTTTGCTATAATTGTTAAGATGATTAATAAAAGTTGTCTTTGCTTCCAAAATTATGTCTTTTATTTTCTGCCTTTTTCTTGGGAAATGGTAATAATAAAAATAAAAAACCCTTTCAAAATAAATAATAACTTGAAAATTAATCTGCATGAAGAATATAATGACCCTGCACCCTCTCCTAACTTTGATTGTCCTGTGTTTGGGGCTGAAGAAGAAGATTATGATGATATTCCAGAAGAGGTCTCACGGTTTCTTGAACCCGAGGAAAATACTATTCAGCCATATAAAGAGCCTTTGGAAGTGGTTAATTTGGGTTCAGAAGAAGATCCGAAGGAAGTCAAGATTGGAGCATCGTTGCATCCTGATGTAAGGAGCAGGTTGATTGAGCTGTTGAAAGAGTATGTAGATATTTTTGCTTGGTCTTATCAAGATATGCCTGGTCTAGATATAGACATTGTCGAGCATCGTTTTCTATTGAAGCCAGAGTGTCTTCCAGTTAAACAAAAGTTGAGAAGAACCCACCCGAATATGGCAATAAAGATCAAAGAGGAGGTCCTAAAACAGATTAATGCTGGTTTTCTTGTGACATCAGTGTATCCTCAATGGATCGCCAATATTGTCCCAGTACCGAAAAAAGACGGAAAAGTCCGCATGTGCGTAGATTATAGAGATCTAAATAAAGCTAATCCAAAAGATGATTTTCCATTGCCTCACATTGACATGTTAGTGGATAGCATAGCAAAATTCAAGGTATTCTCGTTCATGGACGGATTTTCCGGGTATAATAAAATAAGAATGGCTCCAGAGGACATGGAAAAAACAATGTTTATCACACCCCAGGGAACATTCTGTTACAGAGTGATGCCCTTCGGGTTGAAGAACGTTGATGCAACGTACCAGAGGACTATGACAACCCTATTACATGATCTGATGCACAAAGAAATCGAATTATATGTTGATGATATGATTGCCAAATCCCAAACTGAAGAAGGGCATATAGAAGATCTGTTGATTTTGTTTCGGCGTTTGAGGAAGTATCATCTCCGCCTGAATCCAAATAAATGCACCTTCGAAGTTAGATCAGGGAAATTGTTAGGTTTTATTGTTATCCAGAAAGGAATTGAAGTTGACCCTGATAAAGTCAAAGCAATTCAAGAAATGCTAGCACCCAGAACTGAAAAGCAAGTCAGGGGTTTCCTCGGGCGTTTGAATTATATCTCCAGATTTATCTCCCACATGACTGCAACGTGTGAACTGATCTTTAAGTTGTTAAAGAAATATCAAGGTTGTGTATGGACAGATGACTACCAAAGGTCATTTGAAAGTATTAAAAAATATCTGCTTGAACCTCCTATCTTGCTCTCTCCCGTAGAAGGAAGACCGTTAATTATGTATCTAACAGTGTTAGATAAATCCATGGATTGTATTCTGGGACAACAAGATGAAACGGGAAAGAAAGAGTTCTCCATTTATCATCTTAACAAAAAGTTCACTGATTGTGTGTCACGGTATTCTATGCTATAAAAAAATGTTGAGCTTTGGCCTGGCCGACAAAGCGTTTGCGGCAATATATGTTAAATCATACTACTTGGTTGATCTCCAAAATGGATCCAATCAAGTATATTTTTGAAAAGCCTGATCTTACTAGGAGAATTGCCCACTGGCAGATGTTGTTATCTGAATATGATATCGAGTACCGCACTCAAAAGGCTATCAAAAGTAGTGTGTTGGCAGATTACCCTGCTCATGAGCCGGTGGAAGATCATCAGTCTGCAGAATATGAATTCCTCGATGAAGATGTGATGTTCTTGAAAGTGAAAGATTATGATGAACCACTGCCTGAGGAGGGCCCCGACCCTGAATCTCGTTGGAGTATGGTATTTGATGGAGCTGTGAATGCTTGTGGTAAAGGAATTGGTGCTGTGATTATTACTCCTCATGGATCGCACATTCCTTTTACTGCAAGGTTAACATTTGATTGCATTAATAATATGGCAGAATATAAGGCTTGCATCATGAGTCTTGAAGAAGCTATTAATCTCAAAATCAAGATTCATGTGTTTTTGGTGATTCAGCCTTGGTAATAAATCAGATTAAAGGAGAATGGGACACTCGTCACCCTGGCTTGATCCCTTACAAAGATTATGCTAGAAGATTAATACCCTTCTTCAATAAAATTGAATTCCATCACATTCCTAGGGATGGAAATCAAATGGCAGATGCTCTTGCAACTCTGGCTTCCATGTACCAAGTAAATGCTTGGAATGATATACCCCGAATTACAGTTCGACAGCTAGATAGGCCCGCTCATGTGTTTGCGACAGAGGAGGTAGCAGATGAAAAACCTTGGTATTATGATATCAAGCATTTTCTTCAGACTCAGGAATACCCGTTTGGTGGGTCAAAGAAAGATAGAAAGACACTGAGAAGATTGGTAGGCAGTTTCTTCCTCAGTGAAAATGTGTTATACAAGAGGAATTTTGACATGGTCTTGCTCAGATGCACGCATAGGCACGAAGAAGACATGTTGATGCATGAGATTCATGAAGGTTCGTTTGGCACTCATGCTAATAGACATTCGATGGTTAAAAAGATTCTAAGGGCAGGTTATTATTGGTTGACAATGGAATCTGACTGTTACAAATTTGCAAAGAAATGCCATAAATGCCATATTTATGCGGATAAGATCCATGTACCTCCGACACTTCTCAATGTGATTTCCTCCCCATGGACTTTCTCTATGTGGGGTATTGACATGATCGGGATGATAGAACCCAAAGCTTCAAATGGACATCGTTTCATCTTGGTAGCAATTGACTACTTTACCAAATGGGTAGAGGCTGCTTCGTATGCCAATGTTACCAAGCAGGTGGTTGTGTGTTTCATCAAAAACAATCTTATATGCCGGTATGGTGTGCCGAGCAGAATCATCACTAGCAATGGCTCGAACTTAAACAACAAGATGATGACTGAACTCTGCAAAGAATTCAAGATTGTCCATCACAATTCATCTCCATACAGGCCAAAGATGAATGGGGCTGTTGAAGCTGCTAATAAGAATATCAAGAGAATTATCCAGAAAATGGTTGTTACTTATAAGGATTGGCATGAAATGCTCCCTTTTTCTCTACATGGATATCGAACATATGTCCGCACTTCAACAGGAGCAACCCTGTTTTCTCTAGTGTATGGAATGGAAGATGTACTCCCTGTCGAGGTAGAGATTCCCTCGTTGCGTGTGATAATGGAAGCCAAAATTAACAGAGGCTGAATGGGTTCAGAATAGGTTTGACCAATTGAATTTGATTGAAGAGAAGAGAATGCTAGCTTTGTGTCATGGGCAATTATATTAGAAAAGAATGAAGAAAGCATTTGAAAAAAAGGTCAAACCTCGTGAATTCAGAGAAGGCGACCTCGTGCTCAGGAAGATCATGTCCTTCAACACTGATTCTAGGGGAAAGTGGACTCCCAATTTTGAAGGCCCGTATGTTGTCAAGAAAGCCTTCTCTGGTTGTGCATTAATTCTTGAAACTATGGATGGCGAGGAGCTCCCACGTCCCATGAATGCTGATGCAGTCAAGAAATACTTCGCCTAAAGAAATAAAAGAACAGCTTGCTAATTTGAAAACCCGAAAGGGAGGCTTATGCAAAAAAGAGCGTCTCGGTAGGACGAAAACCCGATAGGGCGGTCTAGGAAAAATTAGAGACATAAACAGAATAAATTTCCCGCTAAGTTGAAAACCCGCAAGGGCAGCTTAGGCAAAATTTAGGGACTTTCTTGGCAAGTAACTACGTCAGATGAGACTTGATCGTTGAAGCAACAATCTTCTCGGATTCTCACCATACCTCAACGGAAACTGCTGCCCAAGATTTCAAAAGTTGTTAGGGGGGATAATGGTCATTTTATCTCAATGTATCTTTTCCATTATGTATTACCATTTCCCAAACTTTGTAATCATCCATGGAGTCTCGCCATTCACAGACTACCATTCTATTAATGAAATTCGAGCTTTTGCCCAACTCTTTGTGTTCTTATTTTTATTTAGCTTGCAAAGACTTCATTTATTACTAATAATAACTGTTAAATCAAAAAGATTAAAAACGCAAAATTGACTTTTCAAAAAGAAGAGAGATCTTTACAAATTCAATTTACTTTGGAATTTATGATGAACCAATGACAACAAGAATGGTGGTCCCAGGAATGAACAAACTTCGGTTGTTTTAAGAAGATTTACTCCCTTCATGAATGTTTTCTCAGGTCATGTTGCTGGTAGGTGCGCAATCTTTGTATGTTTCTCAGATAGTTAAAGACGATATCAGTGGGTGCAAGGTACATTATTGGGTTTATGATCCCATTATCACCAGTCAAGTCTTGGTTCGCTTTTGATTTTGGGTTTGCATGGTCAGAAGCTTCTGTCCCAGATTCCCCAACAAAGTCTTCCCTCGTATAATGAAAGGTTTTATTTCTTTGGTGTGCTGGGATGTCGCTCATTTTGCAGTTTTGGCATTAATATTGACTTCTTGACTTCCCGTGAAGATTATCCCAGGGCATCTCTTGTTGGAATGAGTGTTCGTGATGAATGTTTTCTCCAGGGAGGTAGGCTTGAATCCCCCAATGAGGTTTGGTTGTGTCGGCATCAATCTGCTTTATTTGAGGCTGGTCTCACAATCTCTAGTAGGCATGTTGCTTTTGGAAAACTGTTTTCTCCGATGAAACCGGAAGAAGGATGTTCTATCCCGATATCTGTTTGATTTGGCTACGTCCGGATTATGTTTCTCCTCGGTGAAGTTAAAGCAGGCAATGGGTTTAGTTTCCGCAGTTGCTTTTACCTTTCTTGGATTGATATTTCTAGTTGAAGTTTAGCCCAATGTTGTTAGTACCTGAGGCGGTTTTGTTTGTTTGTACTGATCATGTATCCTTTTACCAGCATATGCACGATATCACTCATACATTCTTACATACATCATGCATTGCTAAAAATCATCGTTCATTGATATGGTGTTATGACTTTTCCTGCAGCGCTCTTTGCTTAGTTGAATTTGGTTTTACCTCTTGAGTTTATTTCTCAAAGGATGAATCTGCATTGGTCGTCTTGCTCCAGTTTATTTCTGAATTGGATTTGTGGTTTTCTGAAAACTTTGGGTTTTGGTTTGTGCATTTATTTTGCACAGGAAGACTTTATCTCCTCAGTAGGAATATCGTGGCACTTTACCGGGAAATCATATTTCCATCCCTAGAAAGTCATTTCTCTTTGCAATCCCCTTGACAATAAGTGGAAGTCTCTTTATTTGAGACAGATTACGTATTACCCTTTCCAGGAAGATTTCAATGGTTAAAGAAGAAGTTGAGACCCGTTCTTGGGAAAACACCAGAATCTTGGGGAAACTTGATATATTTTCTCTTTCTACCTTCAGTGAACGTTGGTAGTACATCGGCAGTGGACGTCGGTGTTTCTTATCTTTTTTCTATCTTCAGTGAACGTTGATAGTTCATCGTCAATGAACGGAGGTGATATGATATATTTTATCTTTCTACCTTAAGTGAACGTTGGTAGTACATCGGCAGTGAACGTCGGTGTTTGTTATCTTTTTTCTATCTTCAGTGAACATTGATAGTTCATCGTCAGTGAACGGCGGTGATATGATATATTTTCTCTTTCTACCGTCAGTGAATGTTGGTAGTACATCAGCAGTGAACATCGGTGTTTCTTATCTTTTTGCTATCTTCAGTGAAGGTTGATAGTTCATCGTCAGTGAACGACGCTGATATGATATATTTTCTCTTTCTACCTTCAGTGAATGTTGGTAGTACATCGGCAGTGAACGTGGGTGTTTGTTATCTTTTTGCTATGTTCAGTGAATGTTGATAGTTTATCGTCAGTGAACGATGGTGATATGATATATCTTCTCTTTCTACCTTCAGTGAACGTTGGTAGTACATCGGCAGTGAACGTCGGTGTTTGTTATCTTTTTTATATCTTCAGTGAACGTTGATAGTTCATCGTCAGTGAACGGCAGTGATATGATATATTTTATCTTTCTACCTTCAGTGAACATTGGTAGTACATCGGCAGTGAACTTCGATGTTTCTTATCTTTTTGCTATCTTTAGTGAATGTTGATAGTTCATCGTCAATGAACGGCGGTGATATGATATATTTTCTCTTTCTACCTTCAGTGAACATTGGTAGTACATCGGCAGTGAACGTCGATGTTTGTTATCTTTTTGCTATCTTCAGTGAATGTTGATTGTTCATAGTCAGTGAATAGCGGTGATATGATATATCTTCTCTTTCTACCTTCAGTGAACGATGGTAGTACATCGACAGTGAACATCGATGCTTGTTATACTCCTCTCTGATTCTTTTCTTGTGGTTTACCAGTGATTTATTTTCCTGGTGGAATTGCTCTTTTGTTTCTACATTTCATGTTGCATCCCAAATGCTACTTTGTGTCTTTTTTGTCTCATTCATATGCATTCATATGCATAAATGTTTGCATGGAATCTTAGGGCCAAATACAGGGTTTGTTTTATATTTAAGTATCTTCGATCACGTCGACACGAAGATTTTTAACCTTCGTATCTCCGGACATAAGAAACTTAAATAAGGGCAGCTGTTGTACCCCAATTTTTGCCCCTAAGATTCCTTCATCATACCATATTGTTTCAATTAGAGGATGTAATCACAAAACCTTCACACAAAAACAAGCAACCCAATGTCTTGAGGTAAACCTCAAGAACTCCAGACAAAATAATCAGATAAGATCTCCAAGATAGGTCAAGGTTTCTAATCCTAAGTCCAAGAAAAGTCTCATGATCCATAATACCAAGGATAGTAACCAAATAGTCCAATTACCATTAAAGATTTTTTAGGGTTTATGTTGATTATTAAGTATTTTAAGAAAGGAAAAGAAAAGCTCAAGTGAGAAAAGTAAAAATGGAAAGAAAGTAAATGCTCAAATGAGCAAAGATGAAAATGGCATGAAATGTAAATGCTAAAAGTAAGTAGTATATAAAGCATAAAAAAGAATAAAAGCATAAGGTAAAACAAGTCAATAATTAGTGGTTAGTTGGATGACCATCTTGAAGCTTGCATTTGGAACTCATTAGAGGATTGGTAGAACCAAAGCCTCCACAAAACAAGTTGCATTTGCTTTTTGTCAAGTATATCATCCATTTAAAATTCTCATAAGTACCATTTAATGATCAACAATGTTTAAGTAATCCGCGTTGACCAAAGGTCTTGTAGATCCATTATAGGATTGGTAGAACCAAAGCCACCACACAATGAATCTCAAGGTTATTGGATCAAAAATATCAAATTAACATACTTGGGCTTACAATCATAAGTTTGGGCCACGAATGATCATTTATTCGAATCGGGACAAAATTAGTGTTATGTTAAGCAATCGTAAGTGAACTTATATAGAAGTCACACCTATTTTGAGGCCAGACAATAATAATATATGCACCATTTGTTTTGAGACGTGATATAGATATGATGCTCCAACAACATCTAGTGCAATAAGAAAGGGGTGAGATGAAGAGGGATGGGGAAAAAATATACAAACCACTTTTGAATTATATTTTAATCAAACTATTATTAAAATCATTCATCCATTTTTGTGGAGTTAAACTCAACACCATGGATCCAACGATGTTAATAAAGTTTATGATCCAAAATCTAACCCAAGATCAGCAAGAAAATAATCACAAAATAATATCACATTTAATATACACAAAAAAGGATTTTAAAAATAGAAAATAATGAGAAAAATATCAACTATGTTCAAATTAATCAAGAAATAAAAAGTAATACCATAGAAAAATTAGAAAAGGGCTCAAATAATTTTACAATTTTTTAAAGTCAGAAACTATTTTTAAAATTAAAATAAATGTGTAAAATAAAATAAAAAATGATAAAAAATAGTAAAGTCAGAAACAAAAATAAAATAAAGTCACCAATATTTGTCACAATATCATTGGATCATTCCATAATTTTTTCAGAATTTTAAAATGTATAAAAATATTTTTAAACATTTAAAACAAATCAAATAAGTGTAAAATTTATAAAAAATATCAAAACATAAAATTAAATTGTGAAAAATCAAAAATCAGAAAGAGAATAATCAAAAATATTTTTCATAATTTTTTCAGATTTTTTGGACTAAAAATGAATTTTCTATGATTTTTTGAAATTTAAAACAATTAAAATATAAAAATCAGAAAAAGAAAATAAAAGTAAAATATGTGGACCATTGGATGAGAGTCAAAACGCGTTAGTAATCAAATCCAAGGGATCTGGCGCGCTTTGCATATCATGGTCATTAGTGAATAATATACAAAAACAAATATAAATCAGATTTTCAAAAATAACAAGTGGCGTGCCATCATTGGTTGGAAGATGACACGTTGGTCATCTTCAACCTCCAGCCATCACGAATTGCAGGTCTCTGAAACTACAAAATCATAAGCTCAGACCTATGTCATTCGCTTTGTCTCTTCAAGACGAAGACAACCACACCCTCGCGCCAAATTTATATAAACTATAGCTCAAGCAATTTGGAAGGAAAGTTTTGAAAAGGGATTTAAAATTTCATGGTTAAAACGTGTTTCCAGTAAGAAGTAAATGTTGCGACTAGAACCAAGGCACTGAGAGCAACAAAATGATATCAGAGTTTTGAAGAATTGATGAAGGAATCAACCAATTGAAGTTGAGTTGCAGAGCTCTGAAATTGGACTTCTATGGAGCAATATAGGGCACGATTCTTGAATGTAATTATGTGGTTGGCTTCAGGGAAGATCAAGGAAGGTGAATTGATGGAAAAATTGGATTGAAAAAGGACCGAGAATAAATTTTGAAGTTACAGAAAATTGAGTTATTAGCAAGTTTGGCAGGGTGATTCTGGCTATCCAAGCTTGGGAAATTGAATGGGATAGTTCATGTATTTATAGAATAAGCGAATGGGATCAAAAGGAAGAGTGAATGATGTGTTTTGGAGCCAATTCGTGCAGACCTAATACACGAGTGAAGTGTGATCCAAACTTCATCAAAACTCATCCAATTTTTGCGTTTTAATGCACTAATCCACTTGGGAAAGTTGGCTAATCATGTTTAGACCCAAAACACGTGTTAATTTGAGGTTTAGAGATTGTAACATGAAATTCAAATTCTGAATCGCAAGGAAACTTCAATTCTAAGTTACCATTTTTTAAACTACGGCATTCTCAGCTCAAGGGGTCTCAAGGCATGATTCTTGGTGCTTTGGAAAGATAAGGTTACAAGCTTTGTAATGGAAAAATAATGGAGTTAAATGGATGCTTGATCTAAAAGTTGCATTGAGTCAAAGTTGAAGAAAAAGGGTTGACTTTCCATACTTGGAAACATTTCAAATTTTTCATCAAAAATGACCTATAATGTCTTGCATCCAAACATGGCCTTCCACTTGGAATTTGCTCTTGATAAAAAAAGATGGAATGAAGTAGATCTCTTTAATGACATTTTGAAATTTGAACCACTCAAAATCTCCAAAAATTGAGCATGTTATGTGTGATCGGTGGATCTGGAACTGACTGTTTAACGCTGGTTCGCGAAATGTCGCGGAAGCAAGAGTCGCCACCATCTTTTATTTTCTCCAAATGGAAAGGACAAAAGCACAGAAAAATTCCTTAAAGAGATTGCTCTCGGTTCGGGAGGTAGATTATAGAAAGGGAAGGTGTTAGCACCCTTTCTATCCATGGTTATCCATGGGCTCTTAGATACTTGCTCATTTGTGTTTTCAAAAATGGTTTGTTTGCTTTTCAATGTGGGTTTTAAAAAGTTTCTTTGAAATTTCCAGTTCGACTCTTGTATCGGTCCTCAAGAGTGTTTGAAAAATTGCTTTCGAAAGCTTTTGAAAAGGTGTCGGTGTGAAAAGTATTTTTGAATTTGTTTTGAAGTTTAGAGCAAGTATCTAGAGTTGTCTACCTACCCTAAGAAATTCGTCTGTGTAAATGTCCTTTAAAGTAGTGCCATCCCACCATTGAGAGGTAGGTAGCACCACCGTTGGAGGTGTTCGAGTCAATTCGAAGGATCGGGACATGGTGATCACCAGAGCAATAGGAAGACACCTTAGAAGCTACACTCATGCCAGGTTCCCGGATCATGAGGACTTACTAAGACATCCTCTACTCGACGATCACCTTTCGAGGCAAGGCAACAGTGAGGCGTACCCTAGGGGTGGTGTGTGATTTGTGTGTCATGTTCATTTGCATTTATCTTGTCATGTCAAAGTGATCTATGCGCTTGTTTTTATTTAATCATTCATTCTTGCATGCCATTATTTAACAGTTAAAAAAATTGCGGGAAATATAAGTTCCTAAACTATTACAAAGGCGCGGGTCCACATCGCCAAAATTTAATCCAGGACCCGATTTGACAGAAAATAAAGAAATAAAGTAAAGTGCGAGAAATTAAGTTTACACGGCTTTGGGAGACTTACAGAAATATTTAAAAGAAGGAAATAAATAAAATGCGCGAATTGAATTGATATTGAAAGCGAGGGCGTTGGACCCTTTTTAATGAAATTAAAGTAAATGATTAAATTAATTAAATAAAACGAGAAAAGAAATTGTTTTGAGATTTTTTGGATTTATGATTTTAATGAGAAGATTAGCTGAAATTAAAATTAAATTAACCCTAATTCTATAACTTTTATTTATTAAGAAAAACATGTTAAAATTAAACCTAAAATCAATCTAATTATTTACATGCAATTTGATTTATAAAAATAAATAATATTTAATTATTAGTGAAAAGAAAAGAAAAAGGATAAAAAATTAATACAAACCCTAATTCTACAAATTTTAAGTTTATTAGAAAAATATTAAGATTTAAATCTAAATTAAAAACTAAAATCAATTAATGATATTTATTTACAAAAAATAACATTAAATAAAAATACTTATTTTTTGTCTTTTTCTGATTTTTAGATTGTTTTTATGTTTTTATGAAAATAAACTAAATTAAAGAAATTAATTAAAAAAGAAATAGTTGAATCAAATAAAAATATGGAAAATATATAAAAGAAATTGCAAACCTAGGGGGGTCTGTCCCCAAATTGGGAGGTGTAATTGTAGCATTCAGGCCCAATGCTTTGAGGCATTATTGACTTTTATGACTAGCGTGCATATGCGTTGACTCCTGCCCATCATGTTCTTCCAATTATGGCCCTTTGATTCATCTCAGTAGGCACATGGATGGCTTGATGTTGTGGACGTATGGTGTTCCCTGGTACTGAAACTGCACAGAAGCGTTAATAGAAAAATAATATGGAAAGGGGTGGGGACCTGGGGTTCGAACCCAGGTCCCAGGGATTACCAGTAATGCACTTTGCCAACTGCTCCACACGCGCGTTTTGTATATTATATGACAAACAATTATTATAAAATAAAATAAATCGTTAGTGACTTTTTCGCGCGAAATTTCAAATCAACCAATTATTGCTGGACACTTCATCATCTTCTTCTTCGTTTCGTTTTTCCCTGAAAATAAAAAAAGGTTAGCGGGGGTTTTAAACCCCCCCAAAATATGCATATTTCCATAATAGCGAACAGGCCATATGCCCATATAAATTAGGCGCAATGGGTGTTTTGTTTTCGTCCAAGCACGCTGATTTCAACCATGGCCTTGAAGTTCCCTAATTTTACAGTATTAAGAAACGCCTAAATTGAAACTTGAAGAACCCTAGCTGGCTCTAATGGTGAAATCGCGCATAGTTCATAAAAACTCAATCAAATTATAGGGTTAGCTTCAGAATCATGAGAGCAACACAAAACAAGTATTAGAATTTAAAATCATGCCATGAATGATAAAATACGATTTATGCAAAAAAGTGAAAAAAGCTTGGGTTCTATTCACCAATTCTGGGCGTTAGGGACGTGGAAAACGATCCAAACACGTTTCTTGATGTCTCAGAAAGGTGATGAGATACTTATTTTGGCTCGAATCGCCCTGGAAGACAGTTTTCAGTATTGGAATTTTTTGAGAAAATTGCAAGTTTTGTTATGGAGGTATGGCGCAGCTGGGAGGTTTTGGGCACAGGGTTAGCATGTATATATGTGTATGAAAGATTAGGGTTGAGAAATTGGTCCAAGGAATCAAGGAATTGATGGAGAGGATATTTGATTTTCAAGCCATAATTTTTCAATCTTTTGCACATGTTTTTGATGCCAATCATATCCAATTTCCATGATTCTTTCTATATCTGGTTGTGCACGAAATCTTAAGCCTATTCCATGCACAAAAAGATTTAAAAAGTTAGGTTTAGTATTTTCCATATATTTTAATTAATTAAATGAATATTTAGTAATTAAAAATTCAAATAAATAAAATAAAAATGATGAAAAACTTCCCTTTGGGCCAAGTGGTCGTGTACATGCCTTGGATAATGATTCTTGGAAGAAAAAGAGGCCCATTAGCATTTTTAAGTCATTTGAAGCAATGTTGATTTTTCAAAATATCCAAAAATTTCCCAACTTCCACAAGGCATAACTTGCTCAATTTTTAAGCTTGGCTCATGTTATTGGACATTTTGGAAAGGTATTTGAGTCCTCTAACCAATGTATTTGGTACCATGTCATTTTGATTTACCAATCTCAAGTTATGGTCTTTGACTTAAAGTCCCTTTTTGTTGACTTTTGAAAATGACCTATAATGTTGAAATTGATAACTTTTTGTGAGAGCATTTCTTGGACTTGAAGTGTGAAGAGGAGTTGTACGAAATGTCTTTATCTTCAAAATGAGCTTTGGATGGAATTTTTCTGATAATCCATGTGGAAGTTATGCCTTGGTCAAGTTACAGTTGACTTTTTCAACTGTCCAAATATGGAAACTTTTGCATCTTGAGACTTTTTGAGCCAAGCTTTGAGAATCATGATCAAGCATTGATCAAATGATGTTTGTGGCTTCAAAATAAGACGTTGACCAAAAATTTGAACTTTTGACTGTTAAATGACCATTTTGCCCCTACAGTTGACTATAGTGCAATTAGGGTTTTTGAATGTGCAATTTTGTGCTGTAAGTCTTGAAACTTGGTATGAGGATGCTTGACCATGTTTATAGGCATGTGGGACTTGATTGGACCCTTGGAAACTTCATTTCCTTTGTCAGAACCAAAACCCTAATTCTTGACTGTTAGGAGGCCCTTGAACTGTGCAACCCTTGGGGAATTTTGAAGTATTGACTTGGCAAATCTTGAAGAATATGGGAGAGCAAATTTTGGGGTACAACAGTTGCCCCTGTTCAATCTTCTTAGACCTGAGGATGCAGATCGGCTGATGTGCCTTTCGTAATCCGAAGGTGGAAGATGATTGAACACTAGAGTGCCCAGAAATTTGCGCTCACATAGTAGTGTGATGTGGGGAATGGGCTTATAGATGCCATTTGGAGATTGATGGATAGGATGATGGGCTTATAGATGCCATGCTGAGAAATGATGGATGGGCTGATGGGCTTATAGATGCCATCTGGGCGTCGATCGCGTAAGAGAACTTGCGTACCTGCAAAAAAGAAAGATGAGTACCTGGCCTGTTACAGGAGCTGGTCTTCAAACTCTTCGTATAGATGTGTCCTGACTGGTCACAGGAGCTGGATCTGGATCTTCAAAAGGTGATGAATGAACCAGGGATGGTTACTACCCCAACAGGAACGGTGAGAGAACCTTGGATGATTACTACCTCAACAGTATCATTGAGAGAATCTGGGGACGATTACTACCTCCGCAGTATCGGGGAAAGAACCATAGGTGACTTCAACCTCAACAGTAATCATTGGGAGAATCTTGGACGACTTCAACTTCAACAGTAACGCTGAGCGAATCTGGGGATGATTACTACCTCCGCAGTATCGGGGAGAGAACCATAGGCGACTACAACCTCAATAGTAATCATTGAGAGAATCTTGGACGACTTCAACTTCAACAGTAATGCTGAGCGAATCTGGGGATGATTACTACCTCCACAGTATCGGGGAGAGAACCATAGGCGACTACAACCTCAACAGTATCATTGAGAGAATCTTGGATAACTTCTACTTCAACAGTAACGCTGAGAGAAACTTGGGGCGATTACTACCTCCTCAGTAACGGGGAGAGAACCACAGGCGACTACAACCTCAACAGTAATCATTGAGAGAATCTTGGATAACTTCTATTGAGTCTTCATCAGGAAAATATGTTAGGGGTCGATTTAACTGGACTAGAGAAGGCCTTTGACTGGATAAGAAACAGAAAATCTTAGGGTTGATTAACTGAACCGGTCTAGGTCTTGAAATGTCTTCAACTGGATAAGAAACAGGGAGATCTTAGGGTCGATCTGACTGAGCCAGAGAAGGCCTTGGACTGGATAAGAAACAGAAAAATCTTAGGGTCGATTTAACTGAACCGGTCTAGGTCTTGAAATATAGTTGAGAATTTAACTGGATCTTTCCTGAAAGGTAAAGGTCAGTCATATGCAATGCGTGATATGATCAAGCAATGATGCTCTCAACATAAATGAGGTTTGTAAGATACGATGCGTATATGCATGCTATAATGATGTATGAATGTATGTTTTCGTCTTAGGAAAATAAATCCTTGACGGGTGCCGGGAAGTCATATCCTGGGCTGATGTTGAAGAATAGATTTTTACCTCCGCTGGGGATGATAGTTGCAAGAATACCGGTAGGAGAGGATGACTCCGTTGGGGAATGAACTTGGCGAATGGATTACTCTGCGGGGAGAAAAGTACTCTAGCGATCGTGCTGGGAAGCAATACTCTGTGGGGAAAGAGGTACTTCGTTGAGTTGTTGATAATAACTTGTTGGGGATACCCTTGTTGTGTTGGAAGTGTTAATAGACTTCGCTGGGGATAAGGAGACTTCGCCGAGGACGCTCTTTCTGTGGCTTTTGGCTGAGGATAACCCAGTTATATCCTGGTAATGGAATAACTCTTTGAATAAAGCCGGGGAACGCGTTCGTGCTCTGCGAGGACAAGCTTCCAGAATCTACTGGGGATAAGCTTACTGCTTGTGAGATGGATTGAACTTTCCTGGGGAACTAGATTGGACTCTCCTGGGGAAGCTTTGAACTGTATCGGGGAAGTGACTTCATTGAATGTCTAATATACCGCCGGGGAACAATCTTTAGGTCAAGACTGCCGGGGATGCTTGTTAAGAATATCCGTATATGCTGCTGGGGAATGTTGAGATCTGCTGGAGGATACCCAACTTCTTTAAGTTTGATAGTAGCTTTGCTTGAGGAGAGTATACTGCTTGCTGGCTCACTCTCTGGAGAATTAAGATATCTGGTTATGTTCTTCAGCTGAACCTACCTTGGTACCTTAGTGGATGAAACAATTAGATTGCTTGGACAACTCTTTATTGCCCATGTTTCTAATGTTACCTGTAATTAATCCTTTGTTTCGTATGCAAATATTCATGAGTTAGCAAATTATTGTCAATGCATATATCACAAATTGAACCTTGGACGTTCTTCGCAAAACAAAACAGAAAAGGAAAAAATAGTTGGCCATTTTAACTGAAAAGTGTATTTTTATTGATTTTGAATTTGAATTTGCCTGTAAAATAGGCGTTTATGTACAAGAGGCTGACGTCCTAGTAAGAGAATGCCGCCGAACAAAAGATTTTATACAAATTTTGTACAAGAGAAAATAAAACAGCTGTGTGAAATGAATGATCCCACTGGGTTTCAACTCTGCTATTGCCTTTATATCTCTGAGCGTCTCATCACTTGATGACCTAACCGAAGATGAAGCTGATTGATCAATGCCGTCTGAACTTGATGTAGATACTGGATTCTGGATGCAAAGTGATCCAATGCGACATACTATTACGCTTTATCCCTAACTTTTGCCTGGACCGCCCTTTCGGGTTTTCAGTCCACCGGGATACCCATTTTTGCCCAAGCCGCCTTTTCAGGTTTTCGACTTGCCGGGTGTACAGATTTTTTCATTTCATCCCTTCATTTTTCCTGAACCCTTTTGGTTCGCCGGGAAACCCTAATTTTTGCCTAGGCATGTCAGCCTAGCGGGTCTTTTTTCATGCGTAGTATCTTTTTACTATGTCTGCATTGGCGGGGTGAGGAAGGTCGTCACCATCCATATTGGTTAGAATCATGGCTCCTCCTGAGAACACATGTTTAACCACAAATGGCCCTTCGTACGTAGGGGTCCATTTGCCCCTTGGATCACTCTGAGGAAGGATGATTCGCTTGATTACCAGATCCCCAACTTGATATTCCTGTGGTCTGACCTTTTTGTTAAATGCCCTGATCATCCGTTTTTGGTACGTCTGACCATGACAGATAGCAGCAAGTCTCTTTTCATCAATAAGGTTTAACTGATCAAGTCGTGTCTGGATCCAATCATCTTCGTTCAGATTTGCATCCTTCATTATCCGGAGAGAGGGTATCTGCACTTCGATCGGTAAGACTGCCTCCATGCCGTAGACCAAGGAGAAAGGAGTTTCCCCGGTTGACGTCCTGGCTGAGGTACGGTACCCATGTAGAGCGAACGGTAACATCTCGTGCCAATCTTTATAAGTCACTGTCATCTTCTGCACAATTTTCTTGATATTTTTATTTGCTGCTTCTACAGCCCCATTCATCTTCGGTCTGTAAGGAGAAGAATTGTGGTGCTGTATCTTGAACTGCTCGCAGAGCTCAGTGATCATCTTGTTATTCAGATTGGTACCGTTGTCTGTAATAATTCTTTCTGGGACGCCGTATCGACAGATCAGGTTATGCCGAATGAACCGTGCCACAACAGTCTTGGTTACCGTAGCGTAGGAAGCTGCTTCGACCCACTTCGTGAAATAGTCAATCGCCACCAGGATGAAGCGATGCCCATTAGATGTCGTAGGTTTAATCTCACCGATCATGTCTATTCCCCACATTGCAAACGGCCAAGGCGCAGTCAGAACATTCAGAGGGACCGGAGGAACATGCACCTTGTCTGCATAAATCTGGCATTTATGGCATGTACGGGAATGTTGGTAGCAGTCAGCTTCCATTGTAGACCAGAAATACCCTGCCCGAAGGATTTTCTTTGCCATAGTGTGTCCACTGGAATGTGTACCAAAGGTCCCTTCATGTAGCTCTTCCATGATCCCTTCTGCTTCAGTCTTATCCATACAACGCAGTAAGGTCGAATCATGGTTTTGCTTGTACAAGATGTCGTTGCTAAGGAAGAACTTCGCTGCGAACCTCCTCAGAAACTTCTTATCGTTGACAGATGCACCTTCATGGTATTCTTGAGCTTCCAGATATCTCTTTACTTCATGGTACCAAGGCTTCTCAGTTACCAATTCAGTCTCGAGATCACAACAGTATGCCGGTTCGTCCAGTTTCCAGATGATGATCCGGGGAGCCTCATTGTCCCATTTGACCTTGAACATAGAAGACGTTGTAGCTAACGCGTCCGCTAACTGATTCTCCTCTCTCGGGAAATGTTCAAACGTTATCTTCGTGAAGTGGGGGATCAAGGTCAACACACATTCTCTGTAAGGAATAAGATTCGGATGTTTCGTATCCCACTCTCCTTTGATCTGATTGATCACGAGATCGGAATCTCCAAAGACACTCAGAAACTTGATCCTTAAGTCGATCGCAGCTTGAAGACCCATGATGCATGCCTCATACTCTGCCATGTTATTGGTACAGTTGAAACATAGCCGGGCAGTGAGTGGAGTATGAGTGCCTTGAGGAGATATGATCACAGCGCCGATGCCGTTACCCAAAGCATTGGAGGCTCCGTCAAAGTGCATAGACCATCGGGATCCTTCCTCAAGTCCTTGATCCGGTCCAGGTACCTCACAATCAGTCACTATCATGATGCTCTCGTCCGGAAACTCGAAGTTCATTGACTGATAGTCGTCTACAGCCTGATGTGCCAAGTGGTCTGCCAATACACTTCCTTTGATGGCTTTCTGGGTCGTGTATTGAATGTCGTATTCCGTCAATATCATTTTCCATCTTGCTATTCTCCCAGATAGAGCAGGCTTTTCGAATATGTACTTTATAGGATCCATCTTTGAGATCAACAAGGTAGTGTGAGTCAGCATATACTGTATCAGCCGGCGAGCAGCCCATACCAAAGCGCAGCAAGTTTTCTCAAGCAGTGAGTATCGGGTCTCACAGTTGGTAAACTTTTTGCTAAGGTAATAAATGGCATGCTCTTTTCGGCCAGACTCGTCATGCTGCCCCAGCACACACCCCATTGAGTTGTCAAGTACTGTCAGGTATAGTATCAGAGGTCTCCCTTCAACCGGTGGCATAAGGATGGGTGGTTCTTGGAGATACTCTTTGATTCTGTCAAATGCAGCCTGACATTCATCATTCCAACGTACTACCTGATCTTTCTTCAGCAGCTTGAAGATTGGCTCACAGGTAGCGGTCAGGTGTGAGATGAATCGAGCAATGTAATTCAGGCGTCCTAAAAAGCCTCTGACCTCTTTTTCTGTCTTGGGAACTGGCATCTCTTGAATAGCTTTAACCTTGGCAAGGTCCACTTGAATACCCTTGTCACTTACAACGAAGCCTAGCAACTTTCCAGATCTTACCCCGAAGGTGCACTTGTTCGGGTTCAACCTCAGCTTGTACAACTTCAGATGGTCAAACAACTTCTGCAGATGATCTAGGTGCTCTTCCTTAGTCTTGGACCTTGCGATCATGTCGTTAACATACACTTCTATCTCATGATGGATCATATCATGAAATAAAGCAACCATGACACGTTGGTAGGTTGCCCCAGCGTTCTTCAGTCCAAAAGGCATGACCTTGTAACAGAAGGTGCCCCACTGAGTAACAAAGGTAGTCTTCTCCATGTCTTCAGGTGCCATCTTGATCTTATTGTAACCTGAAAAACCATCCATGAAAGAGAACACCTTATGTTGAGCTGTATTGTTAACAAGGACATCAATGTGAGGTAGGGGGAAGTCATCTTTGGGGCTGGCCCTGTTCAGATCCATGTAGTCGACACACATTCTGACCTTTCCATCCTTCTTTGGTACCGGCACCACGTTAGCAACCCACTGAGGGTAAGAAGTCACTGCGAGAAACCCGGCATCAAACTGTTTCATAACCTCGACTTTAATCTTCTCAGACATCTCTGGACACATACGGCAGACCTTTTGCTTAACCGGAGGGCAGTCTTCCTAAGTAGGCAAATGATGGACCACAATATCAGTATCCAACCCGGGCATGTCTTCGTAGGACCAGGCAAAGATCTCCATATAATCATGTAGCATCTTAGTCAACCGTTGCTTCACGCTGAGCTCTAGGTTGGAACCAATCTTTACCTCTTTCCTGTCTGTATCGGTACCCAGGTTTATTGTTTCCACTGGCTTTTCATGTGGTTGAATTGCCCTCTCTTCCTGGAGTAACAGTCTCGCAAGCTCGCCAGGCACTTCGCAATCATCTTCACCTTCGTCTTCGGCTAAGTTGATCAGATTTTCAAAGTCATAACTGGCAGTAGCAGAGTCGTTACCAGTGAGATCCAGAGTGGATTGAAACCTGTATGAGTGAGTGTGTGTAAATACAGCTGTTTTGAAATACATAAAGGAAGGAAAGACAGAAAAGGAGCATAAGATTTGAAATGCGAGAAAACGTCCAAGATTTTTATTCATGATATATGAAATGAAAATTTATATGCCCTCACAAATGAAACCACGGTGCCTCGGGTAAGACACCGGGCCATAGAGTGTTATTTATTGTTTATTACAAATAACAAAACAAAGAAGTTTATTACTGCGTAACAAAAGTAACAGGAGTATGGTCTTCGGCAATCCAATTGGTCAATCCGCCATCAGTTGTTGGGTAGATCCAGCTATTGAACTCAGCTTCATCCACTTCATTATCCTCCCCAACAGCATTTACTCCTGGATTTGTAATGAGCACAGGAGGTCTTCTGGTCTTCGCCTTCCGCATAACCTTCTGTCCCTCTGCAGTAAAACCCAGTCCAAACTTGTCAGTTTTCTGTGTAAAGTCGGGAAGCCTGCCCCAGTTAGTACATTCACCTTTCTGAACCACAGCCCGGGCATCCTTCAGGGAAGCCATCTTCAAAGGAACATCCTCTTCGACCGCTGTTTCTGCTGCTGCTGAAATTGGAAGTACCTCTTCGAAATGCTGAAAGGGGGTTTCAATAAACTCCCCGTCCCTCTCAATGTACCTGAAGGAGTTCAAATGGCTCACCATATACTCCTCCTCTCCCTGCACAGTGACAATCTTCCCTCTGACAGGGTATTTCAGCTTCAGGTGCAAGGTAGAGGTCACTGCCCCAGCTTTGTGGATCCAAGGTCGACCCAGTAGACAAGAATACGATGGACGGATATCCATCACATAGAAAGTAGAGTCGAATACTTGAGAACCCACACGGATAGGAATGTCCACCTCTCCATGAACCATCCTCTTTGAACCGTCAAAAGCTCTGACGATGATATTGCTAGGTTTTAGTTCCAGGCCTTCACAATCCAAACGGTCCAAGGCTTTCTTGGGTAGCACATTCAAGGAAGAACCCGTGTCCACCAACACATGCGCCAGAGTAGTGCCCCTGCATTCGATAGAGACATGCAGGGCGTCATTGTGGTCTCTTCCCTTTGCAGTAAGGTCAGCATCTGAGAAACCCAAGCCATTGTCCGCTGTCAGATTTGCTACGCAATCAGTAAACTGGACTGCAGATGTCTCCTGTGGCACATGGGCCTTCTTGAGAAATGAAATCAGAGCCTTAGCATGGGCTTCTGAACACAGGAGCAAGGAGAGCATGGAGATCTTGGAGGGCGTATGCCCCAGCTGTTCCACAACATTGAAGTCGCTCTTCTTGATTATCTTTAGAATCTCCTCCATCTCTTGTTGGGAGGCCTCCGCAGTTATAGGTATTGGTGCCTCCGTCCGGGAAGGCTCATCTTCAATCCCTTTACCCCGAGCATTGGATGACTCGACAGCAGGGGAAACAACTTGATCAGAAATAGGAACAGGTACACTTGTAGGTGTTATTGTGAGGGGTCTTCGAACAGCGGGTGGTGCAATGTCAGGCGAGAAGAGCCTGCCACTGCGGGTAACCTTGGCTGGGCCAGTAATATCGCAGATACTGGCGCCAATGTTGAACTCTTGTTTGATTCCATTCACATACACATCTGCCCCATAGTGCCAGGGGACAGCTTTATCAGATACGTAGAGGAGAGGCCCCGGAATAGTAATAACAACAGGTGCGACAATCATGATTTGAACAGGCTTCCTTGGGAGAGCCTTGATTGGATTATTATAGATTGTAACAACAGAAACTTCTTCTACCGGAACCAACTGAACAGCAGACTTCTTAAACAGAATCTCCTTGCTATCCATTAGGCTTTGGATGCCCAACTTCAGCAAAGGACAACCAGATAGAGAAACAGCACAGAACAGGAAACCCTCACTGCAACCCAGAAATAAACCGGCCAGCAGTAGGTTCCTCTTGACAGTCTTCAAAGGAGTAGCTACATCATCGACGGAAACAGCGTAAACATCTTCATCAACAGCATTTACTCCATGCTGGGGCATAAGAGCAGTTACCACATTCGGCCTCTCAGGCGCTTCAAACTGTATCTCCTTTGTGTCAATAAGGTCTTGCACCTTATTCCTTAATGCCCAACAGTCATCAGTGGAATGCCCCGGGCTATCGAAGTGATAAGCACAGCAGGCATTTGGATTGTATTTGGGGGAGGCAGTGTTCACAACTTTTGGGGCCTCTCTGACAGTCACTAGGTTGGTGGATAGCAACTGTGGCAAGATCTGCGACAAAGTCATGCTCAAACGGGTAAACTCTCTCCGGGGTCTTTCAGCCCTTGGTGGATTGGTTTTCCGAGGAGCGACAGCAGGCTTAGCAATCATTACCGCACCGACAGATTGGCGGCGCTCAGATTTCTCTTGTCTCCTGGACCCGTACACAGCACTAGCATCCTTTTTGAAGGGTTTCTTCTCAGAACTTGACGATGCACCCTTCGGAATCTTACCAGACTTCAACCCAGCCTCAATTCTCTCTCCAGTCAGAATAAGATCAGTAAACCCTGCAGACGAGTTACCGATAAGATGGTTGAAAAATGGCCCAGATAGGGTCCCCAGGAACATGTCTACCAACTCGTGATCAGTCAACGGAGGTTGCACCCTGCCAGCCAGATCTCTCCACTTCTGAGCGTACTCTTTAAAACCTTCACTTGAACCTAACGACATACCCTGGAGTTGGGTACGTGTAGGGGCAAGGTCGGCATTATACTAATACTGCTTATAGAAAGCAGTAGCCAACTCCTCCCAGTTACGAACCTTGGTCCCATCCAGCTGATAGAACCATTCGAGATGAGTCCCTGAAAGACTCTCCTGGAAGAAGTGGATCCACAAATTCTTATCCACTGAGTATGGTTGAATCTTCCGCACGTAGGATCTGAGATGTAGCTTGGGACAAGACGCCCCGTCGTACTTGGTAAAGGATGGCGCTTTGAACTTATGAGGAATGATCACACCAGTAGACAAACCCAAATCTGCAAAATCCAGCCGAGGTACCTGTTGGATCTCCATAGCATTCAACCTGTCTTCCAACTGCTTGTAACAGTCTTCAGCCGGAGGATATTGCTCTTCATCAAAATCAGTCTCATTGTCGGAGACTACCGGACTTGGACCTTTTCCCTCTCGAGGAGTACCCTTGCCTATGGAAGAACCAGCCTCTTCATTCTGCAGAGTGTTGCCAAACCTTCGGCCCGAATTAAAAAGAACAGTCCTTCTCTTCTTCTTCTTTTCCTTCTTCAGGAGCAGAGCCTTCAGCTCTTCTTGACCCTGAGCCAAACCCATGATTAGTTCCTTAAATTGCGCATTCTGCACCTGAAGAGCTTTGATGGACATCTCAGTTGATGATGAGTCAGGATTTATGATGCTGAAATAAACAGCGAAGAACGGTAAGCAACCTGAAAAGAAGAAAAACCTGCTATGCACATGATGAATGGAATGCGTATGATTTATGTTTTCAAAGACAATCAGGAAGCAACTTTGTAAACAAAAAGGAACACACTTCATTAGATTCAACTTTGAAACTTAAATAATTCAACAGGTTGCCCTTAGGCGTTACATAGAAGGAAATACTGAAAAGGGAAATAAAACTGTAAAAGAACATCCAGAGCTCCTTATTGATCCCATGGTCTCCTCTTCTCAGTACGGATGTAGTCATTCAGAGCTCGCTCATTCTCCAACTGCTTTGTCAGCTTCTGGATCTTCAATTCCTGCTCGTTGAACTTTTCCCGGTAAGAATCCCGTTCTTCTCGCAGTTGCGACCAAGATCTCTTTAATGTCTCATAATCAGTAGGTATCTGAGGAGGAAGGACAGTTGGAGGAACACCATCTTTGTCAGGACACTCAAGAATGACGGGTCTGACAGCTTCATACGGCATACCTAACTTCTGAGCACGGATGCGAACCCATTTGTAGTAGGCTTCCATAGGTAAAGAAGTCTTTGGCCCTAACTCTTGTGGATCAGCTTTATGAACTTTGTCCCAAGCCTTGATGAACCTACGACGCAGCTCGTCACTATCCACCTGAAACTCAAAACTGATGTGAGGCACCAACATCTCATGGGGGCCTGCTCTTCTGGCTCTTCCAAACTGACGGAGCGCTAGACATGGATTATAAGAGATTCCTCCTTGGGTACCAATTAGAGGAACATTAGGGTATTCCCCACATCGATCAATAATAGCTATCTCATCCAAACCTCTGCAAGTCCAAATGATGTCTTTATCGGTGAGAGACATTAACCTATGAGCCCAACCTATTCCTTCTTGGTTCTTCAGCACGAACTTAGGGAGGTGCGAAATAAACCAACTCACCAACAAAGGGATACAACACCATAGGGTTCCTCGTCTTCGGGTAGTACGAGCATGAAGTTGTTGCAAGATGTCACCCAAGAGAGTGGGCACCGGATTCTGAGACATAAAGATCCTTTTGGTAGTGACATTGATGAAGTTGTCAGGATTAGGAAACAAGACTGACCCATAGATTAAGAGAGCCAATATGTCTTCATATGCCCTAAAGTCCAGGTCATTCCAGAAACTGTTAGCCTTACCAATCAGAAACTTGGCCAAGAAACCCTTAACTCCGCTTCTAGCTACCCAGTTGTCCATTACCTTTTGGTGTGTCAAGGGAAGAGCTGCGGCAACATCCTCAAGCCTGAGGGTCTTTTCCCAACCAGTGAAGGGAGTCTGATCCAAGATAGGGATACCAAGCAAATCAGAGAACTCTTCCAGGGTAGGGACCAGCTGGAAGTCTTGAAAGGTGAAACACTGGTACAGAGGGTCATAGAACTGGGTCAGAACACTCATCAACTGTTGATCCCGCTTTGCAGTGACTAAACTAAGAAGAGAACCATGCCTCTGAATGAAGGAAGTGGTATTTGGAATTCTGCTAACCAACTCTTCAAGCAACTCAGGTGAGTGAACAAAGTTGAACCCGATAGTATTCCTTCGCATAGGCATCATGATGTCCTACAAAACAGAGCAAAGGTGAAACCCTCTTGTCTTTGAAATGGTCAGTCCTTATGCAGGATGCATGCAATGCTCATGATGTTATGATGTTATGATAAAGCACACCACAAATAGATACAAAGGAAAACATGGTAAGGCACACAAGTCACACAAGGCAAGCCCTTAAAGTTTAGGCCAGCATGAGGTCTAGGTACTACCCTATTTCAGTTTATTGGTTCATACCTGTCCTATCGAAGTAACCGGGTTCTTAGAGGATCCCAATATCATTGACTACCCTCAATCAGTCATAACTCCAGCATCGCAATCTTTTCTTGCGGCCAGAACCATCACGAGAGTTTAGCCTCAATGGGCGTAGCATACTGCTACTGTTCTAATGGCCAAGTTGTGTCATTTAAGGTTCTAAGGTTGTTGGTGGTTAATAACTCCTCAGAAGACCCATATTCTCCTTGTTGCAACACAAGGGATATCGGTACAGACCAAGGTGCCACACCAACGTAGCCACTGCTTCACCCGTGTCGGTCTACGTCGGACAGGTCCCTCACAGCTTATGCTACCTAAACAGGGTATCCCCAGATCCGGGTTAGGATCTATGTAACTCCCATGCAACCCATAAATTTAAAGCAGACAAGTCAATACAATTGAAAACACAGTTATGAACTAACCCTAAGGTACACCTCACTTTAAGTTAGTCCCCAGCAGAGTCGCCAGTTCTGTGATCGGTGGATCTGGAACTGACTGTTTAACGCTGGTTCGCGAAATGTCGCGGAAGCAAGAGTCGCCACCGTCTTTTATTTTCTCCAAATGGAAAGGACAAAAGCACAGAAAAATTCCTTAAAGAGATTGCTCTCGGTTCGGGAGGTAGATTATAGAAAGGCAAGGTGTTAACACCCTTTCTATCCATGGTTATCCATGGGCTCTTAGATACTTGCTCATTTGTGTTTTCAAAAATGGTTTGTTTGCTTTTCAATGTGGGTTTTAAAAAGTTTCTTTGAAATTTCCAATTCGACTCTTGTATCGGTCCTCAAGAGTGTTTGAAAAATTGCTTTCGAAAGCTTTTGAAAAGGTGTCGGTGTGAAAAGTATTTTTGAATTTGTTTTGAAGTTTAGAGCAAGTATCTAGAGTTGTCTACCTACCCTAAGAAATTCGTCTGTGTAAATGTCCTTTAAAGTAGTGCCATCCCACCATTGAGAGGTAGGTATCACCACCGTTGGAGGTGTTCGGGTGAATTCGAAGGTTCAGGACATGGTGATCACCAGAGCAATAGGAAGACACCTTAGAAGCTACCCTCATGCCAGGTTCCCGGATCATGAGGACTTACTAAGACATCCTCTACTCGACGATCACCTTTCGAGGCAAGGCAACAGTGAGGCGTACCCTAGGGGTGGTGTGTGATTTGTGTGTCATGTTCATTTGCATTTATCTTGTCATGTCAAAGTGATCTATGCGCTTGTTTTTATTTAATCATTCATTCTTGCATGCCATTATTTAACAGTTAAAAAATTTGCGGGAAATAAAAGTTCCTAAACTATTACAAAGGCGCGGGTCCACATCGCCAAAATTTAATCCAGGACCCGATTTGACAGAAAATAAAGAAATAAAGTAAAGTGCGAGAAATTAAGTTTACACGGCTTTGGGAGACTTACAGAAATATTTAAAAGAAGGAAATAAATAAAATGTGTGAATTGAATTGAAATTGAAAGCGAGGGCGTTGGACCCTTTTTAATGAAATTAAAGTAAATGATTAAATTAATTAAATAAAACGAGAAAAGAAATTGTTTTGAGATTTTTTGGATTTATGATTTTAATTAGAAGATTAGCTGAAATTAAAATTAAATTAACCCTAATTCTATAACTTTTATTTATTAAGAAAAACATGTTAAAATTAAACCTAAAATCAATCTAATTATTTACATGCAATTTGATTTATAAAAATAAATAATATTTAATTATTAGTGAAAAGAAAAGAAAAAGGATAAAAAATTAATACAAACCCTAATTCTACAAATTTTAAGTTTATTAGAAAAATATTAAGATTTAAATCTAAATTAAAAACTAAAATCAATTAATGATATTTATTTACAAAAAATAACATTAAATAAAAATACTTATTTTTTGTCTTTTTCTGATTTTTAGATTGACTTTTATGACTAGCGTGCATATGCGTTGACTCCTGCCCATCATGTTCTTCCAATTATGGACCTTTGATTCATCTCAGTAGGCACATGGATGGCTTGATGTTGTGGACGTATGGTGTTCCCTAGTACTGAAACTGCACAGAAGCGTTAATAGAAAAATAATATGGAAAGGGGTGGGGACCTGGGGTTCGAACCCAGGTCCCAGGGATTACCAGTAATGCACTTTGCCAACTGCTCCACACGCGCATTTTGTATATTATATGACAAAAAATTATTATAAAATAAAATAAATCGTTAGTGACGTTTTCGCGCGAAATTTCAAATCAACCAATTATTGCTGGACACTTCATCATCTTCTTCTTCGTTTCGTTTTTCCCTGAAAATAAAAGAAGGTTAGCGGGGGTTTTAAACTCCCCCAAAATATGCATATTTCCATAATAGCGAACAGGCCATATGCCCATATAAATTAGGCGCGATGGGTGTTTTGTTGTCGTCCAAGCACGCTGATTTCAACCATGGCCTTGAAGTTCCCTAATTTTACAGTATTAAGAAATGCCTAAATTGAAACTTTAAGAACCCTAGCTGGCTCTAATGGTGAAATCGCGCATAGTTCATAAAAACTCAATCAAATTATAGGGTTAGCTTCAGAATCATGAGAGCAACACAAAACAAGTATTAGAATTTAAAATCATGCCATGAATGATAAAATACGATTTATGCAAAAAAGTGAAAAAAGCTTGAGTTCTATTCACCAATTCTGGGCGTTAGGGACGTGGAAAACGATCCAAACACGTTTCTTGATGTTTCAGAAAGTTGATGAGATACTTATTTTGGCCCGAATCGCCCTGGAAGACAGTTTTCAGTATTGGAATTTTTTGAGAAAATTGCAAGTTTTGTTATGGAGGTATGGCGCAGTTGGGAGGTTTTGGGCACGAGGGTTAGCATGTATATATGTGTATGAAAGATTAGGGTTGAGAAATTGGTCCAAGGAATCAAGGAATTGATGGAGAGGATATTTGATTTTCAAGCCATAATTTTTCAATCTTTTGCACATGTTTTTGATGCCAATCATATCCAATTTCCATGATTCTTTCTATATCTGGTTGTGCACGAAATCTTAAGCCTATTCCATGCACAAAAAGATTTAAAAAGTTAGGTTTAGTATTTTCCATATATTTTATTTAATTAAATGAATATTTAGTAATTAAAAATTCAAATAAATAAAATAAAAATGATGAAAAACTTCCCTTTGGGCCAAGTGGTCGTGTACATGCCTTGGATAATGATTCTTGGAAGAAAAAGAGGCCCATTAGCATTTTTTAAGTCATTTGAAGCAATGTTGATTTTTCAAAATATCCAAAAATTTCCCAACTTCCACAAGGCATAAGTTGCTCAATTTTTAAGCTTTCCTCATGTTCTTGGACATTTTGGAAAGGTCTTTGAGTCCTCTAACCAATTTCTTTTGTCCCATGTCATTTGGATTTACCAATCTCAAGTTATGGACTTTGACTTAAAGTCCCTTTTTGTTGACTTTTGAAAATGACCTATAATGTTGAAATTGATAACTTTTTGTGAGAGCATTTCTTGGACTTGAAGTGTGAAGAGGAGTTGTAGGAAATGTCTTTATCTTCAAAATGAGCTTTGGATGGAATTTTTCTGATAATCCATGTGGAAGTTATGCCTTGGTCAAGTTACAGTTGACTTTTTCAACTGTCCAAATATGGAAACTTTTGCATCTTGAGACTTTTTGAGCCAAGCTTTGAGAATCATGATCAAGCATTGATCAAATGATGTTTGTGGCTTCAAAATAAGATGTTGACCAAAAATTTGAACTTTTGACTGTCAAATGACCATTTTGCCCCTATAGTTGACTGTAGTGTAATTAGGGTTTTTGACTGTGCAATTTTGTGCTGTAAGTCTTGAAACTTGGTATGAGGATGCTTGACCATGTTTATAGGCATGTGGGACTTGATTGGACCCTTGGAAACTTCATTTCCTTTGACAGAACCAAAACCCTAATTCTTGACTGTTAGGAGGCCCTTGAACTGTGCAACCCTTGGGGAATTTTGAAGTATTGACTTGGCAAATCTTGAAGAATATGGGAGGGAAAATTTTGGGGTACAACATTATGACTTGTTGAAGTTTGCCAAAAATCATGAAATGACCTATAATATTTTGTTTCCTTAAGGCAACTTCCATCCATTTTCTCACCTTGCACATAAAAGAAGGAATAAAGTTCACTTCTTCAAGATCCTTATGGAAAAATAATGGACTCAATGTGATAAAAACTGACCAAGTTATGATTAATTGAAGTCACATATGAAAAATTGTGGATTCATCTGGATCACTTGTAATCTTTCTTCTTTATTAAGTTTCTTCCACATGAAAAACTGTTGGAACTTTTGAAGTGATTTGTTGATAACCCTTTGAATAGAAGTATGTCTTTGGAATCATTCAAAAAATACCTAAAGATGAGCAAGATACACTCCTTTGAATTTCAAAACCCTAGCTTCTAGATCAAGAAAATGCCTTGAGGAACTTTGATAAGTTTGAACAAACTTCTTGTACCAATACTCTTGATTTGTGAGTAGAAGTTGTTAAGGATGATAATGAGGACTTATAGCCACCAAAACCACTTCCATATCTTGAAATTTTGGAGAACTATGCCCTTGTGGCCAATATGAACAAGGTCTTGCCATGTCATTTCTTCCAAAACCACTCCAATGGTGAGGTTTGAACCTCTCAAGCTATATTGACTAGGGCATGGAAATAAACTCATGAAACCATGGAGTAACTTGTTAAATCTCATTGCCCTTAACCTACATGGATAACATGCAATACAAAACAACATTTCATTTTATTAGTTAAATGAAGAAATAAAAACAATATTCATGATCTCAAAAGGAACATAAGTCAAGGTGCTTGGTAATCCCTAAAAAGGGGGAAAACTCAAAGTAGGGAGGGGAACCAAGAATCCTAGTGTGATATTGTTGTGAGTGAATCAACATGGTATGATGAAGGGATCTTAGGGGGGGAAATTTGGGTACAACACTTAGTAACCTTGGAAATCACTTGAGGCATTTTAAACCCAAACTTCTTTGTGAAAAATTAAACCCTAGCTAGAGATCCATTACTTAGGAGGAGAATTTGTCTGGTTAGTTCTTGGTCAACCTTGAGCATTTGGGAACCTTTATGAGTATGTCTTGAATAAAATGAAAGGGAAAATTTTGGGGTTCAACAGCTGCCCCTGTTCAATCTTCTTAAAAAAGAGTTAGATTGGCCTGCCTGTCATTCATAATCTGAAGGTGGAAGATGATTGAACACTAGAGTGCCCAAAAATTGCACTCGTTTTTGCATTAAGTAACATTGTTGGTTAATGATATCAGGAATGGGCTTATATATGCCATTTGGAGAAGATTACTGAGAGTCGTCAGAGATGGGCTTATAGATGCTATCCAAGGAAAATGTTTACTCCAAACTGGAAAAAGTATCAGAATAAATCTACGGTTGATTTTATCTGAGCCAGAAGAGGTCTCTGTATCTGACTTCGTATGAGAAGTATACTAGAATGAGTTTGTGTCCAATTATATCTAGCAGATGTGTTGGGGAGTGCCACAATGAATCTATGTCGTGATTGTATTTGTAGATGTATTGAGTATGAGTATCAAAATGAATCTATATCATGATCATATCTGAACTAAAAGATATATTGTATGAGTATCAGAATGACATCCATATGTGGAGTGTATCTGAAATGTATCTGAAGGATGTACTGAATGAGTATCAGAATGACATTCGTATTTGAAGTGTATTTGAACTGTATCTGAAAGATGTACTGAATGAGTGTCAGAATGACATCCTTATTTGGAGCGTATCTGAACTGTATCTAAAAGATGTATTGTCTGAGTATCAGAATGACATCCGTATTTGGAGCGTATCTGAACCATATCTGAAAGATGTACTGAATGAGTATCAGAATGACATCTATATTTGGAGCGTATCTGAACTATATCTGAAAGATGTACTGAATGAGTATCAGAATAACATTCGTATTTGGAGCGTATTTGAACTGTATCTGAAAGATGTACTTAATGAGTATCAGAATGACATCCGTATTTGGAGCGTATCTGATCTGTATCTAAAAGATATACTGAATGAGTATCAGAAGACATCCATATTTGGAGCATATCTAAACTGTATCTAAAAGATGTACTGAATGAGTATCAAAATGGCATCCGTAAGAGCGTATCTGAATCGTATCTGAAATATGTACTGAATAAGTATCAGAATGACATTCGTATTTGGAGTGTATCTAAACTATATCTAAAATATGTAATGAATAAATATCAGAATGACATCTGTATTTGGAGCGTATCTGAATTGCATCTGAAAGATGTACTGAATAGGTATTAGAATGACATTCGTATTTGGAGTGTATCTGAACTGTATCTAAAAGATGTAATGAATGAGTATCATAATGACATCCTTATCTGGAGCGTATCTGAATTGTATCTGAAAGATGTACTGAATGAGTATCAGAATGACATATGTATTTGGAGCGTTTTTGAACTATATCTAAAAGATGTATTGAATGAGTATCAAAATGACATCCGTATTTGGAGCGTATCTGAACTGTATCTGAAAGATGTACTGAATGAGTATCATAATGACATTTGTATTTGCAGCGTATTTGAACTGTATATGAAAGATGATCTGGAATGAGTATCAGAATGACATCCGTATCTAGAGCGTATCTGAACTGTATCTGGAAGATGATGAACTGTTAACAATCTCTATCTGTTCGAGAACTAACCTGAAAAGGCAAAGTTAGTTTTATGGAATGGCATGATGTAGATATTGTATTACATAATGATGCTCTCCAAATAAAAGAGATTGTGTTATATGCGTTTTGTATGCATATGCTATGTTTTTTGTAAATGATGTATGAATGTGAAATGTTATTGTGGTGCATTTGTAAGATCGAGCATCTTTGTCTGGGGAAAATAATTCCCTGACTATTGCTGGGGATGAAAAGTATGTGTATATTCGATCTTCTAGGAATTGTTTCCACTAGGGATCCCTACTTTCTTGTTCGAGGAAACTCCATTGGGGAACATTGATTTTTACTATTTTGTTGAGGAAATTCTTTTGGATCGTGTTAATTCTTGCTTGGGGAGAAGAAAATTGGAAGTTCATTGTTCTACTGGGGAGTTTATACCCTGACTGGGAATAGAAGAGTTGGATAACCTTCCGGCTCGCCTGGGGAGGATAAAGTTGACTGGCATTTGGTCCAGTTTCCAGGTTCCATAGAAACTCTCTGGGGAGAGTGACGACTTCACTAGAGAGAGGGATTTTCCAGTGATTTGTGGTAGAAGCACACTCAAGCTGGGGAGTGTTAGAATAAATCCATGCCTTGATTGTACCAGAAGATATATTGAATAGGTATCAGAATAATATCCATATCTTGATTGTATCTAAACCATATCTGAAAGATGTACTGAATGAGTATCAGAATGACATACATATCTAGATCGTATCCGAACTGTATCTGGAAGAAAAATATGGAATGAGTGCCAGAATGAATTTGTGTCTTCATTGTATCTGTACTGTATCTAGAAGAGAAATCTGGAATGAGTGTCATAAATAATATGTGTCTTGATTGCATTTGCATTGTACCTAGAAGATGATAAATTTTTTGGGGAAATAAATCCTATTGATTGAGAAGTACTCTTGCCTAGGAAACACCCTTGTTAAGAAAATGAACTCTGTTGGAGAACAGAAGTCTGAAGGGGCTATTATAACCTTGGAGGAACAAGCTCAGTTGGGGAAGAGAAACTTCATGAACTGTACTAATTGAAACTCTGTATGTTGGTTATATTGCTAGGGAGAAAATCATACTCCCTTATCTACCAGAGAAATATGTCGAGGAAATTACGGGGAATGTATGACTTTGTGAAGATTACTTTGTGGAGATAATCTCATGGAATTGGATCTGTGGGGGTCCGTGCAAACTTGAACATAACTTAACTTCTAGAGCCCTTGGTGAATGCTGATCAGGGTGATAGTCTTCTATTGATAGACAAGTGACCAGATAACGGGACATAGTCGTATGCTTTAATCCCTAACTTTTTCCTGGACTGTCCTTTCATATTTTCAAATCACCGGGATACCCTTTTTTGCCGAAGCTGCCTTTTCAATTTTTCGACTTCTCGGGTGTACAGTTTTATTTATATATCCCTAATTTTTTCCTGGACAATTTTGGTTCGCCGGGATGCCCTTATTTTTGCATAGTCCAGTCAACCTAGCGGGTCTTTTTTCATGCGTAGTATTTTTCGATTATGTCCGTGTTCACAGGTGTGATACGGTGGCAGAACCGACTGTTAATACTGGTTTGCATTTTGTGTTCGCAAATGTGCGGTAAGCAAGAGCCGCCACCGACTTTTCTTTTATCCAACAAAGGAAAGGGTGAAAAGAACATAAAAAGACCTTTTTCGAGAGTTTTTGATTAAGGGGGGTAGATTATGGAAAGGGAAGGTGTTAGAACCCTTTCCATCTGCGGTTTTCCACAAGCTCTTAGGTACTTGCTCATTTTGAAAATTGCTTTTGTGTTTGTGTGTTTTGAAAAGTTTGTTTTATTTATGCTAACTCTTGTATCAGTCTTCAAGAGTGTTCATAAAGCGTTTTTTTTAAATGTTTTGAGTGTAGTGCGAAAAAGATTATTTTTGAGCAAGTATTTAACAGTTATCTACCTACTCGAAAAAGGTGTTATTTTCCTCCTATCCTTTAGATAGTTCTATCCTCCTATTAGTGAGTATGTAGCCCTATCGTTGGATGTTGAGGGACTATTGTAGGAACATTTATGGTCACTAAGGCAACTGGGAAAGGACTCTTAGTAATTGTCCTAAAGTTCTAAGATCACTTTTTAACCGAGGCAGCATCGAAAGGGTCATCGAGGGACTTGTGATCTCTTGAACTAAAGGACAACCACTAAAACTTTTCACATTTCGAGAATTGTGACCGCTTTCGAAGGCAACCGAAGTGGGAGATACCCTAGGGGTGAGCATGTGCAAGTGTATTGATTCATTTCATGTATCTTGTGCATTTAGGGTTATTTAATGTTTACTTTCCAGTCTTTTTCATGCAATTCTATTAATCTATGCAGCCAATAATAGTGCAGAAAATAAATTGCAGAAAATAAAATTCCTAAGCGATTACAAGGCCTTGGGGAAATTATATAAATAGCACAAGAAAATTAAAATGCGGAATTTTAAACTTAATTAACGCTATTACAAATCGGGAAACAGTTACATAATTGAAAAATAAATATAAAATGAAAAAAAGATAAACGCGTGAAGATCAAGACGGGAACAAGTTTAAAAGTCCTAAAAATCTAATTATTTAATAAAACATTTTTGGTATTTTATTGAGAAAAAGATTTGAAATTTTAACCTAATTTCTAATTAATTTTAATTTAAAGAAAACAAGTTAAAGTAATTAAATTAACTAATTTCCAAAAATTAATTTTAATTATGAAAAACCTAATTCTTTTTTTTTTTGGGATTTTATGATTAAAATAAAAATGGTTTTAAAACAATTAAAATTAAAATTAAAATAAATAAATTGAAAACAAAAATAAGAGAATGGGCATGATGGTGTTAGGCAATTTGGGAGGTGCATTTGTTGAATTCGCTGGGCCCAGATCACACGAGCCTAATTCCTGCCTGAGATCCAATGGTGCTAGCTCCTGGGGGTTCACCGTGGAGGGTTGATTGCTGTGCGCTGGATCTGATCTTGTAGTGATCTGATGTATGAGATCTGGAGATGCACGGTGGACGTTTTAGGATGCAATTCACTGGATCCTGCAAGAAGTGTTAACAAAAATAGAAAATGGCTAGACCTGGGATTGAACCCAGGTCCTTTCCTTTGCACGCTTGCACTCCTACCATCTTCATTTCCCATTCATTCATGATTATAACCACTTAATAATATTATATGTGAAACAAAGATCAAATCCAGGTCATCAAAAGAAAACACACGCGTTCAGTGGCCCCACAGGGTTTTACACAAACCAATCAGATCATATGGGAATTCCATGCATGCCTTCGCATGTGTCAGAGGAGTCAACAGCGCCGGAGCTGTACTCCAGTCGTCTTCTCTGACCAAGAAAATCTTCAAACCTGCAAAAACGTGAGTATTAACATGCACAAAGGACCCTACTCCCCTTGAAATTTTCCCAGGAATCCAAATTTGAGGATAGTTTGGTCTGAAGGTCCCTAAATCAAGAGTTTCACAAGCTTTAGTTCGTGATTCCCTAACAATGGCATCACATGATTTAAGCCTCGAAGCTTTCATGTGAAACATCTAAACTGCCCTTACTGATGTCCTGAACACAAATCAAATCATTAAAACCATCAACAATGCATAAAATTCCAATTTTAAGTTTGTCAAACCTTGTTAACTGGTGGTACTTGATTGTGATGATTTGGGATGTTGTGAGCTTTGAGGATGATAGGAATGGACTCCTAAGACCTCCAGGAGGCTGATAGAGTGCTTAGGTCTAGGGAGGACTGGCTAAATTGTTGAAACAGCTTGCACTTCTTTGCAAACTTTTTTTGAAACTTTTCTAGGGCTTTGGGAGGCAGCTGCACATGTCTTTTCTCTTCTGACTTTTTTGTATATATATGAGGGCAAGATTAGGTCATCAAATGTGGTTCCCATCTTTGTACATTATGATGAGAAGATATGATCTCAATCTCGCATAAAACATTCCATATTTGATCCAATCTCATGCCAATCTATTTTCATGCGTTAATGCCAGCCAGTTATGAGTTGTTTGGGCCTTCAAAATAATGGAAATCAAAAGCTGACAAGCCCCTACAGATCCAGTTCCCTTCGATTTTGTTCTCTTCAAAGACTTTAAGCTCCAATTCGAATTACTCAGAGCTTTCCTCATCAGAACATTGTTTCCTTCGAAAGCTCTAAATTTTAATTCGAATTGCACCAGCTTCAATATCATGGCTCCTTCAGTTGAGCCACCCGCTACTTCAATTGCTTGATTTGAAGAAAATCACCCTGGTCAAATTAGCTCTTGTGGTGTTAGGAACAAACAAGTCAAGAATCTGGCCTTTAACTCAGGAATTGAAGCCACGATCAAAATTGAATTCTTTCCATATTTACATGGAAAACATGTCATTTTGAACTTTGGGTGAACCTGGACAGGTTATGATAGGTGTTTTGTTCGAATTTGGCTTAAGGCTTTCATCATGGTTCCTTCGATTAAGTCTCAAGCTTTTCTCTCTTTAATGGCTTTGAACTGGACCAATCGAAGCATTAGTTTATTGATTGGTCGAAGTGTTGTTCTGCTCTCTTCGGTGGCTCTAAGTCCTAATTCGAATTGCCCAGAACTTCCCTTATCAGAACTTCTTAGATCAGCCGTTGTCCTCTTTGATGGTTCTGAGTTCTTATTCGAAGTATCTAGAACTTCCCTCATCAGAACATTTGTTTCCTTCGAAGGATCTGAATTTGAATTGCACCAACTTCGTTATCATGGCTCCATAGATTATGTCTCAAGCCTTGCTGCCTTCGATGGCTCTGCATCCTGATTCGAAATGCTAATATTCTCAGCATCAGAGTTTCTTCATTTGAACCATGGTCTGCAGGAATTCAAAATGCTCAGAGTTATCCTCTCCAATCTGCATGAATTCGAATAGCCCATCATCAGAGCTTCTGGAAACCTCTCAGTTCTTGCTCTTTTCGATCTCATTTTCTCTAACTTGGACAATCAAAATGTCACCCTGTTGATATGCCATCGAAGCATCACTTGGTTAACATGCATGTCGAAAGACACATTGTATGCCCTAATGAAAGACAACCTTACTTAAGATGTCCATCGAAGCTACCTTGTTTAAGATGCCCATCGAAAGACCCTTTGGCATGCCAATCAAAAGAACTTTTGTAGATGCCAATCAAAGGGAACTTTGTAGATGCCAATCGAAGGATACTTAACCCTCATTCAAAAAAATTTCCTTTTCTTTAGGCAAATGTTTTTAACAACCCATGCAAGAGAAAATCTTGGAAAAACATGAGAGGGAAAATTTTGGGGTACAACAGCTGCCCATGTTCAATTTTTTTAAACCTGAAGATTTAGATTGGCTTGTTTTCCTTTCGTGATCTGAAGGTGGAAGATGATTGAACACTAGAGTGCCCAGAAATTTGCACTCGATGACGTGATGGTTGATTGTGTAGGAAGCGGGCTTAAAGATTCCATTTAGAGAATATGACTGAGAGCCATCGGATATGGGCTTAAAGATGCCATCCAAAGCAGATGCTGACTTCATAAGAGGTCTTTTTGTGGATCCATGTTCCTGTTGTCTGAGGAGGAGTCCGCTGGGGAATGTTTTAGGGGAATAGAGTCTAGGAGCTTCGGTTTTCCATTACCTACAAGGGAGTTATCTCTTGACTGGAGAGACGAAAACGAGTTGTTATCTGGTCAAGATCCAGACTTCACAGTGACTTGCTGTGGATAATAAGGCTAACTGTTATTTGGTCGTATTCCAGGCTTCACAACGATCTATTGGGAAATATGAAATTAACTGCTATCTGGTCAGTTCCAGGCTTCGCAGTAATTGTTGACATTGAACTGTTATCTGGTCGCATCCAGAATTCAGTGGTTTGAAGAAATTAAGTTGTTATCTGGTCGGGTCTAGGCTTCAACTTGAATATGAGGTATAACGTTATCTGGTCGGGTCCAGGCTTCGGTGATTTGAAGAACTTAAAATGTTATCTGGTCGAAATCCAGGCTTCACAGTAATAGAAGAAGATAACTGTTATCTGGTCGAAATTCAGGCTTCACAGTAATTGAAGAAGTGAACTATTCTCTGGTCGGATTCCAGGCTCCGTAGAAACTTAAACTGTTATCTGGTCGAAATCCATGCTTTACAGTAATTGAAGACGTGAACTGTTATCTGGTTGAAATATAGGCTTCACAGTAATTCAAGAAGTGAACTACTCTTTGGTCGGATTCCAGGATTCGTAGCAACTTAAATTGTTATTTGGTCGAAATCCAAGATTTACAGTAATTGAAGAAGAGAATTGTTATCAGGTCGAAATCCAGGCTTCATAGTAACTGAAGAAGTGAACTACTCTCTGGTCAGATTCCAGGCTTCATAGCAACCTAAACTATTATCTGGTCGAAATCCAGGCTTTACCGTAATTGAAGAAGTGAACTACTCTATGGTCGGATTCCAGGCTTCATAGCAACTTAAATTGTTATCTGGTTGAAATCCAGGCTTTATAGTATCATTAACTGGATAAGAATCAGAAAATCTTATGGTCGATTTAACTGAACCATAGAAAGTGCTTAATAGAAATGAATCATAAAAAATCATTAGTCGATTTAAACTGAACCAGTAGGGGTCTTGAATATGATCTTTTGAAGAAAATGTTGTAATAGCCCTTTGTCAAAGGTAACCTTTAAAAAGACTGTCAGGTCATAAAAGTAGTTTATGATGTTTGTTGATTGATCTTTCTTGAAAAGGTAAAGATTCAGTCATATGCAATGTCATGATGTATGAAATGCATTGTGTAATGGCGTTCTCAAAACAAATGAGATTGTGTTGTATGCGGTATGTGTGTGCATGCCATGATGTATGAACATGAAATGCTGTTGCGACAATTTGTAGTCTGGGAAAATAAATCCCCGACTGCTGCTGGAGTGTACTAGGAATTTGAATCCTGGACTACTTTTTGGTAGATGAGGAAATTGGTTCTTTCATTTCCTCTGGGGATGATGAATGGAGATAACTTGCTGGGGATTTCCTCTTTTCGTTTGAGGATACTCTGTCGGGGATTTCCTCTTTCGGTTTGAGGGTACTCTGTCGGGGATTTCCTCTTTGTGTTTGAGGGTACTCTGCCAGGGATTATTGACTTCTGCTTGAGAATGAACTGTCGGGGAGAAGATTCTCTGTTGCAAGATCTTACCAATGTAGAGAAATAAACTTTGTTGGGGGATGAACTTCCGCAGCTAGAGAAATACAGTCTACCTGGGATGAGGCTTTATAAACTGTTTGAAATTATAAAACATAGCTGGGGAACATGGATTTCAGCTCTCTGAGGGAACTTTGCTGGAGGAGGTAATTCCTGCTTGGGGAAGAAGAGGTCAGAACCTCGGTCGTTTTCATTCTGCAGGGACATATATATCACTAGGACGTATGCTGAGGATGTAGCAGTGACTTTGCAGTAGGACGTCTCCGCCTTTGTACCTGCTGGAGAAAATAATTGTGGGGACTACAAATAGCTCTTTAGACTTTGTCCCGTTTCTTAAAGTCATTAGCAACTGTCTTTCTATATTTTTTATGTAGGTATTCAAATGCATATGTCAAAAATAATCACTGGACTTTTTTTTGCAAAACAAAACAGAAAAATGAAAACGAAAAGTTTTGTACCTTCAAAGAAATGATTTGTATTGATTTTGAAGATTACCTATAATAGGCGTTTTTTGTACAAAGAAATTGACATTCTAGTAGGAGAATACTGTCACGAAAGATGGAAACTATACAAAATAATATAAAGAGAAAACAACTATGTGTAGTAATCCCATTGAGTTTCAACTCTGCTATTTCCCTTATGTCCTTGAGCGTCTTATCACTTTGCTACTTGTCTGAAGTTGACTGGATTGATTGGTACCGTTTGAGCTTGATAGTTGATACTGAAGTCTGGCTGCAAGGTGATCCGACGAGACATAGTTATACGGATTTAAATCCCCAACTTCTTCTTGGACCGCCCTTTCGGGTTTTCAGTCCATCGGGATACCCTTTTTTTCCCAAGCCGCCTTTCTAGGTTTTTGGCTTGTCGGGTGTACAGATTTTTGTATTTATCCCAAATTTTTGCCCGAACCCTTTTGGTTCGCTGGGATGCCCTTATTTTTTCCTAGGCCAGTCAACCTAACGGGTCTTTATTCATGCGTAGTATCTTTTAACTATGTCTACATTCATAGGGTGAGGAAGGTCGTCATCGTCCATGGTGGTTAGGATCATGACTCCACCAAAAAATATGTTCTTGATTACAAATGGCCATTTGTATGCGGGAGTCCATTTTCCCTTGGGATCACCTTGTGGCAGTATGATGCGCTTGATTACCATATCACCAACTTGATATACTTGATGTCTTACCTTTTTGTTAAAAGCCTTGATCATACGCTTTTGGTACATCTGACCATGACAAACAACCGCAAGCCTTTTTTCATCAATCAGGTTTAGTTGGTCAAGTCGGGTTTGGATTCAATCATCTTCGTTCAAACCTGCTTCCTTCATGATTTTTAAAGAAGGGATCTGGACCTCAATAGGTAGAACATCCTTTATACCATACACCAGAGAGAAAGGTGTTGCTCCTGTTGATGTATGTGCCGAGGTGCGGTAACCATGAAGAGAAAATAGTAACATCTCATGCCAGTCTTTATATGTCACTGTCATCTTCTAGATGATTTTCTTAATATTCTTATTAACAGCCTCCACAATGCCATTTATCTTCATTCGTTAAGGAGAAGAGTTATGATGTTGGATCTTGAATTGCTTAAAGAGCTCGGTGATCATAGTGTTGTTGAGATTTGTACCATTATCTGTAATGATTCTTTCGGGTATACCATACCGATAGATAAGGTTATGATTGATGAACTGTGCCACAACATTCTTGGTAACAGAAGCAAATGAGGCAGCCTCAACCCACTTCATGAAGTAATCAATGGCGACTAGGATGAAGCGATGCCCATTGGAAGCGGTAGGTCTGATTTCTCCGATCACATCAATGCCCCACATTGCAAAGGGACAAAGAGCAGTCAAGACGTTTAGAGGAACCGGAGGTATGTGCACCTTATCATAATAAATCTGGCACTTGTGACAAGTCCGCGAATGTTGATAACAGTCTGCTTCCATAATGGACCAATAGTATCCTTCCCGTAGGATCTTTTTAGCCATGGTGTGACCACTAGAATGGGTGCCAAACGTTCCTTCATGTATATCAGCCATAATCTTCTCTGCTTCATTCTTGTCTATACACCGAAGCAAAGTAGAGTTGTTGTTGTGCTTATAAAGGATCTCGTTACTAAGAAATAACTTTACAGAGAACCTTCTCAGAAACTTCTTATCATTGACAGATGCTCCCTCAGGGTATTCTTGAGCTTCGAGATACCTTTTCACTTCATGGAACCAAGTTTTGTCCATTACTCCTTCAGTATCGATCTCATAGCAGTAAGCTGGTTCATCCAATCTCTCAATAGTGATCTGAGGAGCTTCGTTGTCCCATCTGAACTTGAACATGGATGACATAGTAGCTAGCGTGTCTGCTAACTGATTCTCTTCTCATGGAAAATGTTCAAAGGTGACTTCTTCAAAGTGTGGAAGAAATGTCAGTACATGTGTAGCTTCATTTCCCACTCTCCTTTGATTTGACTTATTACCAAGGACGAATTGCCGAAAACACTTAAGAACTTGATTCTTAGATCAATAGCAGCTTTGAGACCCATGATGCATGCTTCATACTCAGTCATATTATTGGTACAGTTGAAACATATTCTGGCGGTGAAAGGAGTATGACAGCCCTCGGGATATATGATTACAACACCAATGCCATTGCCAAGTGCGTTAGAAGCTCCGTAAAAAACCATAGTCCATCCGGATCCCTTTTCAGGTTCTTCATCCGGTCCAGGTTCTTCATAATCAGTTACTAACATGATGTTCTCATCCGGGAATTCAAAGTTCATGGGTTGGTAGTCGTCTACGGCCTGATGAGCCAAATAATCAGCTAATACACTTCCCTTGATTGCTTCCTGGGTTGTGTATTGGATATCATATTTGGTCGGATCATTTTCCATTTCGCTATTCTTTTGGTGAGGCTGGGTTTCTCAAAGATGTACTTATCAGGATCCATATTAGATATCAATAAAGTAGTGTGGGTCAATATATACTGTCTCAGTCGGCGAGCAGCCCATGCTAAAGCACAACAAGTTTTCTCGAGCAGTGAGTATCTTGTTTCATAGTCGGTAAACTTTTTGCTAAGGTAGTATATTGCGTGCCCTTTTCGGCCAGACTCGTCATGTTGCCCCAACAAACACCCCACTGAATTATCTAATACTGTTAAGTACATTATCAAAGGTCTTCCTTCCATCGGAGGAATCAGAATTTGAGGCTCTTAAAGGTATTCCTTGATTCAATCAAAGGCAGTCTGGAATTCATCATTCCACTTTACCACCTGATCTTTCTTCAGGAGTTTGAAGATTGGCTCACAAGTAGCAGTTAGATGGGAAATGAACATGGAAATGTAATTTAGGCGTCCAAAGAAACCTCTAACTTCCATCTCAGTGTAAGGAGCCGACATCTCTTTTATAGCTTTTACCTTTGCAGGGTCTACCTGAATACCCTTGTCATTGATAATGAAACCTAGGAGTTTACCAGACCTTACCCCCAAGGTACATTTGTTCGGATTTAATCTGAACTTGTATGTCTTCAACCTATCAAACAACTTTTGTAAGTAATCAAGGTGCTTTTCTTTCGTTTGAGATCTGGCTATCATATCTTCAACATAGACCTCTATCTCATGGTGAATCATATCGTGGAACAAAGCTACCATAGCTCGCTGATAGGTTGCCCCGACATTTTTCAACCCAAATGGCATCACTTTGTAACAGAAAGTTCCCCACTGTGTGGTGAAGGTTATCTTCTCCATGTCTTCGGGTGCCATTTTGATCTGATTGTAACCAGAGAATCCGTCCATAAAGGAGAATACCTTATACTATGCGGTTTTATCAACCAGAATGTCAATATGGGTAAGCGGGAAGTCATCCTTGGGGCGTGCCCTGTTAAAGTCTATGTAGTCCATGCACATACGTACTTTTTCGTCCTTCTTGGGCACTGGAACGATGTTAGCAATCCATTATGGATAGGAGGTGACAACTAAGAACCCAAAGCTGAATTGTTTCATAACTTCTGACTTGATCTTCTCTGACATTTCAGGGAGCATACGACAAACCTTCTGCTTTACTGGAGGGAAATCTTCTATAGTTGGCAGACGATGAACCACAATATCAGTGCCTAGTCCTGGCATGTCTTCATATGACTATGCAAAGATCTTGTCATAATCATGCAACATCTGAATCAATTGTTGTTTGACGCTAAGCTCCAAATTTGCACCTATCTTGAATTATTTTTTGTCCTCTTCTGTACCCATATTCACTGTCTCGACTGACTCTTCATGAGGCTGTATAGCTTTTTCTTCCTGCTGTAACAGTCTAGCAAGCTCTACCGGTACCTCACAATCTTCCTCACCTTCATCCTCAGCTTGGTTGATCGGATTTTCAAAGTCATAAATGGAAATAGCAGAACCGTTATCAATGAGATCTAGAGTGGATGTGGATCTGCAGTTTGAAATGTGAGTGTGTGTAAGAGTATAGCTGTATTGATAAAGTAAAAAGCAAAAAATAAAGAAAGAGAGCACAAATTTTGTATGCAAAAACGTCCAATGCTTTATTAATGATATATGACATTGAAAAACGATAATCGTCACAAATAAACCATTGTGCCTCGGGTAAGACACAGGGACATTGAGTTTATATTTTTCATTTATTACATATCCAGAAAAAAAACAAAAGACAATTACTCCTGAATAAAAGAAATCGGCAGAAAGTCTTTAACTTTCTAGTTACTAGGTCCACTGTTGGTAGTAGGGAAGATCTAGTTGTCCATGTCATAGTTATTATCATTGTCTTCTAAAGCGTTAATCCCATGATTGTTGATGCGTAGGGGAGGTACTCTGACACGAGCATGATGAACAACCCTTTTAACCTCTGAAGTGAAACCCAAACCAAACTTATCAGATTTGTATGGAATGTTAGGGAACTGGCCCCAAATGGTACACCCACCTTCTTCAATGACTACTTTAGCATCTTTGAGTGAACCCATCTTCAATGGAGGTCTGGTGATCTTTGGCATACTGGTAACAGTCTCGGTTGCAGCCATGGTCTGAGGCACTTCTTCAAAGTTCTGACAAAGGGTCTCGATGAATTTGTCGTCCATTTCCAAATATCTAAAAGAGTTCAGGTGTCTTACCATGTATTCCTCCTCACCATGAACTATGACAATCTTTCCTTTCAATGGGTACTTCAACATCTAATGCAGAGTGGATGTAACAACTCCAGCCCCATGAATCTAAGGGTGACCTAACAAACAAGAATAAGATGGTCTGATATCCATCACGTAAAATATGGATTCAAGGGTTTGGGAACAAACTTTGATAGGGATGTCCACCTTCCAGTGCACCATTCTTTTTGAACCATCGAAAGCCCTCACCACAATTTTGTTGGGCTTCAGAGTCAGACCTTCGCAATCTAATTTGTCCAGAGCCTTCTTAGGCAGAACATTCAGTGATGAACCGGTATCCACTAAAACATGAGCCAAAGTGGTTCCCCTGCATTCGATGGAGACATGCAACACATCATTGTTTTTTCTTCCTTTAGGTGTCAAATCAGCAGCAGAAAAACTCAGACCATTATCAGTGGTCAAACTAGCCACACAATCTTCGAATTGATCAGCGGAGGTTTCTTGTGGCACATGAGTTGTCTTGAGGAATTTTACCAAAGCCTTTGCATGGGCTCTGGAGCACAACAGTAGGGCCAGCATTAAAATCCAGAATGGATTCTAAATGTGCCTTTGTCTGGACAGGCTTAACCAATATCTCTTTTCCTCGAGTCTCGGCTGACTCGGTGGCAGGGGTGGCAACAGGGCTAATCACAGGAGTAGTAGTGGTAGTATTAGCAGGAGCAGCAGCAGGAATGATCATAGGAGTAGTAACGAATTTAGGAGGAGAGATCTCGGGAGAGAACACTCTTCCACTTCTTGTTATTTTACTGGTCCCAAGGATATTGTCGACGTCAGGATCAGTACTTCCAGTAACATTTTCTTCAGCAGCCAACATGTCCTGCTTGACGCCATGGTAATAGACGTCAGCCCCATAATTCCAGGAAACAGCTTTGTCGGAGGAATATGGTATTGGCCCTGGCATAGTGATGATCAGGGGAGCCGACTTTTGAGAATATGTAATCCTGACATGTCTTTTGGTGGAGACCTTGGGAGTATTGGCGGAAATGGTTATAATAGAAATGTCTTTACATGAAACAGTTGGGACGGGAGTCTTCTCAAATAAAATTTCTTTATCATCTATCAGGCGCTGAACACTTTCTTTTAACAAATAGCAACCAGTTGGTAGAGATAAACACAAGTGGCAACCTTCACCACAACCCGGAAATAAATCATCTTGCAACAAATTCCTTTTAACAGTCTTGAGAGGAGTAACAAGTTCCTCAACAGAAGCAACAAACATATCATCATCAATAGCATTAACACCATAGTCGTGCATGGGAATGGGGGCAGTTATAACGTTAGGAGTTTTCGTAGCATCGAATTCAATCTCCTTTGCCTCGATCAGGTCCTGCACCTTGTTCTTTAAAGCCCAGCGGTCATTAGTGTCATGGCCTAGACAAAGTCATATTAATCCGGGTAAACTGCCTCATAGGCCTTTCTGCTCTAGGTTGATTGTTCCGCTGTTGCAGGCTTGGATATCATTACAGCCCCCACTGTTGGACGACGTTCGATTCTTCCCTGATTTCTTTGATTGTAGCAGCACTAACCTCTTTCTTCCCCACGAAAGGTCTCTTTCCTGAACTTGAAGAGGTGTCTTTTTAAATCTTACCACTTCTAATACCCGCTTCCACTCTTTCTCCAGTTAAGATCAACTCAGTAAAACCAGCTGAGGAGCTTCCAATCAAATGGTTGGAAAATGGACCAGATATAGTACCCAAAAACATGTCTACCAACTCCCTATCAGACAGAAGGGGTTGGACTCTTCCAGCTAGGTCTCTCCACTTCTGGGCATAGTCTTTAAAACCCTCGCTAGAACTCATAGACATAATTTGGAGTTGTGTACGAGTCGGAGTGAGTTCTGCATTATATTGGTACTGCTTATACAAAGCAGCAGCCAGGTCTTCCCAATTACGAATATTGGCTCCCTCTAGCTGATAGAACCACTCTAGCTTAGTCCCGGATAATCTGTCTTGGAAGAAGTGGACCCACAAATCCCTGTCAGCGGTGTGAGGCTGAATCTTCTTCACATAAGATTGAAGATGCATCTTGGGACATGAGAACCCATCATACTTGGCATACACCGGAACCTTAAACTTCTGCGGGATGACAACCCCAGAAACCAAACCCAGCTCTTCAAAATCCAGCCTAGGTACCCTCTGGATTTCCATTGCATTCAGACGATCCTCCAGCTATTTGTATTTATCATCAACAGGATCAGATTCCTTTGGGCTGAGGTTTTCCTCTCTTGTTTCCCCTTCCTGATTGTCTCCTTCTTTTGATGAAGTTACTAGTTCTGAATCTCTCCGCACTGGTCCTCTGATCCTTCTTCCCAAATTCACTATACTAGCTGGTTTCTTTGGCTTCTTGGTATTTTCTTTGACGATTAGGGCTTTCAACTCTTCTTTCCCCTTTGCCAAAGCCATGATCATTTGTTGAAACTGAGCCATTTCTTTAAATGCTGAAATAAACAGCGAAGAAGATGAGAAACCTACTTTGAAACCAGTTTAATGCAATGCCATATATGATATGTGTATGCAATGTTTTCAAGGATTTCTTAAGACTTAAATTTGCATAACAAAAGGGAAACACACGTTAATTGTATTAAGTAATTTAAACGGTTTTAACGATGCCTCTTGGGCTTACAAAAGAAGTAACAAAAAAAACTCTCAGAGCAAAGAAAGACTCAAGCTTCCCACAGGCGCATCCTCTTTGGTGAAATGTAGGCATTTATACTCTTCTCTTCATTAAGTAACCTGTTTATCTCTAGAACCTTCTTCTCGCTTGCATAGAACTGGGTTTCAAAAGTATCTCGCTCCTCTTTGAGTTGAATCCAGGATTTTTGCAGCTTCTCGAGATCAGTTGGCATGTCAGGATGAAGAACAATGTAAGGAGTGTCTCCCTCAGCAATTGGCTCCATAATCATAGGTAGGATGGCGGGGTAAGGAATCATAAGACTTTGAGCACGAGCTCGCACCCATTTGAGGTAGGGCTCAAGAGGGATGGAATTCTTTGCCCCAGTGTCTTGCTATCAACTCTATTTACCATTCCCCAAGCTCGAAAGAACCTCTTACGATAACCCTGAACATCATTCTCATAGTGAAATTTGATTCCTTGGACGAGCGCATCATGAGGACCATCCCATCTAGCATAACCAATCTGTCGCAACACCAAACAAGGATTATAAGTGATTCCTCCCCTAATGCCTAAGAGAGGGACATTAGGGAATTCTCTACAGCTATCAATGATAGTAATATTCTCTAAGGACCGAGGACACAAATGAATACCTGAATGTGTAAGGGACATCAACCTATGAGACCATATCATACCCTGCTCATTCTTCAAATCAGGCCGAGGTAGGTGGGAAATAAACCACCTAACCAATAAAGGAGTGTAACACATAAGGGTCCCTCTTCTCTTTAGAGTGCGAGTATGAAGATAATGTAGAATATCTCCAAGTAAAGTAGGCATCGGATTATGATACAAAAAAAACCTTGACCGTATTCACATCTATGAGTTGGCCCGAATTAGGAAATAGTACCATCCCATAGATGAGAAGGGCCAACACTTCTTCAAAAGCTTGTAAATTCAAGGTATCTAAAAAATGGTGAGCTTTCTCATATAGAAACTTAGCTAGAAACCCTTTGACGCCTCTTCTACTCTCCCAATTTGCCACTACATCAGACTGTTGTAAAGACAGATCTTGAGCAATCTCTTCAGGTTTTGGGTCTCTTTCCATAACGTTGAATGGTAACTGATTAAAGATAGGTACCCCCAATAACTGAGAAAACTCCTCCATAGTAGGTACTAACTGGTAATCAGGAAAAGTGAAGCAGTGATGTAAAGGTTCAAAGAACTGAAAGAGCACCTTTATCATTTCTTCATCAGGGTTTGTTGTGACCAGGTTGAGAAGTCGACCATGTGTTTCAGTGAAGGGAGAGCTTTCATGAATCCTTGATGCTAATTCCTTGAGTTTAGTTGGTACCCTTACAAGGTGGACTTGGATAGTGTTCCTGCGGGCGGATTCCATGTCCTACAAAACAAGACAAAGATAAGCCCTAAAATATACTTGAAATGGTTAGTATGATATGCCATGGTATGATGTCATGATTATGCTAAGAAATTACAGATATAGCAAGCACAAGAAAATCACACAAAGACCTTAGGTTTAAGGCTTGCATGGGTCTTAAGGTAATACCCTTTTGAAGTTTGATTGGTTCAACCTATCCAATAAATAGTAATCGGGTTCTAAGGGATCTCAATATCATTGATCTTTCCTACAAGTTTCGTTCTGATATATAACTGACTTGCCACCAAACAAAACTCAGGAGTCAAATCTCAATGAGTGTAGTATCGAGTATCAACTGACTTTGGGGATACACCAAATACGTCTATCTCACTGCATCCTAATGGCCAAGTTGTTAAATTAAGGATCTAAGGTCAGTTGATGCTTCATGACACCATCCAGCGGCCCCGTATTCTCCTTGATTAACTCAAAGGCTATCGGTACCCACTAAAGTGTCACATCAATGTAGCTACCGCTTCAACCTTGTCGGTATACCCCGTACAGTTTCCACGATCTATTATTACTTACCTAAAAAGTTTCCCTAGATCCGGGTGTAGGATCTCTAATAACCCAAACAAACCATTAAAAGTAAAGCAATCAAAGCAAACAAGGAAAGACAAATTAGAAATGAACTAGACCCTAAGGTAAAACTCACAAGCAGAGTCTCCAGTTCTGTGATACGGTGGCAGAACCGACTGTTAATACTTGTTTGTGTTTTGTGTTTCCAAATATGCAGTAAGCAAGAGTTGCCACCGACTTTTCTTTTATCCAACAAAGGAAAGGGTGAAAAGAACCGAAAAAGACCTTTTCGAGAGTTTCTGAGTAAGGGGGTAGATTATGGAAAGGGAAGGTTTTAGCACCCATTCCATCTTTGGTTTTCCACGGGCTCATAGGTACTTTCTCATTTTGAAAATTTATTTCATGTTTGTGTGTTTTGAAAAATTTGTTTGCTTTATGCTAACTCTTGTATCAGTCCTCAAGAGTGTTGATAAAGCGTTTTTTTTTTAAAATGTTTTGAAATTGTAGTGCGAAAAAGATTATTTTTGAGCAAGTACGTAACAGTTATCTACCTACTCGAAAAAAGGTGTTCTTTTCCTCCTTTCCTTTGGATAGTGCTATCCTACTATTAGTGAGTAGGTATACCTATCGTTGGATGTTAAAGGACTATCATAGGGACGTTTACGGTCACTAAGGCAACTGGGCAAAAACTCTTAGTAATTGTCCTAAAGTTCTAAGATCACTTTTTAATCGAGGCAGCATAGAAAGGGTCATCGAGGGACTTGTGATCTCATGAACTAAAAGACAACCACTAAAAATTCTCACTTTTCAAGAATGTGACCACTTTCGAAGGCAACCGAAGTGGGATATACCCTAGGGGTGAGCATGTGCAATTGTATTGATTCATTTCATTTATCTTGCGCATTTAGGGTTATCTAACGTTTTCTTTCCAGTCTTTTTCATGCAATCCTTTTAATCTAAGCAGCCAATAATAGTGCAGAAAATTAATTGCAGAAAAAAAATTCCTAAGCTATTACAAGGTATTGGGGAAATTACATAAATAGCACAAGAAATTTAAAATGCGGAATTTTAAACCTAACTAAAGCTATTACAAACCGGGAAACAGTTACATAATTGAAAAATAAAAGTAAAATGGAAAAAAGATAAACGCGCGAAGATCAAGATGGGAACAAGTTGAAAAGTCCTAAAAATATAATTATTTAATAAAACATTTTTGGTATTTTATTGAGAAAAAGATTTGAAATTTTAACCTAATTTCTAATTAATTTTAATTTAAAGAAAACAAGTTAAAGTAATTAAATTAATTTTAATTAGGAAAAACCTAATTCTATATTTTTTTTTATTTTATGATTAAAATAATAATGGTTTTAAAAAAATAAAAATAAAAATAAATAAAATGAAAACAAAAATAAGAGAATGGGCATGATGGTGTTAGGCAATTTGGGAGGTGTATTTGTTGAATTCGCTGGGCCCAAATCACACAAGCCCAATTCTTGCTTGAGATCCAGTGGTGCTAGCTCCTAGGGGTTCACCGTAGAGGGTTGATTGTTGGGCGCTGGATCTGATCTTGTAGTGATCGGATGGATAAGATCTAGAGAAGCATGGTGGACATATTAGGATGCAATTCACTAGATCCTGCAAGAAACATTAACAAAAATAGAAAATGGATGGACCTGTGATCGAACCCAGGTCCCTTCCTTCGCACACTTGCACTCTTACCATCTGCATTGCCCATTCATTTATGAATATAACAACTTAATAATATTATATGTTAAACAAATATCAAATAAAGGTCATCAAAAGAAAACACACGCGTTCAGTGGCCCCACAGGGTTTTACACAAACCAATCAGATCATATGAGAATGGCACACATGCCTTTGTCTGGGTCGGAGGAGTCAACGACGTCAGAGCTATACTCCGATCGTCTTCTCCAAACAAGAAAATATTCAAACCTGCAAAAACGTGAGGATTAACATGCACAAAAGACCCTACTCCCCTTGAAACTTTCCAAGGAATCCAAATTTGGGGTTAGTTTGGTCTGAAGGTCCCTAAATTAGGAGTTTCGCAAGCTTCAGTTCGTGATGCCCTAAAAATGGCATCAGATGATTTAATCCTTGAAGCTTTCATGCGAGACGTCCAAACTTCCCTAACTGATGTCCTGAACACAAATCAAATCATTAAATCCATCAACAATGCATAAAATTCTATTTTTAATTTTGTTAAACCTTTTTAACTAGTGGTACTTGATCGCGATGATTTGGGATGCTTTGAGCTTTTAGGATGATAGGAATGGACTCCTAAGACCTCCAGGAGGCTGATAGAGTGCTTAGATCTGGTGAGGACTGGTTGAATTATTTAAATAGCTTGCACTTCTTTGGAAACGTTTTTTGAAACTTTTCTAGGGATTTGGGAGGCAGTTGCGCATGGCTTTTCTCTTGACTTTGTTGTATATATATGAGGGCAAGATTAGGTCAAAATATGTGGTTCCCATCTTTGTACATTATGATGAAAAGATATGATCTCAATCTCCCATAAAACATTCCATATTTGATCCAATCTCATGCCAATCTATTTTCATGCGTTACTCCCAGCCTATTATGAGTTGTTTGGGCCTCCAATATGATGGAAATCGAAAGCTGACATGCCCCTACAGATCCATTTCCCTTTGATTTTTTTTCTCTACGAAGACTTTAAGCTCCAATTCGAATTACTCAGAGCTTTCCTCATTAGAATATTATTTCCTTCGAAAGATATGAATTCAAATTCGAATTGCACCAACATCAATATCATGGATCCTTCGATTGAGCCACCCTCTGCTTCGATTGCTTGATTTGAAGAAAATCACCCTGGTCAAATCAGCTCTTGTGGAGTTAGGAACAAACAAGTAAGAGTCTGGCCTTTAACTCAGGAATTGAAGCCCATATTTGCAAGGAAAACATGCCATTTTGAACTTTGGGTGAACCTGCACAGGTTATGATATGTGTTTTTTTCGAATTTCGCTTAAGGATTTCATCATGGTTCATTCGATTAAGTCTGAAGCTTTGCTCTCTTCGATGGCTTTGAACTGGACCAATCAAAGCATTAGTTTATTGATTGGTCAAAGTGTTGTTCTGCTCTCTTCGGTGGCTCTAAGTCCTGATTCGAATTGCCTAGAACATCCCTTATCAGAACTTCTTCAATCAGCCCTTGTCCTCTTTGAGGTTCTGAGTTCTGATTCGAAGTGTCCAGAACTTTCCTCATCAGAACATTTGTTTCCTTCGAAGGCTCTGAATTTTAATTGCACCAACTTTGTTATCATGTGCCCTTTGATTAATTCTCAAGCCTTGATCCCTTCGATGGCTCTGCATCGTAATTCGAATTGCTCATATTCTCAGCATCAGAGTTTCTTCATTTGAACCATGGTGTGCAGGAATTCGAAAGGCTTAGAGTCGTCCTCTCAAATCTGCATGAATTCGAATGGCCCATCATTAGAGCTTCTAGAAACCTCTCATTTCTTTCTCTTTTCGATCTCATTTTATCTAACTTGGTCAATCGGAATGTCACCTTGTTGACATGCCATCGAAGCATCACTTTGTTAACATGCCTGTTAAAAGACACTTTGTATTCCCTAACAAAATACAACCTTACTTAAGATGTCCATCGAAGCTGCCTTGTTTAGGATGCCCATCGAAAGACTCTTTGGCATGCCAACCGAAAGACCTTTTGCAGATGCCAATCGAAGGGAACTTTGTAGATGCCAATCGAAGGATACTTAACCATCATTCAAAAAATTTCCTTTTCTTTAGGAAAATGTTTGTAACCACCCATGCAAGAGAAAATCTTGGAAAAACATGAGAGGGAAAATTTTGGGGTACAACAATAGGATATGGAGAATTGTCACTGTTTGTTGTACCCTAAAATTTTCCCTCCCATTTTCACTCAAGACATGACTCTAGAGGTTCTCAATTACTCAAGGATGACCAAGAACTGACCACACAAATTCTCCTCCCAAGGCAATAAACCTCAAACTAGGGTTTCAATTTCAAGAAAGATGTATGAGTCTAAGGGTTCCGAAATGTTCTCCATTATCTTAATATGTCCTCAAGATCATCCATGCCAAATTTCATGCCTTGATCAATAAGTTTGCTCAATCAACTGCTCAAGTGCCTGGAAATCAATTGTACTAGGGCAAAAGTCAACTGTGGCCCAAATCTAGTCAAACTTCATGATTTTTGGTTAACATAAGTATTTTGAAATATTATCCATAATTTTATCAAGGGTTGATCATGATTCCTCAAGAAATGCTCCTAACTCATCAAAAGTCAACAATGGCAAATTAGGGTTTCTATAGGAAAAGTCAACCAAACTTTGACCAGGCATAACATTATCATACTTTATCAGAAATTTTTCTTCCAAGGATCATTTTGAAGAGAATCCAATTCCATACAATTTATCTTTATCCCTCAAGTTCAATAAATTCCTGAATCAAAAGATACAAGCTCAGACATTATAGGTCCTTTCAAAAAGTAAACAAAAACACCTTTTGGGTCAAAGCTCCTTACATGAACATGGAAGATCCAATTGAGATGAAACCAAAAGGGTTGTTTAGAGGACATACTAAGCTCTATAAAAAGTCCAAGAACACCCTCATAGAGTTAAAATTTAGAAAGACATGCATTGCTAAAGATGACCAATTTTATGAAAATGCACAAAAGTCAATGTGAGCAAATTGGATCTTTTGGACTAATGGGTATGTGTTTTGGATCTCAAGCATATCCATGAACTTATTTAGGATATTTAAATTAATTATTTTATTTTAATGAGATTTGTTTTTATTTAATTGAATTTTTATTCATTTAAATCAAAATAAACCATATAAAATAGTGAAATAATGAAATAAAATCCAAAGATTTGTTTTAGGATCATATCATAGGTCTAGAATCAGATGATCAAGTGAAGATTTCGTACAATGGTTGATTGGAAGAAAAAAAACATGTTTTGGACAAGTTTAGAAACAAAAAATCCAAATTACAAATCAAATCTTCCTTTCACAAATCTTCAAGATTCTATCCAATTTTGTTAACCTAATGCATTCTCATATATATGTACAACATAGCCAGACCAAAAGGAGGAGGTTTTGCCGTATAGAATACACACACGAAGTTCAATTTTTTCACAAAAAAGTGGCAATCAGATTGACCTTTGCAGAGAGATTCAAGCAGTTTTGACTCTTGCAATCCATTCTTGGGGACGTTCTGAAGCTAACAGCATCATTCCCGAGCATCAAAGCATCCAAAATCGTCACGTACATCATCACGGTTTGCATCCTATTTTTTGAAATCGATTTTGACCATACATGTGTTATAAATAGATTTTGAGTATGCATTCTTGTTTGTATGAGCATTTAGAACGTGTTTGAATGATTAATTTCCAGTTTTGATGCATATATGATAACCTGCCATTGTTAGGGTTTAAAGGTTCGTTTTAGGGTTTTCTTGTATAGGTGAAATTGGGCCTAATAAAGGACACCATCATGCTCAGAGGATCAAACCCAGTTGATCCATGATCTTAAATGGGATTTATATTGCTTGTGTGAGATTTTTGAAATTTGCAGGTGTTTTAGTGACGGATTTAGTCCGTAGGTAAAAGTCCTCAAGCTAAAATGACGGATGCTGAAGAAGATGAAGGCATGGCAAAACTTGATTGGATCATTTGAAAACAACGCATGTTTTTATTAAATACAATTCTGGGAATTTTATTTGAGTTATATTATTTTATGTTTATATCATATAACTAATGAACAGGCTGGTGTGATGGTAGAGGAAGCGCTTGGCAAAGGGAAGGACCTGGGTTCGAGTCCCGGGTCCAACATTTTATATTTTCTAACTTGTTGCTTGCAAATCCAGTAGGTCTCACCCCCCTGCATGCACCATACACCATCAATTCTCCAGCCATGAGATCCCAGGCATCTAGATCCAGCGCCCCAAACTTGCAGGCGCACCATGGACCTCCATACCACAACAACATGAGATCAGGCACTAGCAGTGGGCCGACCAGACTTGGGCTTGGCCAAAATTCAGCAACACCCCCTCCAGATTGGGTTCACACCCCCCTTTGAGGCCCATTCTTCTTTTATTTTTATTTTCCTTTGTTATTTTTAATTATTTCAAAAACCATTTTTTCTATTTAATCATAAAAATCATAAAAGAAAATCAGAAAATCATAAATTAGGATTTAGAGTTTATTTAATAAAAATATTTTTTTTGCAATTTAATTAATTTAATTAAATTCTAACCTTATTTCATTAATTAAAATTAATTAGAGAATTAGGTTAAAATTCAAATATATTTTTTTTCATAAAATACAAAAATATTTTTAATGAACAATTATATTTTTTAGGGTTTAAAACTTTTTTCCCGTCTTAATTTTGCGCGCGCTTATATATTTCATACGATTTATTTTTTTACCACTTATGTAACTGCGTCCGGTTTGTAATAGCTAACTTAGGGTTTTTATTTCCGCATTTTTACTTTTCGTTCATTATTCATGTATCTACACCAAAGCCTTGTAATAGCGTAGGACTTTATTTCTTGCTTTTACTTTACATGCTTGTAAGATAAACATAACTGAAGAAAGACATTTTTGCACACTTGGACCCTTAGGGTATACCTCACTTGGTTACCTCGGGAAATAATGGTCATGCCCCTCGAACGTAGGGGTATCTTAGCAAAGAACCTCGGTATAAAAGTCATCATAAAAGATAATGGTCCCTAAATGTCCCTCGAGTTTCCTACGAGAAATGATCTTGTCCCTCGATGTTGCCTATATGATGACAGTCCCTTCGAATGCTAAGATATCCTTACAAGTTGTCTTCAATGACCATAGCATCGCTTTCGATAGTCCTTCAACATTCGACGATAGGGTTACCTACTCATTAATAGTAGGATAGCACTATCTAAAGGGTAGTAGGAAAAGAACACCATTTTTTTGAGTAGGTAGATGACTCTTAAGTACTTGCTCAAAATCTGATTTTATACACTTACACACTTTCAAAACTACTTTCAAAACGCTTTATCACAATCTTGAGGAATGATACAAGAGTTACCATAAAGCAAACAAAATCTTTCAAAACACACAAACACGAAAACAATTTTCAAAAATGAGCAAGGACCTAAGAGCCCGTAGATAACAATGAATGGAAAGGGTGCTAACACCTTCCATTTCCATAATCTATCCCCTTACTAAGAAAATCTCGAAAAAAGGTCTTTTCTGTTCTTTTCACCCTTTACTTTGTTGGATAAAAGAAAATTATGTGGCGACAAACAAAAAACGCAAACCAGTATAACAGTCGGTTCTGCCACCGTATCACACTATCCATAGTAGTAAGTGTTGTAGCACTTCCAAAAAAATGTTTGCTCGATCGTACGTGATCCTTTGCTAGAATTCATGTTCAATGCCTCAAGTGATTTAGATGGAGATCTGCCCCTGGCTATTCAGTCCTTTTGAGAGATTCCTCGAATCTTGACTCGACTGTCCCCAGATAAATAAGACACCATGCCATGCCCCTTGTCATTCTGATGGAGGCCTGCCCCTGACTATTCTTCCCTTTTGAGAGATTCCTTGAATCTTGACTCGACTGCCCCCAGATCAGTTAGACACCATTTCATGCCCATTGATTATGAAAGCCTGTTACTGGAAATGTCTTTCCAACTTAGGTGATTTTGTCCATTGAGAGGATTTCCGTTCATTGAATTGTTGTCGTGCGAAGTTCTCTACTGTCGAACGAATAGTCATATGAAAACAATGGCATTTAAAGAATGCAAAGCTTATGTTTGTCTTGAAGTTTTAAAAACGCACTTTTAGTAAACAAACAGAATTTTGTAAGAATATGAATTCAACTCAGGATTTATAGAAACCTTACAGGAGTTAAGATACCTTTTGTAATAGTATGCTTTCGAACTAACCCATGCTTCAGCTAGGACTTTTAAGGGTTGTAGCGTGGCCTGGTTCACAGTTTATGAAACAAAGGATAAAGGGTCAAACTTTATTTGTATCCAACCCGTTCTTCATGATGTTCTTCAGTCCCATACTTAGCTAATTATGCGTTTAAATCGAAATTGAGTCTAGAATCTTTTCCCTGATATTTCGGTGATGGGTCGGATACTGAAGTTTATTTTGAGGAGGCATACATTTTTTGTAATATTTTCTTTTTGTTGAGGATTTGTAGTGTCCTCTTTTTATTTATTATCCCTACCTTTTTCTGAACTATTTCTTGTGATTACAGTTTGCGAGATGCCCTAGTTTTTTTCTTAAGTCACCTTCATAGGTTTTGACTTAGCGGGCTTTTCTTTTGAGAGATAATGACTTCATGTTTTAGTGATTATGTGGAACCATCACTGTCTTTTGATTTAGAAGAGTATCTTCGACACTACTCATCGTGTACGAGGGTAAGCTTGCGTTTGAATGCACCATTGAATTAACCGAGATACTACCCTGCCCCAGGTTATGATTAAAGATTTCAATTTGTATGAAAAAGAAAACTCCTACTTCTTAGGCTCAAAGGGGTTGACTAGGGATTATCTTCCTTATAACTCCATTGTTTAGGATTTAATAGAATGCATGTACATCGTCAGCAGGGTCTGTTTAAAACCATATTGTATGAGATTATGGTATTGTTTTCGTCATCCTTCCTCTAAAGGTTTAAGCTTTTAATTGCGAGTTTAATATCACAAAAAGTAAGTAAAAGCATAATTTCAGTATAGTGACAACGAATGGATTAATTTAAGACAAACATATTCAATGCATTAATGGAATAACAAAGTTTGACATGAAATAAGTGTTCGAACAATCAAAAGAAATTACAATTTGAAAATTCTAATGAACAAACAACCTTTCTGTCAGAACTTGTCACTTTAGATGGTATTCCTGTGAGGGTTGGCAGAAGAATTTAGTCTGACCATCTTGTGTGAAATCCAGCACCCCTTCGTCGATCAAGTCCTGAATATTATTTTTCAATGCCCAATAAATATTAGTGTCATGCCCCGGACTATTGGAATGATAAGTACATCTCACATTAGGGTTGTACCGAGGAGAGGCGGTGTTGGGATTCTGAGGAGGATCCTTCAATGTTATCAACTCCATCTTCAACATATGTTGCAATACTTGATCTGAGGACATGTTGATTTTGGTGAATTTCCTTTTGGGCGTGTCCTGCTTACGTTGATTGCCTTGTTGTTGTTGTTGCACCAATGTTGTATTAGAGATCCGCACTGCCCCCACAGACTGGTTGAGATCACTCTTATTACGAACCTTCTCGTCGTACACGGTACTGGACTCCTTCTTTCCATTGTATGATCTCTTTTGAGTACTTGAAGATGCAGTCCCCTGAATTTCACCGCTCCTGAGTTTATTTTCAACATGTTCCTGCATGAACATGTCACCAATTCCCTGTCTGCCAAGAGAGATTGATCATTGATTAGGCCCCAAGCTCTAGCATATTTCCCCAGACGATCGTATCTGTCTTGATGAAGCTTGCTAATGAGAATTCTCAACTCTTATTTTTTATGAGCTAAACATTGGATAAGATCTATTTGACTACTCATTTGGATTATTAACCTTTCCATCTCAGCTTGTAGTTGTCCCACCTGGTCATCCTGGTTATCTTTAGGATTTTTTCTTGGTTGTGTTCCCAGCAAGGAGTGCTTTCAATTCTTCTTGCCCCTTAGATAGATTCAGGACCATTTCCTTGAACTAAGCATCTTGAGTTTAGAGATTTATATCGTTCTATTCAAGAGCCAACTTCCTTGCTGAAATAAACAACGAGAAAATGAGAAACCTGTCTTTAAAATACTTGTTATGTAATGACATGCATGCATTGTTTTCAAGGATCTCACAGGGTAAACACAAGAAAATGTTTGAATTTTGATTGCATATTTGACGGAAAAAGTTTGTATCATTGAATGTCCCTCTACAAGAATCAAGCTCACCATGTTGAGTGGGTCATAGCTTCTGACTCAAGTTATCGTGCTTTGGTCTTTTAACAGCATTGACTAGAGGAAAATAAATCCCCTTGGCCCTTGCTAGACGTCAGGTTCATCATAAACTGCATCACAGGCCCTAGAGATCCTTGAAATGGTTAACAAAATGCTATGGCATGATGTCATGATGTGTATGCTATGCACCAAGCAAAAGTGTAAGGTGATAAAGACAAGTGAGTCTTGCAAGAAGCCCAGGTTATTGTATAATGACTACAAACAAGTCATGCAAGGAACTCACATCAATAGATAATGAGTATAAATAAAACCCTGCAGGGAGTTCAAGTTGTTAGATAATGAAAGAAAACAAGTCACACAAGGAGCCTTAGGTTCATACTTGCATGGAATTTGTAGTTACGTACCCTCTTGAATTTTTAGTTGGCTCAACCTATCTTAAAAGAAGTAATCAGGTTCTAAGGAATCTCAATATAACTGATATTTCTTCATCGGGAATTGTTTCAGCTCAAGCGATCTTTTCTCACGGCCAAAATATCCCGAAAGTATGATCTCAAAGAGTGTAGCATCGAGTATCAACCAATCTTCGGTCGGAACCAAAGTCGACTATCTCAAACTTTCTAATGGCTATGATGAGTCAATTAAAGGTTCTAAAGGTCAGTTAAGTTTAATGACACTATAAGGAAGCCTAATGTTATCCTTGACTAACTCAAGGAACATTAGTACAAGCCAGAGTATCATGCTAACATAGCCATCACTTTGTACGTATCGGTCTACACCGTACAACCTCCATGATTTATTACTACTTACCTAAAAGGGTGCCCAAAATCTGGGTGTAGGATCTTTAACAATAACCCAGGCAACCCTTTAAAAATAAAGCATACGAAACACATAATGAAAGCAATTAAAATGATCTAACTCTAAGGTAACCCCACTTTTTTATAACTCTCTAGCAGAGTCGTTAGTTCTGTAATACGGTGGGAGAATCGACTATTATACTGGTTTAGATTTTTATCACAGTGTTGTGGTTAGCAAGAGTCGCCATCGACTTTTATTTTATCCAACAAAGGAAAGGGTGAAAAGAATAGGAAAGACCTTTCGAGATATTTTCTGAGTAAGGGGGATAGGTTATGGAAAGGGAAGGTGTTAGCACCTTTTCCATCCGTAGTTATCTACGGGCTCTTAGTTGCTAGCTCACTTTAAAAATGCTTTGTGTAAGTGTATTTAAAAATATTTTGAAAAAGATGCCTAAGTGCGGCGAACTTTGTAATGCTTCTCATTTCGGCGAGAACGTATACAAAGTGTTTTGTCTTTGAAAATATTTTAGAGAAGAGTTTGTGTATGTGCAAAAAATTGTTTTTTTTTATTTTTATGAGCAAGCAACTAGGAGCTATCTACCTACTCGAAAGATTTGTTCTTTTCCTATTTTTCTTTAGATAGTGTTATCCTACTGTTAGTCGACAGGTAGCCCTCTCGTTGGATGTTTTGAGGGACAGGCGAGGATCATCATACAGTCACAAAAATAACTCATAAGATACTTTAGTAATTACCCTAAGGTTTTAAGATCATATACCGAGGCAACATCGAAAGGGTCATCGAGGGACTTATGATCTTTAAACCAAAGGGTCGCCACTAAAATTTCTTACGTTCGTGAATCGTGATAATTTTATTTTGAAGGCAACAAGTGGAGGTACCTTAGAGGTGCGCGTGTGTGAGTGTGTTGTGTTTAAGTTATGTTTATCTTTGAATGTTATGTTTTCTAATGTTTTCTTTTAGTCTTTTCATACAAGCCTTTTAGCATTCATCAAACAGTTAATTAAATAAGTACAGAAAATAAAGTGCGGGAATTTTGAATCTACGCTATTACAAGGCTTCGGGGAGGGGGAAAATTACAAGTCCAAAAATTAGGGATAAAAGCGGTAAATAAAATCCTAATTTATAACTGTTACAAACCATAAGCTGATACAATAATAAGGAAATAATAATGCGGGAAGTAAAACGAACGCGCGAGGGTTAAAAGAATGTTCGAAACCATAAGAAAGTACTAAGTAATTTAAGAAAGTTTTTTTATTGTTTTTGTTTTATTTTAAGAAAAATGTTTAAATAATAAAAAAAAAGTAACTAAACTATATCTAATCTTAAAGAAAAATATTATTTATTTATGAGAATTAAATTAATAAAAAGAAAACTAATTGTATATTTTTTTTTGTATTTAAAAAAAAGAATTGAAATTAATTAAATCCTAAACTCTAATTGATTTTATAATTACGGAAATAAGTCAAAGTAATTAACTAATTGATTGATGAAAATTAAATTTAATAAAAAAACTAAATCTAAATTTTTGGTGATTTTATGATTTTATGATTTTTTAATGATTTTTTTGTTATTAAAAGAAAAAGGAATTAATTAAAACAAAAGAAAATAAATAAGACAAAGGATAATATAGGCCATGTTGCAACAAGCAAGTAGGGGGTGAGAATCTGAAAACATCTCAAGCCCAATATATCGGAGCCCAGGTATTTGCATAGGATCCTGTACGCATGGCCCTTGAAGGATGTATGGTGGGAACGCGCCTTTGAGTCTTTAGATCTGGCTTTAGTTTGGCCTGAAAGTCCCTGCATTTTAAATTACGAAGCTCAAAAGTTCTTGCACCCTAACAATGGCATCATGTAATTTAATCATTTAAACTCACACGTGATACGTTAAACCGGCTCTAATCATTGCCATAAACATATATGCATGTGTTAGATTTAACAATATATATATATATATATATATATATATATATATATATATATATATATATATATATATATATATATATATATATATATATATATATATATATATATATATATATATATATATATATATATATATATATATATATATATATATATATATATATATATATATATATATATATATAGATCGAATCCAAGGAAATTATACCAAATCGATGATGATCGTAGTGATCGTTCTGATCGTGAAGGGACTCAGTTATGAGTTGGATTCGATTCCTGGATTCCTCAGAGAGGTGATTCCATCAATTGTTTTGATTGTTGGGGCTTTGAAATGCAGATACGACTTTGCACTAGTTTGAGATTTTTTTTGAAAATTTTGTAGAGCTTATGTTAGACAATTGGAGAGATTTTTGAAGAGGGATTTCATGCTCTCTTCGGGCTTGCAATGCATTGCATTTATAGAGGAGTGGAATGGTGAATAAACATGGCAAGAATCATAGCATTAAGGCCCCATTTCAAGGCAATATCAAACATATTTAAATGTTTTCAAAATTGTGAAAAACTTGCCCTTCTTGAGATGCAATGAACCTGGTCTTTTTCCTCATGTCTTGCATAAATTCTAAGACCCAATATCAATCCAAATCATTAGCCCACGTGTCCATACTTTTTATTTATTATTTTATGCAATTTATTTTGTATTTTTTTGAATAAAAACAAAATAAATATGAATAAAATAGAGAAAAAATGCAAAACATTGTGAGAGTGAATTTAGAGGTCCTTAAGTAAGTCATAAGCATATTTGAATTCCACAAAATAGGTCTATGAATTTAAAAATGCATTTTTGCACAAAGTTGACTTTTTGCATTTCTTGAAAATTGCCCAACTTGCACTGGTCATAATTTGCTCAATTTTTATCTTTTGAGAATTATATTGGACTTTTTAGAAATCTCAATATGTCCCCTACAATCTCTATTTTTACCATTTTTGCATTTTGAGAAATTCTCTTAATGTAACTTGTCTTGACAAAAAATGCCTTTTTGTGGACTTTCAAAAAGACATATAATGTATTAGCTCATATCTTCCAAATGATGAATTTCTTAGACTTGAAGGAAAAAGAAAACTTGTAGGGAATTGAATATTCTTCACAATGAGATTTGGTTGGGACAAAATGGATGGAGCGTGTGAATGTTATGCTTGGTCAAAGTTCAGTTGACTTTTCCTATGAAAGCCTAATTTTGCAATTTTAGATTCTTGATGATTTGAGAGCATTCCTTGATGAATCATGATCAATCATGGATCAAATGATGGATATCACTTCAAAATGTTGATTTTGACAAAAAATCTTGAAGTTTGACTGGATATTGACCATAGTTGACTTTTTGACTAATATAGTTGATTTTTAAACATTTGAGTCATTGACTGAGCAAACTTGTGATGCAAGGCATGAAACCTGGCATGAGAATTCTTGATGACATCTTAGGAACCATGGAAGTCACTTGAGACCTTTGAAACCTAAACTTCTTTGTGAAAAATGAAACCCTAGCTGGAGATCCATTGCTTAGGAGGAGAATTTGTCTTGTCAATTCTTGGTCAAACTTGAGCATTTGGGGACCTCTATGAGTATGTCTTGAATAAAAGCAGAGGGAAAATTTTGGGGTACAATAGGTACCAAAGGAACCTTCGTGTATTTCATGCATCAACATGTCTTCTTCATTTCTATCCATGCATCTGAGCAAGACCATGTCATAATTTCTTTTGTATAACACATCTTCATTGAGGAAAAAGATGCCTGCCAACCTTCTCAATATCTTTTTATCTTTGTTCGATGCACCAACCGGGTATTCCTGAGTCCAAACAAAATGCTCGATATCATAATACCATGGTTTTTTGTCTGACGTTTCCTCTGCTACAAACACATAAGTCGGCCTATCCAGACGTCGAACTATGATACGAGGCACGTCGTTCCAAGTATTCACTCGATACATAGAAGTCAGGGAAGCCAAAGCATCCGCCATCTTATTTTAATCTCTGGGAATATGATGGAATTCAACTTTATTAAAGAAAGGTAATAATCTTCTAGCATAGTATTTATAGGGAATCAAGCCAGAGTGACGAGTACCCATCTTTTGTACTTCGGACTTTAAAGGATAAATGTTCTCAATACTGTGCCCTGGTGCTCCCTGATGAAAAGCACATGTCTGGTTTGCCTTATAATACCAAGGTAAAGGTGATGGTATAACAGGGGGCGACCTGATCTGAACCAACTTCTTCTGAATCAAAGTCGGGAGTAACTCTGCATAGCTCATTAGAATAGAGTCAAAAGCTTCTCTCTTCTGACTTTGTCCTTGATTCCCATAAGTAGATGGTATTTGATAGGCAATAGTGGTTGGAGCTACATTAACGATTTGAGTCACAGAAGCAACATGTTGTTGGTACTGTTGATGGCTTCTAGGTGGCCTAATCTTTCTTTCCCCAATAACAGCATTCGTTTCACTTTATTTCTTTAGAGAGAACCCGTATGATAACTTCTTCGTCCCTTCATCTTTTGTCAAACGCCCTTCTCTGACAGCTTCTACTAGTCTAACACCCATGATCACCATTTCTGTGAAATCACTCGGTGCACTAGCGACCATCCTTTCATTATAAAATGATCCAAGGGTTTTCAGGAAGACCTTGGTCATTTCTTATTCTCTCGTAGGTGGCACCACCTGGGAAGCTATCTCGCGCCATCTCTATCCATACTCTTTGAATGACTCCTGGCCTTTATGAGCCATTTCCCTTAATTGGTCACGGTCAAGCGCCATAAACATATTATACTTATATTTTTTGATGAAAGCTTCTCCCATATCATTGAAGGTATGGATACTACTATTGTCCAGACTCGTATACCACTTCAGAGAAGCACCAGTCAAACTATCTTGGAAGAAATAAATAAGAAAACATTGATCATCAGTATGGGTATATATTTTCCTAATATACATCAAGAAGTGGTCACCAGGACAAGAATTTCCCTTGTACCTCTCAAATTCTGGAACTTTAAACTTTGTCGACACCTTTACATTGGAAACTAGGCAGAGTTCACTAACATTTTGTCCAAACAATTATTTTCCTCGAAGGGCGTTCATTTACTTCTGCATCTCCTTGAACTGGTCTTGAAAGTCATCCAAACGGTCATAGAAACCCATACTTTCACTCGGTGGAGGAGCACGGCGGTAAACTTCATCATTAGCAAATGGCATATCATTCACCGAAGGAGGCGCAATATAATGGATCTCTTTTCTAGCCATAGGAGTAACATGCACCAAATGATATGTAGAAACAGGAGCAGTTTGAGAAGATGGAGCAACTTCAGTATCAAGATTGTAACCCTCTGGCATGAAATTCTCTGGCATTCCTCACGGATAACCCTGAGGCATACAATTCTGAACAACATTAACTGGAGTAATAAAAATGGGAACTGTCAGAGGTTTGGAAGAAACCGTTATCCATTTAGGTTGGGCAAGTGGTGGATGATTCTGATCAACCACCAATGATTCTATCAAAGAATTCAGATTGGCCATACCGGTCTTTAAAGTAGTAACCTCTTCACACAGCTCGCGTTTCTTCTGCTCAATACTCTCCATTTTCTTCAAAGAATTAGCCTGAGTATTATACGGGTGAGACAACTTGCTTCTGAATGAGGTAAAGATATACAGTAAGACACCTGGTCATGAACAGAAATGCAAGAAATATGTACAATATGATGCATGATGTGCAATGCACATGATTTATTTTATTATTAACATTTCAAGGTACTCCAAGAATTATAGACAATTTTTAAATACTAAAGTACTAACACATTTTGAAACACTGAAAATCTTATTATAATAACTTCGAAATGGATTACAACTTTTTCGTACAAGTTTCAACAATCCCAAATATAAGATAAGATAAAATATAAAATCCTAATAAAGAAAAGCCGATGAAGATCACTCCATACACTGACGCTTTCCCGTGAGTCTTGTAATCTGAGCCTTGAACTGCTTGTTCTCTTATGCATAACTGTCGGTGACCTCTTTCCAACCACCAGAGTCAGGAAGTGAGCAACCAGATCCTGACTGAGCTCTAGAGGAAAATAAATCCTCTTTCCTCTCCATCATTTCTACAACACGACTCTCAAGAATCTCGATCAGGTCATCTTTCTCTTTCAGGTCTGCTCGCTAGGACACCTCTAAAGTCTGACACTTATTCTTCTAAGCCTCCTTCTGCTGCTGCATCCTAACTAGGGAAAGATGAAGCTCTTCCACATCATCTAATAGGGGAGCAGTTTCCTTCACAAACATATCAGGCATAGGTTCTTCACGGGAATATGACATCTTCAACTGAATAGCCCTTGCTTGTACCCACCGAAGATAAGGCTCCAAAGAATTAACTCCTCTGGGTCCCAAGTCTTTTCTACTCTTCCTGTGAATATGACGCCAAGCCTTTGCAATCTCCTCCTTAGCTTCCTTACGATCCTCCCCTTATTTAAGAAAGAAACCACTCAGATGAATATTATTTGGCTCATCTCTCATCGGATATCCAAGCTGTCATCGTGCAAGAACGAGATTGTAGTTAATTACTCCTTTTGTACCAATAAGAGGTACATTAGGGAAACTACCACAACTATCGACAATCTCCACATCATGGTAAGCTTGATGATACCAAAAAATATCGGAATGAGTGAGGTCCATAATCTTCGGAGCCCAACGAGGTTCCTTGTTGACCTCCTAGAAAGCGTTGGACCTAGGTAATTGAGAAATAAACCACTGATACAGCAAAGGCGCACAAGAAATGATCATCCCTCCATGTTAAGAATCCCAAAGACGAATGGAGTAATAAGCATCTCCTAATAATGTAGGGACTGGATTCCCAGTCAAAAAGATCTTGATGGCATTGATATCCACAAATTTGTCGACATTAGGAAATAAGAACAACCCATAAGCAAGTAAAGCAAAAATGGCCTCAAAAGCAACCGTACTCTTCATCCTAGCAAAGTAGAAAGCTTTCTCTAATAAAAATTGGTGGGTAATCCTCTGATTCCTCCTTTGGTAGTAATGTGGGCCTCAATCTCAGACTTCCCCAAATAGACCATAGCAACTATCTCATGAGACTTTGACTCCCCCTCCAAACATGTGAAAGGAACACGATCGGTAACAGGTAAACCCAATAGATAAGAATACTCCTCTAATGTACGAATCAACTAATAATCAGGGAAAGTAAAGCATCGATACATTGGATCATAAAACTGGAACAAATTCGAAAGAATACCCTCCTTCATTTTGAGCTTCATAAGAGACACAATGGACCCATAGTTCCACCGAAAATCTGTAGAACTCTCGATCTCGAGAATCTGACTCATCAAATTATCTATCTTGACATAATTGAAACTGTACTTTCGAGTCTTTCTTTTTCTAGAATCTAGGGTCAAAAGGTACCTGAGATATTCACAAAGAGTCAACTTTAAGCCCCTTGAAATAAAATGTTTTAAAAGATGCTCATGGGGTGCATGAATGCATGATGCAACAATCATACACAAGATCAAAAACATGGGGGGTTCATAAGTTACTACCCACAAGGTATGGTATAATAGTTTATCACCTTCCAAACAAGGTTCTAAGAGGTTCCCAGAGTCTATATCCTTCTTTCGGATATTACCAACGTCCCGATTGACCAGGTAATTAGTAATATTCTATGGAAAAACTCGTTTAAGTGTAGTATAGCGTGACAACCATTTCCGGATTACTCCATCATAGTTTTCACACTACACCTAAAAGGCCAAGATGGATTAAATGTTATACGGTCCTCAATTTCAACAGGCTCCCAAGTCAAAAGCAGCACGTCTTCCCGATTACTCGGTAAACGACATTACAATCAAAGGGCCATCCACTGAGTGGGGGATCTCATGTCTCCTTTTTTGGGATTACTCCCTCAAAGTTAACATGACTATACCGCCCGTCCTATCTTATGTTTTCCCAAGTACGGGTATAGGACTTATGAGAAATCACCAAGCACCCTGAAAACCAGGAAAAATCCAGCACATACACTAATAAACAAAGATATGCTCAACACACCTAGGGATGGATCTGCAATTGGTTTATCTATTCCCCAGTGAAGTCGCCATTTTTTATGTAGCGGTAGAAATATTGAGATTAAGCCATTGGATTGACTTGACTAGCACAAATCAAATAAAAATTCCACCGCGCTTTATTGTTTCCAGAGGAATGGAAAAAGAGCGAATAACCCAAAAAGAGGGGGAGAGAATCTAAGTTCGGGGGATGGTTTTGCAAAGGAAAGGTATTAGCACCCTAAACACCTATGGTACTCCGCATGAACCTCTTTGAAAATTTGTGTATTTTGGCTATAAATGTTGTATAAGAAATAGATGGTGGAGATGGGAAAAGAAGTAATTTTTTACAATTTTTGCACCCGCCGTGGTTGTGAACCTTTAGTGTCTACGTACCACCTTATGTGCAATAGGGGATCAGGGTACTCGTAGTTCACCTTTAAAAATTTAAAACACAAATGTGTTGGTTAATTTTAAGAAACGAGACATCATCGTATTATTCGAGTGGAAGAACATACTTACTACCCACGATTAGGAGAAAGAACAATTTGTGTCATCTCAAAGGGGAGGATATGGCTTGGATTTTAAAATCAACAAAGCCTCGTTCAACACCCAAGTGGAAAATATCTCACTTCACTACATATCGTAGAATTATAGTACTCGTATCACTATAAGGATTGACAAGAGTCTATCTTTTGAGAAAATTTTAAAGCAGAAAACAAAGTGGCAAAGTTAGTTTGAATGAGATTGATTTAATTTTAGTCTTCTCACAAAAATGTCAAGGTATTATTAAGTTGTTTAAAGTTTGATTAAGAAAATATTTTTTGAAAATGCATGGACCTTAGTCCAAGTTTATTGTGAAAGCGGTTCAAGTTTAGAAAAAACAAGAATAGTTTTGAAAAGGAGGGAGAATATTTTTTAATTAAATAAGATGGGAGGAGGTGAAGGGATTATCCTAAATCATAAGGTAAAAGCTAGGGAAAAGAACCGTCTAACCAATATGAAGCCAACACTTCACACAATGAGTCAATGTAGAGTTCCCATTCTTTGGATTTAAAACCAAATAGGCAAATATATTAAACCTCTTAAGAATACCAAACTTAAAATGCATTATATCTTCACAAAAAATGGGCAGAGTAATGGTTGTATACAAATGAATTCTCGAATACAAATAAAGCATATAACCAAAATAACCTGCAAGCAAAGAAACAAACAACCCAATGTCTCGTGGTAAACCCCAAGAACTCTAGACAAAATATCAATATAATTCACAAGGTCTGTAGTCCTAAGTCTAAGAATTCCATGACTCCATCATACCATAGATAGTAACCAAATGATCCAAGTAACATTAAATTTTTTTATGGTTCAAGTTGATTATTTGGTATCTTAAAAAAGAAAATGAAAGCTCAAATGAGCAAATATGAAAAGAGCATGAGATGTAAATACTAATATAAATGGTGCTTAAAAGTAAAGACATAAAGTAAAACCATAAAATAAATTCAATTGCTAAAAATTAGAGGTTAGTTGAATGACCATCTTGAAACTTTCATTTGAAACTCATTAGAAGATTGATAAAATCAAAGCCTCGAAACGACAAGTTTCAATTGCTTTTTGTCAAGTATAACATTCATTTCAAATTCTCAAGGCAACATTAAATGATCAACGATGTTTAAGTGATTCACTTAGACCAAAGTTTATGAAGATTCATTAGAGAATTCATAAGACCAAAGCCTCCTAACAATGAACCTCAAGATTATTGGTTCAAAGGTTTCAAATTAAACATGCTTGGGATTGAAAACATAGTTTTTGGCCACAAATGATTATTTCTCGAATCAGGACAAAATTTAGCGCTACGTTAAGCAATCATAGGTGGACTTATATATAAGTCGCACCTATTTTGAGGTCGGTCAATAGCAATCTATGTAACATATGTTAAGAGAAATGATATGTAAATAATTCTCCAACAACATGCAACACAAATAAGAAATGGATAAGATGAATATGGAGGGGATGTATAAGATGAAATTAGGGTTTCAAATATCATCAACATCATTCATCCATTTTGGAGGATTTTGTTTTTTCAACCTATCGATACCCAAGATTCATTGAAGTTAATGAATTTGTCCTAAAATAATACCCAAGTCAGTATCACATGCCATGCTAAAAGTTAAACAAGAATTATGTACAAAAGTTCTCAATTACAAACTTTGATCAAAAGCAAAACCCTAAATACAACCCTAAGTCAAAAATTAGGATAAAAAAGAAAGGGAATTGTAAAAATCCTGATAATTAAACCCTAACTTCCTAGAGACCTATAAAAGTATGAAATGGGGTTTTGAGTTCTTGGATTAAGGTGGAGACTTGATTTAAAAATGAAAACATTGAAACTAGCTAACAAAGTGCTTAAACTAGAGGTGTTTTGGAAAACATTTTATAAAAATTATGAAATCATAGTTTTAAATTCAATTAAAATGATCTTTAAAATCTCAACTTGTCCAAGCACCCAAAACAAATTTATTTCTTATTTTATAAGCATAAGTAGTTAGAATTTTCAAGCAATCAATGTGAATGATCAACCAAAACCCTAATCTACCTAATCTAAAATTAAACTACCTAATCTAAAATTCAAATAAATTTGGTGTAAGACTCTCTAAATTTCAAGAAAATTCTAAGGATCAATAAGTATATTTTTGAATATTTTTAAAATGGATGGAAAATTGAAAATAAAATCAAAATTCAAATAGTGAAAAAGTATTTACAACAAACACACATTTAACCAAACAAATTAGTTTCCTGTCCCTGATTTTTGAAATTTAAAATAAACAATGTAGAAAAACAATACACTATATGAGGATTCATGACATATTTTTTTAATAATTTTTTGATGATCAAAACTATTTTTAATAAAATCAAGAACTTAATTGAAATAAGAGAGGGAAAATTAAAAAACAAAATTTAAAATATAATATAATAATGGTGATGCCGCGCAGCAGTGGGACTCAAGGATTCAAATGGACCAATCGTGTGTCTTCTTATTCATTTTAATAACCAGATAAATCCTAAAACCGTGTTCCTATAGTGAATTTCAGATCCATAAAACCTACTCGTTTCTGCATGAAATTGAATGAGATATGAATCAAAGTTGTAGATCTCATGGAGATATACAACGTGACATCAAGAATTACATTAAACGAAAATGAAAATTCACACAGAAAAGCAGATCACAAGTTCACTGATTATCATTTTTTCACAAATGTTCAGAACACCAATCAAGCTTTGATTCACACATAAAACTTATTGTTTGGCCGACTAAGAACACAATGAACATGAATTTAACAATTAAAGAAAACTGGAAATGGAGATGCAAGCTCAGATCCAGATCTATGGAGTTTGTGTGATTTACCTATAGTGGAGAAGCTCCACTGACTCTTCAAATTAAGCAAGGATATAATAGAAACTCGAAAAATCACTTGGAAAAGTTTAAAGGAGAAGAAATAGCGACGAAGAAAAATATCTCCTTGAAGAAATTATGAAACCTTGAAAGGATTTGAGAGTAATTCGACAGAGAGAAAGAGAGAAAGTTTCTGCTTCAATGAGGATGAGGTGTGTGAAATGAATAGAGAAAGCTCTCTTTTATAATCGTTGAAGTGAGGTTAAGCTCTGACCATGGTGTTGTACCCAAAAATTTGCCCTCTCATTTCTCAAAGGATCACCCTAGACCCTCAGGTTCGCTTCCATCCAATTCCAAGCCTTGAATTACAAATTTTCCGAGAAAGTCATTCACAAGGACAAAATGGTCATTTGCTTATTGAAAAGTCAAACTTTGACTTTTGGATCAAAATCAAGTTTCAAGAATCATATTTCATCAAGACATGTTGAAATATGAAGTTTGTTTCATCAAGAAATTCAAAAGGCAAAATTACTTGGGAAAAGTCTAAATTCTAAATACTTAAAATTTTTTTAAGTTTTTAAGAAATATGACAAGCTCAGAACTTATGGCTAGATTTTCACCACGATGCAAGCTGATTCTGGAAGAACTTTTAACGCAAGAGTTTTAGATCTCAATGAGACCTAAAACATTACAGAACAAATATTCTTTTATAAATGTTGGGATTTTAAGTTATACATCTTCAAAGTCACGTCCCTGAAACTTAAACACTTAGTGAATTCTGAGCATTGTCAAATCAGAATTTGTTTACAACTTCTGGGCCAGTTTTCACATAGGTTAAGTCAGAAGTTGCAAGAGTAACTCAAAGAGGGCTTAAAAAGCATGTCATAAGCTTTCTGGAAAGTCTGAGAACTTGCTCAGAATATGCTGGAGCAAAGAGATTAAAGGATCAGAAGTTGGATGTTGGTTATAAGTTGCGCTGATGTTGAACTTCTGACCCAGAATTAAGCTATGATGCATAATCTCACATTGTAGGATTTCTGGTTTGATAAATCTCATCAGCATTTAATGCTCACAATCACTTTTGAGTTTTTATCCAAAGGATTTCCCCACGTGTGACATAGAAGTACATTGTTGTCCTTGAAAAATCAAACTTTTGTACAAGAGTATGTTGGGCCCATGCTTTGCTTTTGCTTCTGAGGTTACTTTTCCTTAATTCATGCTTACAAATCCAGCTTAGGCACGGCTAAAAACTTCTAACCACCATACTTGTTTATCTTGCTTCAAGAACAAGCCAGCACGCTAGCATGATGTTTGTACTTTTGACTTCTCAAAGCTACAAAATTCTTGCCTATAAATTGAACTTCATTTGCTACTGTGAAAAGGGGCCGGTCGAAAAAACTGAAAAGAAAAAGCTTTGAAACCTTGCTAAAAAATTCCAGGAATCCGAAACTAAACACAAATACAAAACCTGCTAGTTTTTTATTCTTGCATTCTGTGATACGGTGGGAGAACTGACTTGAAGGTTTTGCGTTTGATTGCAAATGTTGCGGTTAGCAAGAGTCGCCACCGACTTTTCTTTTATCCAAAAGGAAAGGTGAAAAAGCACATGAAAGACCTTTGAGATTGTTTCTTGAGTTCGGGGGGTAGATTATGAAAAGGGAAGGTATTAGCACCCTTTTCATCCATTGTTTAGGCAATCTTTGTAATGATTCTCGTTCGTAAGAATATATACAAAGATGTTGATCTTTTGAAAATGTTTTGAAAAAATAGGTGTTTGTTTTTGAAAATAGCAAGGATGTTTTGTTTTGAAATGGAGCAAGCAATTGGGAGCAATCTACCTACTCAAATGTCTTTCTTGTTCATTTTCTTTTCCTTTGACATTGTATTCTTACCATTGATTTGGTAAGCAACCCTATCTTTGGATGTTAACGGGACGGGCGTAGGTCATCGTATAACCAGGATTAGAAATGTTGCAAGGTATCTTAGCATTCTTTTTTAGGGACTAAGATCATTTATAAGGCAACTTAGATAGCGTCATCGAGGGGCTATGATCTTGTATTGGTTTGTTTTTGCTAAGATACATTACATGCGCAATATGGCCATTTTGTATAAGGCAACCAAGTGGGGTAACCCTAGGGGTGCTTGTGTGTAAGTGTGTTGTTTTCATGCTTGTTTTTGTCTTGAATTAGGGTTTTCTATTTGATTGATTTTATTCTTTCCATACAAACCCTAATTACTAGCATATTATGTAAAAAGCGATAAATTGCGAAATTTAAAGTTACTATGCTATTACAACATTTGTGGGAGGGGTATACAATTTATGAATGGGGATTGCAATAATATAAACATAATTAATCTATTACAACCAAATTTAATATGTACAAATAATTGAAGAAATATATAAGGTACAAATGCAAATTGAAAGAAATGATTCTTGTGTTTGGATTTTTATATCAAAGAGGTTTTAACCTAAACCTAATTAGAGAAAAAAATAATCAAATTAAATTAACTTAAATTAATTAAGAAAATTAATTAATTAAGAAAAGATTTTTGAATAAAACACTAATTCTATTTAATTGATTAAAAGAAAACAAGTTTAATGAAAAAGGTTTTTTTTGTATTTTTGTATTGAAAATAGTATATGGTGTTGTGAAATATTTTTGGCCTTTTCTATATTAAACTAAAAATATTTAAATAAATAATAATCTAGTTTTAATTTAATTTACAAGGAAACTATTAAAGGTAAATAAAGTATAATGAATAAAAAATAATTTTTGTGTGGGAAAAATATTTAAATCATGTCAAAACATAAATCTATTATTTTTATATTTTTTATGATTTTTTGGTATTTTAGAAAATATATTTAAAAGGAAAAATGAAATAAATAAATAATTAAAAATAAATGGGCCAGGGGGTGCCAAAAGTAGGCAGGGAGGTGAGCTAGCAAAAAATAAAAAAAAACACTGCCAGGCCCAAAGGGCCCAGCGCCTGCAAAAAATGTTAGGGAAACAGAAAATATGAAAAAATGCAAAAGGGGGGTTCACATTGGTTCGAACCCTCGCCCTTTAGGTAAGAAGTGACTTAGTACGCGTGCGCTTGCCACTTGGGTGGCTGTACATCCGTTTAGTTATGTCAAACCATAAATATATATTAGAAACTGCTTCCTGAAGGCAACTTCGTTTTCAACCTCGTGCCTAGTCGGACCACCTGTATCTTCTTCATCTCTCCACAAAAATGGAAAGTTCAAACATGAAAGTTGTGGTGTTTCTTCCCATGAATCCAATCATATAACTTATGTAAGCTAAAAGTCAAAGATAAAAACTAATTATGTTGGCCCTGAATTGAAACCTAATTTTCTCAGAAATTTCAAATCCAAAATTCTCTATACACAGTCAATATAGATGGGAACTATGAACATGGTTAGCTTTAGAGCAAAGATGTCTACATTTTGTCTTCACAAATCAGGATCAAATGATACTTGTATGAAGATATAGAAGTTTGAAAATTTACATCTTGCAGTTGAGGTCGTGAATGGAGTTTAATCAACTTTTTAGATGGCCTGAGGATCTGTTTAGCTTGCCTGGACCTCCTTGAGTGTATTACAACTCCTACTTTGCCTTGAAAGTCCCTGAATCTCTATACTCAAGTCAACCTGCAAGGTTGATATTTAAAAATGATAGATAGTTATGGAAGAGTTACAGTCTTGAAACAGGGGCCTGGATTGCTTTGGTATGATGTATAGAAGATGTTTTAATGATTAGTTTTCAAAACGCACGAGTGGAAATGAAGATGATGAGTTTTGGTTCAAAATTGTGTCTCAATGGTGTTCTAGAGCAGATTTATGGTTTTTGAGTGTTTGAGATAGTTTCAGGGCACTAGCATTCATGTGACATCTTGTAAATAGTGTTTGTACTTATAGGATAGAGGTTTTGAGGCTTCAAACAACTCAGAAGTTGAAATCACATGTTATGGCTTGGTTACTTGTTTTTGAAGCAAAGTTGACAAACATGGTTTCAATGTGGAGTACAAGGGTTTGCAGGGTGGTTAGCAGGCTGTAGATATGTTGCATTCTTGCTTTTAAATGCTTTTGAGTCAGAAACAATAATGTATGGGCTCAAGAAGAGTTGACATTGTGATTAAAGTCACTTTTCCAAAATGGAAGTGGTGACTTTCTTCCAAAAATGGAAATGCAACTTGGTTAATGGCTCAAATGCTTGGACAATGGCTCTACCAGTTGTGTAAGCATTAAATTATTGAGTGATTAGCATGTTTGAAGCCTGCAAAGCAATATTTGTACAACATGCTTGAAGATTGGTTCAAGTATTGTTCACAGAAGGGCTTGTAATCCAAGTGACAAAACACCAACTTCTTGCCTTCGATTCTCCTTGCTCAGGAATGATCTCAAGGAGTTCTTGGAAATTTTGGAAATCTTGCAATGTTCTCTTCAACTCATATTTGAATTGATTTTGAAGACTCCCCATGGAACTATGTGAAAATTTTCCATGAAGTTAGGTAAAAAATCTACCTAACTAGGGCAAAATTCCACTAAGTCTTTTTTAGTTCATGAGCATGTATTCAAAAAATTATAACTTGAGATCCAAGAACATTTAGGAGAAGTTGTGTGAAGAAAAGTTGTATATTTAATTGAGATCTACAACTTTTATGTTGGAAGTTTACTTTGAACCATCTTGTATCATGGTGAAAATTTGGCTTAAATTATGAAAAAATAAGAAAATTTTCATACTTAGAAAAATTTCTAAGTTAAGAAATTTTAAGATTTTAAGATGAAATCTTAAATTCTTAATTTCTTGATGAATAAGTTTCCTATTTTGACATGTTTTGATGAATTATGATCTTTGGCACTTGAATTTGACCAAAAAGTCAAAGTTTGACTTTTCAGTATACAATTGACTTTTGATTAGTTGACTGCAAAATTCATCTGTCAATCCAATGGACTTGTAATGTTTTGAATTATGTCATTAGGTCAAAATGGTGCACTTGGACTCTTGAGATCATGCCTTAAACTAATTGACCATTTGCTAGGTCAAAAAAATTAGAAATTGCCCTTTCTCAGTCAAAACCCTAATTTTGACCATTTTGCCCTTTTCAAGATTTTATCAAATTTCTTGAGGAATTGTGGTCCAACTTGATGAAATGATACCTATGAAGTTTGACTATAAATTGGATATGGTTGACTTTTTCCCCAATACAGCTGATTTTTAGGTTAACTGTTCAATTGACTGATCAAAAGTGTGATCCAAGGCTTGAAACTTGACATGAGTGATCTTAGGGGTCCATAATGGTCCATGAAAGTCATATGAAGCATTGATAGTCCAAAAATCCTTGTTCAAACTCAAACCCTAATTTTGGTCATCAGTGCATAAGGAGGTGTCTTGAGCTGATCAAACCCTAGTGCAGTCTTGAGCCTAAGGACATCTTATGAGAAAATTCTTGATAAGTGAGAGGGAAAATTTTGGGGTACAACAGTTGCCCCTGTTTAATCTTCTTAAACCTAAAGAGTTATAATGGCATGTTTTACCAGTCGTGACTCGAAGGTGGAAGATGATTGGACACTAGAGTACCCAAAAATTTACATTCGGTGATGTGATGGTTGAGGGAATGGGCTTAAAGATGCCATTTAGAGAGGTGATAGAAAGCTGTAGGAGATGGGCTTAAAAGAAGCCATCCAAAAGTGATTGTTGGTTTTGTAATTTGTAAGTTGTAAGAATGAATAGCAGAATGGCGTCCGTGTCTGGAGCGTATCTGAACTGTATCTAAGAGATGATTTTGAATGATCATCAGAATGTCATCCGTGTATGGAGCGTATCTGAACTGTATCTGAAAGTTGAATCTGAATGAGTATCAGGATGAAATCCGTGTCTGGAGCGTATCTGAACTGTATCTGAAAGTTGAATCTGAATGAGTATCAGAATGGCGTCCGTATTTGGAGCGTAACTGAACTGTATCTGAAAGTTGAATCTGAATGAGTATAAGAATGGCGTCCGTAGTTGGAGTGTATCTGAACTGTATCTGAAAATTGAATCTGAATGAGTATCAGGATGGCATCTGTGTCTGAAGCGTATCTGAACTGTATCTGAAAGTTGAATCCGAATGAGTATCAGAATGGCGTCCGTGTCTGGAGCGTATCTGAACTGTATCTGAAAGTTGAATTTGAGTGAGTATCAGAATGGCGTCCATGTTTGGAGTGTGTCTGAATTGTATCTAAAAGTTGAATCTGAATGAGTATTAGAATGGCGTTCGTATTTGGAGTGTATCTGAAATGCATCTGAGAATTGAATCTGAATGAGTATCAGGATGGCATCCGCGTCTGGAGCGTATCTGAACTGTATCTGAAAATTGAATCTGAATGAGTATTAGAATGGATTCCGTGTCTGGAGTGTATCTGAACTGTATCTGAAAGATGAATCGGAATGAGTATCAGAATGGCGTCCATGTTTGGAACGTATCTGAATTGTATCTGAAAATTGAATCTGAATGAGTATCAGGATGGCATCCGTGTCTAGAGCGTATCTGAAGTGTATCTGAAAGTTGAATCTGAATGAGTATCAAAATGGCGTTCGTGTTTGGAGCGTATCTGAATTGTATCTGAAATTTGAATCTGAATGAGTATCAGAATGGCATTCGTATTTGGAGCGTATCTGAACTGTATCTGAAAACTTTGAATATTGGTAATGGTAGTTGTTAACCTTATCCTGAAAAGGGTAAAATGTTAGCTAAAATGCAATGTTTATGTTGTATGGAATTCATAGTATAATGCATTCGTGTTATCAAAGTTTATGATATATGGATGCAATGTATGCGTATGTGAGCTAGTTAGCTGCACTACTGTCAGATTGGGGAAAATAAATCCCTGACTGATGCTGAGGATATGGAGTCTTCATGTCTTGCCGTGTACTATTTGAAAAATCCTGGTCGAGGAATTCAGAGAAATTTGGTGACTTCTACTGGGGAGTGATAACTGGGAGTTTTGTCCCGTTGGGGATTAAGCTAAACACTACGGGGGACTTTTATGGAAAATGACTTAGAGAGATTTTCCTATCTCTTAAAGCCAATAGTGATTGTATTTTATTTTGTTTATTTGTAAACAGTAATTATGTTCAAATGCATATGTTCAACAATGAATCATTGGACGTTTTTGTAAACAAAACACAAGTGTAAAGAAAACAGATAGTTTTTGCAGTTTCAAAGAGGTATCTTTGTATTGACTTTGAGTAAGTATTTTTGTACAAGGAGATAAACAATCTAGTAAGATAATGCCATCATAAAAATGAAGATTTTAATAAAAAGAAAAGATAGCTATGTGTAATAATCCTGAGGAGTTCCCATTCTGCTATAGCCTTTGTATCTCTGAATATCTTGTCTATTTGTTGCCTCGTCCGAAGATGATTGAATTGATCAGAACCTGAGTTTTTCAGTTGAAGCCGAAGGTTGTCTGTAAGGTGATCCAACGGGACATAGTCATACGCTTTTATTCCCTAACTTTTTCCTGGACTGCCCTTTCGGGTTTTCAGTCCACCGGTAAACCCTTTTTTGCCAAAGTCGCCCTTTTGGGTTTTCAACTTGCCGGGTGTACAAATTTTTTGTTTTATCCCTAATTTTTGCCCGAACCTTTTTGGTTCGCCGGGATGCCCTTGTTTTGCCTAGGTATGTCAACCTAGCGGGTCTCTTATGCGTAGTATCTTTTGACTATGTTCGCGTTTGTAGGATACGGCAGGTCGTCACCATCCATGGTGGTTAAGATCATTTCCCCACCAGAGAAAATGTTTTTAATTATAAATGGTCCTTCATAGGTAGGATTCCATTTGCCCCTGGGATCACCTTGTGGCAGTATGATACGTTTGATCACTAGATCCCTAACTTGATATACCTGGCGTCTGACCTTCTTGTTGAAAGCCTTGATCATTCGTTTTTTATACATTTGACCATGGAAAACAGTAGTAAGTCTCTTCTCATCAATCAAGTTCAGTTGATCAAGTCGAGTCTGGATCCAATCATCTTCATTCAAACCGGCATCCTTCATAATCCTCAGAGAGGGGATCTAGACCTCGATAGGCAAGACAACTTCCATGTCGTAAACCAAAGAATAGGGTGTTGCCCCGGTTGATGTGCGAGTTGTGGTACGATACCCGTAGAAATCGAGTCGTAACATCTCATTCTAGTCTTTGTATGTGACTGTCATTTTCTGTATGATCTTTTTAATGTTTTTATTTGCAGCTTCGACAACACCATTCATCTTTGGCCGGTAAGGGGAAGAATTGTGATGCTGGATCTTGAATTTCTCGTACAAGGCGGTGATCATAGTATTGTTTAAGTTTGTACCATTGTCAGTGATGATCCTTTTCGGGATACCGTACCGGCAAATAAGATTTTGCTTGATGAAACGGGCAACAACATTCTTGGTAACAGAAGCGAAGGAAGTTGCCTCCACCCACTTTGTAAAATAATCAATGGCCAATAAGATGAAGTGGTGTCCATTAGAGGCTGTCGGCTTGGTTTCCCCAATCATATCAATTCCCCACATAGCAAAGGGCCAAGGAACTGTCAAGACATTCAGAGGAACCGGAGGTACGTGTACCTTGTCAGCATAAATCTGACACTTATGGTAAGTTCGAGAGTATTGATAGCAATCTGCTTCCATGGTAGACCAGTAATAGCTTGCCCGTAGGATTTTCTTTTCCATCGTATTCCTACTAGAATGGGTTCCAAAAGTCCCTTCATGCAATTCAGCCATAATCCTTTCATCCTCAACCTTATCTATGCATCAAAGTAACAGAGTCATGGTTGTATTTGTAAAGAATGTCGTTACTAAGGAAAAATTTAGCGGAGAATCTCCTTAAGAACTTTTTATCATTGATTGAAGCTCCTTCTGGATATTCTTGGGCCTCGAGATACTTCTTGACTTCGTGAAACCAAGGTTGGTCCACTACTTCTTCAGTATTAATCTCGTGGCAGTGCGTTGGTTCTTCCATTCGTTCGATGGTGATCTGGGGAGCCTCGTTATCCCAATTAAGTTTAAACATAGATGACATTGTGGTTATAGCGTCTACTAGTTGATTTTCTTCTCGCGGGAAATGCTCAAAGGTAATCTCCTCAAAATGTGGTAGCAACGTCAAAACATGTTCTTTGTAAGGGATAAGGTTAGGGTGTTTGGTGCCCCATTCCCCTTTGATCTGACTGATAACCAAAGCTGAATCTCCGAATACATCCAAGGATTTGATCCCTAGGTCTATGGCGGCTCTGAGACCAAAGATGCATGCTTCGTATTCCGCCATGTTATTTGTACAATTGAAGTATAGTCTTGCGGTAAAGGGAGTATGACACCCTTCCGGAGATATGAGTACAACACTGATACCGTTGCAGAGTGCATTAGATTCCCCATCAAAGAACAGGGTCCATCGGGATCCCTGTTCAGGTCCGTCACATGGCCTGAATTCTTTACAGTTATCTAACATCATGATGTCTTCATCCGGAAATTAGAACTTCATGGACTGGTAGTCTTCTACAGCTTGGTGAGCAAGGTGATCAGCTAATACACTTCCCTTTATAGGTTTTTGGGTAGTATATTGTATGTCATATTCTGTCAGGATCATCTACCATCTCGCTATTCTCCCAGAAATGGCAGGCTTCTCGAAGATGTATTTTATCAGATCCAGTTTATATATCAACAAAGTAGTATGAGTCAGCATATACTGTCTTAGCTGGAGAGCAGCCCATGCCAGAGCCCAGCAAGTTTTCTCGAGCAGTGAATATCTTGTTTCACAGTCGATAAACTTTTTGCTCAGGTATTAAATAGAATTCTCTTTTCGGCCAGACTCGTCATGCTTCCCCAATGCACACCCCATTGAGTTTTCTAAAACAATCAAATACATGATCAACGGTCTTCCCTCGACTGGTGGCATCAACACAGGAGGCTCTTGTAAGTATTCTTTGATTTTGTCAAAAGCAATTTGGCACTCGTCATTCCATTTGACTACCTGATCTTTCTTCAATAATTTGAAGATTGGTTCACAAGTATCTGTCAGGTGAGAGATGAATCTGGCAATGTAGTTCAAACGTCCCAAGAACCCTCTGACTTCCTTCTCAGTACGAGGAGCATGCATCTCTTGTATTGCTTTTACCTTGGCAGGATTTGCTTCAATACCTTTGTTGCTGATGATAAAGCCTAGGAGTTTACCAGACCGTTCCCCAAATGTGCACTTGTTTGGATTCAACCTCAGTTTATACTTCTTCAGTCTCTCAAACAGTTTTTGTAAGTGATCAATATGCTCTTCTTCTGTTTGAGATCTGGCTATCATGTCGTCCACATAGACCTCTATTTCGTGATGTATCATGTCCTGAAATAGAGCTAACATGGCACGTTGATAGGTTGCCCCAGCATTCTTCAATCCGAATGGCATCACCTTGTAGCATAAAGTGCCACACTGCGTGACAAAGGTTGTTTTCTCCATGTCCTCAGGTGCCATTTTGATTTGGTTGTAACTTGAGAATCCGTCCATGAAGGAAAACACTTTGTGTTGTGCCGTATTGTCAACTATAATATCAATATGGGGGAGTGGAAAATCATCCTTAGGGCTTGCCCTATTCAAATCTCTGTAGTACACACACATTCGCACTTTGTCGTCCTTTTTGGGCACGGGAACAACATTGGCAACCCATTGGGGATAGGAGGTGATAGCCAAGAATCCAGCGTTGAATTGCTTCATGACTTCTGCTTTAATCTTTTGTGACATATCAGGCCTCATGCGGAGAACCTTTTGCTTTACTGGCGGACAATCCTCTCTTGTAGGCAGACGATGTACCACAATGTATGCATCAAGTCCTGGCATGTCTTTATACGACCAGGAAAAGACTTCAACATAATCGTGTAACAAATGAATCAGACACTCCTTGATACTAGGTTCTAGATTGGCACACACCTTGACCTCTTTTTAGTTTCTTCGGTACCTAGGTTGATTGTATCCACGGGTTCCTCGTGAGGTTGAATGGTTCTCTCTTCTTGTTGTAGTAGTATGGAAAGTTCTCCTGGTACTTCACAATCTTTCTCGCCTTCGTCTTCGGCTTGGTAGATAAGATTCTCATAGTCACAAAAGGCCATAGCAGTATTGTTACCCATGGGATCCCGAATGGATGTATACCTGCATTATGAGTGTGAGTGTGTGTAAGGGTATAACTATCCTTGAGAGAAATAAAAATGTAAAAAGAAAAACAATGAGCACAAAAGTTTATATGCGAAAACGCCCATGTTTCATTGATGTCATATGAGAATGAGATGATAACCCTTACAAATGGACCATTGTTCCTCGGGTAAGACACAAGGTATTAAGAGTGCGAATTGTTTTAATATTACAAATCCAAACAAATGTAAAGACAAATTACTGTGGGATAAAAGTGATCGGGACAAAATCTATAGCCTCCAAGTTGTTGAGCCATCTACTGTTAGTTGGGAATATCCAATCCTCCAAGTCACAGCTATCTTCATCATCTTCTATGGTGTTTACCTCGCGTTTTCTGATCTTCAGGGGTGGCCCTCTGGCACGAGCACAACGTACAGCCTTCTGAGCACTTGAAGTGAAACCTAGGCCAAACTTGTCAGACTTATATGGGATATCTGGGAGTTATCACCAAATTGTGCACCCACCTTCTTCTACCACAACTTTGGAATCCTTCAGAGATGACATCCGGAGTGGAAGCCTTGTAATCTTGGGAACCTGAGACACAGCCTTGGTCACTGCCACATCTTGGGGGACTTCTCCAAAGTGTTGAAATGGAGTTTCAATAAATTCACCATCTAATTCCATATATCTGAAAGAATTGAGATGGCTAATCATGTACTATTCCTCTCCATGAACGGTGATAATCTTCCCTTGAATTGGATACTTCAGCATTTGATGCAACGTAGGAGTAACATCGCCAGCATTGTGGATCCATGGTCGTCCTAGAAAGCAAGAGTATGAAGGGCGGATGTCCAGTACATAAAAAGTTGAATTGAAAGTTTGGGTTCCAACCTTTATGGGAATGTCTACCTCCCCATGCACCATCCTTTTCGAGTCGTCAAAAGCCCTTACTACTATGTTGATTGGCTTTAATGTCAGACCCTCGCAGTCAAGTCTATTAAGAGCTTTTTTAGGCAGTACATTCAGAGATGAGCCAGTGTCCACCAAAACATGGGCCAAGGTTGCGCCCCTACATTCAACTGAGACATGCAATGCCTCATTATGCTTCCTTCCTCTTGGTGTTAAATTAGCATCTAAAAAACCTAGACCATTATCTGTAGTCAAGCTGGCTACGTAGTCTTGAAACTGATCGGAAGATGTCTCTTTGGGTACATGGGGAGTTTTCAGGAAGTTTACCAAGGCTTTTGCGTGTGCCTCAGAACATATTAGTAATGCCGGCATGGAAATTTTAGAGGGAGTTTGCCCAGTTGTTCAACTACATCGTAGTCGCTTCTCTTTATAATTTTTAGGATCTCCTGCATTTCTCTCTTGGAGATCTCAGGGATAGTCAATGACTGAGCCTTCGTCGGGATAGGCTCAATCAGAATACTTTTTCCTCGAGTCTCGGTTAACTCGACAGCAGGAGTGTCAATAGGAATGATTACAGGGGTTGTAATGGCTTTGTCAATTGGAGTATTATTGGAGATAATTGTAGGACCGGGAGCAGCTTTCGAGGGAGCAATAGCAGGAATGATTACGGGTCCAGAAACTGCTTTTGGGGGAGCAATTTCTGGAGAAAAGATCCTATCACTTCGGGTAATCTTTCTAGTTCCTACAATATTACTGATGTCGTAGTTAACTTTCTCGGAGCTTGAATCTTAGGCGGCTAGCCAATCCTGCTTGATACATGGTAATAGACATCCCCTCCATAATTCCATGGTACAGTTTTGTCTGACGCATATGGGACTGATCCAGGCATTGTGATTATTAAAGGAGTTGCTTTCGGAGCTGATGTAATTCTAACGGGTCTTTTGGTGGAGACCCTGGAAGAATTGGCGGAAATGGTAAGGATAGAAACATCTTCAAAAGGAATAGGTGGAATAGAAGTCTTTTCAAACAAAATTTCTTTGTGGTCTATTAGGCACTGAACGCCTACTTTCAACAAAGGACATCAGGTTGGTGAGGATAAACAGAAATGGCAAACTTCATCACAACCCGGGAACACACTGGCATTCAACATGTTCATTTTAATAGTCATAAGTGGGGTCATAATTTCATCAACTAAAGTAACAAATAATCCTTCTTCAATGGCATTGGTATTATGGCCATGTCTAGGCATAGGGGCATAAATGACATTTTGCTTTTCGGGCGCATCGAATTCAATCTCTTTTGCTTCAATGAGGTCTTGTATTTTGTTCTTTAGAGCCCAACAATTGTTAGTGTCGTGGCCGGGACTTTCAGAGTGATATGCGCAACGGGCATTGGGATGATAGTGAGGAGATGTTGTATTGGGGTTTTTCGGAGCTTCTTTCAAGGTCACCAAATTGGATCTTCGTAGATGTGGTAATAGTTTAGACGGGGTCATGTTAATTATGGTGAACTGCCAGACTGGTTTATCCATCCTTGGTTGATTATTTCTTTGTTGATCAGATGCAGGCTTAGGAATCATAACAGCCCCCACCATTGGTCGGCGTTCGGTCCTATCTTGGTTTCTTTGCGGAGATACAACAACCACCTCTTTCTTTCTGATGAAAGGCTTCCTTACAACTTCAGAAGAAGATGTATCTTTCTAAATCTTTCCACTCTTTATACCGACTTTTACCCTTTCTCTGATCAATATTAGTTCAGTAAAACCTGCAGATGATTAAATGATTGAATAAGGGACCAAACAAGGTGCCCAAAAACATGTCTACCAATTCCCTCTCAGACAGAGGGGGTTGAACTCTTCCGGCCAAGTCTCTCCATTTTTTAACATAATCCTTGAAACCTTCATTGGACACCATGGTTGTTGTACCCCAAAACTTTCCCTCTCATTTTATCAACATTTCTCATCACAAGGCTCTTGGAACTCAAGATCGAGCTAGGGTTTGCTCTGCTCAAGACATCTCCTTGCACTGATGACCTAAATTAGGGTTTGAGTTTGCATAGGGATTTTTGGACCTTCAATGCTCAAATTGACTTTCATGCTTCATGTTGGACTCATAAGTTTGTCGATACCAAGTTTCAAGCCTTGAATCAAATTTTTGCCCAGTCAATTGGACAGTTGACCTAGAAATCAGTTGTATTGGGGAAAAAGTCAACTGTGGCCAATTTATAGTCAAACCTCATGAATTTTGACCCACATCAACATTATGAACTCATATGAACCATTTTATCAAGTTTGGACCACAACTCCACAAGAAATTTGATCAGATCACCAAAAGGGCAAAATGGTCGTTTTTAGGGTTTTGACTGTACAAAGGCAATTTCTGACATTTTGACCTAGCCAATGGCAAATTAGGCTCAAGCATGGACTCAAGGACTCAAGGACATCATGTTGACCTATTCAACAAGTTCAAAAGACCTCAATTGCATTGGATTGACAGATAAATTTTTTAGTCAACTGATCAAAATTTGACTGTACACTGAAAAGTCAAACTTTTACTTTTTGGTCAAAATCAAGTGCCAAGGGCCATTTTTCAACAAGATGTGTAAAATTATGAAACTTGTTCATCAAGAAACCCAAAATTGCAAATTAGGGTTTGAAATTGAAAATTTTCATAACTTAGAATTTTTCTATGTTTTGAAATTTTCTTAATTTTTACTAACTTTGCTCCACATTTTCACCATGATGCATTTGGATTCAAACAAAACCTCCAACATGAAAGTTGTAGTCCTCCACAAATTCTACAACTTTTAATCACAAAGTTTTCTCAAAGGAAGCTTGGATCTCAAGTTATTATTTTTGGAACAAGGGTCCCTAACACTTTTAACTTAGTGAAATTTTGCCCTAGTTTAGGCAGCATTTTGACCTATCTTCTTGGCCATTTTTCACATAGTTCCACTTGGAGTCTCAAGTTGAATTTCAAATATGGATTATAGGGAATGTTTCAGGCTTTCCAAATTGTCCAAGAACTCCTCAAACACATTTGTGGTTAGGGAGAATCGAAGGCTTGAAGTTGGCAAAAACTCACTTTTCATCCATGGCATAATCATGTTTATACAACTTGCATTTTCAAATCAGCATGCCTTACACTAGTTTGCAGGCCTCTAAACCACTTCACACTCCATAATTAAATGCAAATCCATCAGTCTAAGCTTTTTATTTTAGCCATTTGGACATTGTACACAAAACTAAGCCCTAAGTAGATAAAGGTAAATTTCCATTTTTGCTTAAGTATGCTTTATGTCAAACCAACAATCCTTGAGCATTGGTCCAAGATCTCTTACAGAAAAACAAATCCACAAATTAGGGGGGCCAAGAGCAAGGTATGCATGCATATTTGATAGCCTATACAGGCCTGTAACTTCACTTCCACATTTTGACTTCAAAAACAAGAAACTTATCAAAATCCTTAGAACTTGAAAACCAGCTAATGTTAACTTACACAAACAGTTTAAACATCTTTCTCACACCCCTTTGAGCTAGAAACACAATTGCTTGAGCCTCAAAACACCCCATATCCAAAAAATCACATTCCTTTGGCAAAACAGGGCAAGTTCTGCAACTTGAGTGCCATAGCTCATTTGGCTCGTGCGTTTTGCTCCAAGTTGCTTCAAACACCTTCCACTCAACTCACTCAAGTTATCCCAAACCTCAAATACCAATTGTAACTCCATTTACAGTGTTCACCATTTTCATTTTGAGCTTGTGCAGGTTGAGTTCTATAGGCTGATTCAAGGACATTCAAGGCAAGCTAGCTATTGGAGAAGGTCAAGTGAAGTTCAGGCAAGCTACCAGACATCTCAAGCCTTATTGAAAAGCACTACATTGCCCTACACGAATCCAACTGAAACAGGTTTTTCTTCACTTTCTATCTCTCTATTTAGGAACATTTAGCCTTAGGTTTATGAATAAAAAATGTAGTGTTCATTGCCATAAAGCTGTACATATGCTCGATTTTCATTTATATTAAGTGTGCTAGGAGAATTTCAGCCATGAACATGCTGAAAAAACTAGGTCAGATTTTAGGGCCAGAGAAATTCTCTCTGGTCTTTGAGAGTTAGAACAAGTTGTTTATATGGTTGGAATCGTCTTGAAATTATCTACAAGTTTGATGTTGTGTGTTTTTGCAATAGATCACGTATACAGGATGTCCCAAGTTTGTACAGGCGCGTGCGTTTTTCAAATCTGGAGGTTGAAGATGAAGATGACTTGGCCTGGATTGCTTTTGACACCTTCCATTTCCATAATCTACCTCCCGAACCCAAGAAAACATCTCAAAGGTCTTTCCTGTGCTTTTTGACCTTTCCTTTGGATAAAATAAAAAGTCAGTGGTGACTCTTGCTAAACCAAAACATTTGCGAATACAAAGGCAAAACCTCAAGTGAGTTCTCCCACCGTATCACAGAACTGGCGACTCTGCTGGGGAATTGTTCTAAAAGTGGAGTAACCTTAGGGTTCAGATCACCTTTGCATGCTTAACTTGTTTGCTTTGATTGCTTTACATTTGGTTCTCTTGTTTGAGTTTAAATCCTCCACCCGGATTTTAGGGAAACATTCATAGGTAAATAGAAATACGTTGTGGAAACTATGCGGGGTATACCGACATGGTTGAAGTAATAGTTATATTAGTGCGACATATTTGTGAATACCGATAGCCTTTGAGTTAATCAAAGAGAATACAGAGCCGCTGAGTGATGTCATGAAGCACTAATGAACTCTTAGAACCTTACTTGACCATCTTGGCCTTTTTTAGGGGTAGTGAGATGAACGGCTTTGGTGCAGTCTGAAGTTGGTAGATACTCGATACTACACTCATTGAGGGTTATTTTCTTGGAATATTTCGGTCGCCAATTAAGTGGCTAAACTGAAATAATGAACACAGAAAATAATCCAGTGATATTGAGCTCCTTAGAATCCGATTACTATTTATAGGACAGGTTGAGCCGACTAACTTCAAGAGGGTACTTACCTATGAAACCTCATGCAAGCCTGAAACTAGGATCTTGTGTGACTTGTTTGTGCATATGCTTGTGCATACATCATGAACATCATAAAGCATCATATGCATCCACTAACCATTTCAGGGGTTCGGATCTTCATCTTTGTTCTTGTTTTGTAGGTCATGGAATCTCTTCACAGGAAAACAATTCAAGTTAACCTTGTGAGAATCCCTCCTCAACTCAAAGAGCTTACTTCCAAGATTCCATAGAATTCTCTCTTCAGTGAAAGACATGGTAGACTTCTCAACTTGGTCAACTCCAATATTGAAAAAGATATGGTAAAATTTCTCTTCCAGTTCTTTGACCCCCTACACCACTGTTTCACATTCCCTGATTACCAACTAGTACCTACTTTGGAGGAATTTTCTCAACTCCTGAGGATTCCTATTCTCCATCAAATACCCTACAACGGTACGGAAAGAGAACCAAAGCCTGAAGATGTTGCTAAATCCTTACACTTACAACCATATGATATCAAAGGTCATTGGGAAACCAGAAGTGGTGTCAAGGGTTTCTTGGAAAAGTTGTAGTTTGAGAAGGCACAAGACTGCTGGAATTCTTTAGATCTACAAGCCTTTAAGGAGATTGTAGCATTACTCATCTATGGGTTGGTCTTGTTCCGAAACCCTGATCAGCTTATAGATGTGAATGCTGTCAAGATTTTCATATCTCGGAATCCTGTACCGACATTGCTTGGGGACATCCTACACTCATTTCACACATGAACAATGAGGAAAAGAGGTGTTCTCATGTGTTGTACTCCTCTTCTGGAAAGGTGGTTTATTTCTCACCTTCCCCAATCAATTTTAAAGAATGAGCAGGGTTTAAGGTGGTCAAAACAGTTGATGAACCTCACACATTCTGATGTTCATTGGTGTTCTCGGTCCAGAGAAAATGTCATCATCATTGATCGTTGTGGGGAATTCCCTAATGTCCCACTACTTGGCATTAGGGGAGGTATTACCTACAACCCCTGTTTAGCTCTGAGACAATTTGGGTATGCCTGAAGGGATGACCCTCATGATATGCTGATTCCTGACTTGGTTTTTGACTTTGACAACGACGCTCAAGGACTTCGACAAAGGTTTATCCGAGCATGGAGGATGCCCAACAAAGTGGATAGTAAGACACTGGGGCACAAGAATTCCGTCCCCCTTGAGCCTTATCTCAAGTGGGTACGAAACCACGCCCAGGGTCTTATGATGCCTTACCCTCACATTCTCCCCGTGATCAAAGAGCCTGTTATGGAAGGAGAGGTTCCATACACCCTCCTACATTCTGACATGCCAACATCATTGGAAGAATTGCAAAATAGTTGGATACAACTCAAGGAAGAACATAATACTTTTGAAGCCAGCTTCTATGCCAGCGAGAAGAAGGTTCTGGAGCTTACCCGCCGACTTCACGAAGAGGAGACTCTCAACACTTACATCGCACCAAAGAGGATGCTCAATGTCTTTTTACATTAAGAATTTTGTAATATTTTGCCCATGGGGCATTTATGTACTAACAAATTTTTTCTTATTAATATGACGTGTGTTCTTTTTGTTTGCAACAAATTTGAATTTTTGAATCCTTGAATGCATTACATGAATAACATATCATTCATCATATGCATAAACAGGTCTTCACACCAAGTTTCCTTATCTTTCTGATGTTTATTTCAACGAGATGGATATAGAGCAGACGGTTAAAGATCTGCAAGCACAGAATTCGCAATTCCAACAACTCCTCATGACCTTGGCGAAGGGTCAAGAGGATCTTAAAGCACTGTTAGAGAAAGAGAAGGAACCAGAAAGGAAGAAAAAGAAAAGATTTTGTGTGGCCACTATGGGAATAAGGTTTGAGCATCAGGCTAGGAGAGTTTTGGAGTTCCCCTCGACATCTGACGAAGGGGTTGGTAAAGGAAAATGCGTTGCAATGCATTTTGAATCTGAAGCTGAAGAAGAAGAAGAGGAAGAGGATGAAGATTACTCCGAGCAACAATATCCCCCGGCAGATGATAAGTATAAAAATCTTGAGGATCGGTTGGCAGCCATGGAGTTGCAAAGGGTACCTGGTTTGGATTTAGAAGAACTAGGGTTGGTTGCTGAGATCGTCATTCCTCCCAAGTTCAAAGTACCTACATTTGCTAAGTATGACGGTTTGTCCTGTCCAAAGATGCATCTGAGGTCCTACGTAAGAAAGATCCAACCTCACTCCTCTGATAAGGATCTTTGGGTCCACTTTTTTCAAGATAGTTTGCCAGGCATGCAATTGGACTGGTTCTATCAACTTGAGAGATCTGATGTTCATAACTGGGAATATTTGGTTGCTGCTTTCTACCGACAATACCAATACAACGCAGATTTAGCGCCTACTCGTACTCAACTACCGAGTATGGGTATGGCCTCTAATGAGGATTTAAGGAGTATGCCCAGAAATGGCGGGATTTGGCTGGAAGGGTGCAGCCACCATTGTCGGATAGAGAGTTGGTTGACATGTTTTTAGGGACTCTGTCAGGTCCATTCTTCAATCATTTAATCAGGAGCTCATCTGCAGGGTTCACCGAATTAATTCTAACCAGTGAAAGGGTCGAAGCTGGAATTAAATGTGGTAAAATTCATAAGGATGCCTCCGCTTCCACTGCTATTAAGAAGACCTTCCCAGACAAGAAGGAAGTTTCTGCTATTCATACCCAGAGAAACCAAGGGAGAACAGAGCGCCGACCAACGGTGGGGGCTGTTATGATCCAAAACTCCTCAGCCGACCAACCTCGCAGCAATCAACCAAGAGCTAATCAGCAAAGGGTAGAAAGGCCACAACGATAATTTTCCCGAATCAACATGACACCGGCTCAAGTCCTTCCTCATCTATTAAATTTGAACCTTACCAACTTGAAAGAAGCGCCGAAAAACCCCAATACCTCTTCTCCTTATTATCACTCCAATGCAAAATGTGCATACCACTCGGATAGTGTAGGGCATGATACCAATAACTGTTGGGCTCTTAAAAACAAAATCTAAGATCTAATAGATGCCAAGGAAGTAGAGTTTGATGCTCCCGAAACACCCAACGCGGTATCCTCTCCTATGCCAAAACATCGTCATAACGTCCATGCCATTATGGAAGATCTTCATGTTACCACTGTTAATGACCTTTTGACTCCGTTACCGATGATTAAAGTGAATTTGATGAAATCTAGGATATTCCCAGGCTGTGGAAAAGACTGCTACTCTTGTTCAAACTTGCAAACTGACTGCCCACTGTTGAAATCAGGCATCCAACGCCTGATGGATATCCAAGAGATCCTCTTTCAAAAGACTCCTGTTGATACTATCACTCATGTTATTCCTATTTTCTTTGATACTCCAACCAATGACATTGCTATAATAACCATCTCCAACGATCTTTCCAAGACCTGCAAAAGGCCTGTTAAGATTACGCCTGATCCTAAGTGTGTACCGTTGAAAATCACCATGTCGGGGCCTATCACGTATAAATCTAACAAGACGATACCATGGAATTACGGAGGAGAAATCTTCTACCATGGTATCAAGCAGATTGAATCAGTCCAAGAGAATTCCGATGATGAAACCCTGATATAGGGAATATTGTGGGAACAAGCAAGATAACTCATAGCGGAAGGATCTTCTCTTCGGAGATTTCTCCTTCATGGGAAGTCTTCGGACCCTCGAGAGTTTTTGTGCCTGTCAAGTCATCTTTGCAAAGTGCGGTAATTGAAGAAATCGATGCTCCCGAAGTTAGACCCTCTGATGTTACCACCAATAAGGGAAAGGGGATACAAGAAGCGCCTGTCAGGAGGAAGGCTCAGACTGTGGTTATCCCCGAGACCACCCAAAAAGAGTTGGAAGAAATCTTAAATATAATCAAGAAGAGCGACTACGATTTCGTAGAGCAGCCGGGGAAAACCCCTTCCAAAATCTCCATGTTGGCTCTCTTACTCTGCTCTGAGGCTTATGCCAAAGCCTTGATCAAATTCCTAAAGACGGCACACGTGCCACAAGAAACTTCTGCAGACCAGTTTCAAGAGTGCGTGGCTAGTCTTACAGCCGATAATGGTCTTGGTTTTTCTGATGCTGATTTGACCCCTAAGGGAAGAAAGCATAATGATGCACTGTATGTCTCGGTAGAGTGCAGGGGGACCACGCTTGCTCATGTTCTAGTGGATACCGGTTCATCTATAAATGTTCTACCAAAGAAGGTGTTGGACAGATTGTACTGCGAAGGTTTGACCCTAAAGCCCAGTAACATCGTTGTTAGATCCTTCGACGGTTCTAAGAGGATGGTTCACGGAGAAGCGGACATTCCAATCAAAGTGGGTACAGAAATTTTCAACTCTACATTTTATGTGATGGATATCTGTCCTTCATATTCATGCTTGTTGGGAAGGCCATGGATCCACAATGCTGGGGCAGTCACTTCTTCTTTACACCAAATGCTAAAGTATCCAATTCAGGGTAAGATCATAACGGTTCATGGTGAGGAAGAATATATGATAACTCACCTTAACTCCTTCCGTTATATGGAGTTAGATGGATAATTTATAGAAACACCTTTCCAACACTTTGAAGAGGTTTCTCCTGAAGTCGCAGTTGCAAAGACAATGACTAATGTGCCTATCATTTCCAAGTCTATGTCTCGGATGGCATCCCTTAAAGATGCGGAGGCTGTAATCAAAGAAGGAGGAAATACAGTATGGGGGCAACTGCCTGATTTTTCTCACAAGACAGACAAGTTCAGACTAGGTTTTACTACTGCTGGCCAGAAAGATGTGCGTCGCTCCCGGGCTGGAGGACCACCCTTAAAAATCACTCACCATGGAATTCATGCCTTAGAAGATGATGATGAAGAAGACAACTTTGAGGATTGGATCTTTCCAACCATTGAAGGAGGATTAAGCAACTGGGAGGCGAAAGACTTCGTTCCCATCACTTTCATCAATCAGTAATTTATCTTTGAACAATTTCCTGTTTGGTCTATAATAATTAAACAATTCGTACACTCTTTTCGCCTTATGCCTTACCCGGGGCATATAGGTCCACTTGTAAGGGCTTGATTTCTTCATTATCATATGCCATTTTTAATGAATCATTGGACGTTTTCATCTATAAATTGTTGTGTTCATTTTCTTTCCTTTTATGTTTTGTTTTGTTTAAGGATGGCTATCCCTTACACACACTCACAATCACAAATGCAGGTACCCATCCACTCCGGATTCCATGGATGACTATTCTGCTTTGGCCTTCGGTGACTCTGAAGATTTGGTCAATCATACCGAGTACGAAGGTGATGAAGACTGTGAAGTTCCTGGAGAGTTAGCTAGACTTTTGCCACAAGAGGAAAGGGCTATTCTGCCCCCATGAAGAGTTGTTAGAAACTATCAATTTGGGAACAGAGGAACACAAGAAAGAAGTTAAAGTGCGTGCCAACCTGGAACCAAATGTCAAAGAGCGCTTAGTTCAGTTGTTGAATGAGTTTGTTGAAATCTTCACTTGGTCCTATGAAGATATTTCGGGACTAGATACAGATATCGTGGTTCACCGTCTCCCTACAAGAGAAGATTGTCCACCAATCAAACAGAAAGTCCGCCGAATGAGGCCCGACATGTCCGAAAAGATCAAAGCTAAAGTGATGAAACAATTCAATGCTGGTTTTCTGGCTGTTACTTCCTATCCACAATGGGTTGCTAACATTGTGCCCGTGCCTAAGAAGGACGGCAAAGTCAGAATGTGTGTGGACTACAGAGACCTAAACAGGGCTAGCCCTAAAGATGATTTTCCACTACCACACATTGACATCTTAGTTGACAATACAGCTTAGCACAAGGTATTTTCCTTCATGGATGGATTCTCGGGATACAACCAGATCAAAATGGCCCCCGAAGACATGGAGAAGACTACTTTTGTTATGCAGTGGGGTACCTTCTGCTATAAAGTGATGCCATTCTGACTGAAGAATGTCGGGGCATCCTATCAGCGAGCCATGGTAGCTTTATTTCATGACATGATACATCATGAGATTGAAGTTTACGTAGACGACATGATAGCCCGTTCACAAACAGAAGAGGAACACCTCGATCATCTGCAGAAGTTGTTTGTCAGGTTAAATGAGTATAAGCTCAGATTGAACCCTAGCAAGTGCACTTTCGGAGTCAGGTCCGGTAAACTTTTTGGATTCATCGTCAGTAACAAAGGCATTGAGGTTGATCCTGCTAAAGTCAAAGCCATACAAGAAATGCCTACCCCCCGCACTGAAAAGGAGGTCAGAGGTTTCTTGGGACTCTTAAACTATATCGCAAGGTTCATCTCTCACCTAACATCTACCTATGAGACATTCTTCAAGTTGTTGAAGAAAGATAAGGTGGTTGAATGGAACAATGATTGTCAAGTTGCTTTTGATAAGATCAAGGAGTATTTGCTGGAACCTCCTATCTTGATGCCACCCGTCGAAGGAAGGCTTTTAATCATGTATCTGACTGTTATGGATAACTCAATAGGGTGCGTACTGGGCCAACATGATGAGTCTGGACGAAAAGAGCATGCCAATTATTACCTTAGCAAAAAGTTTACCGACTGTGAGACTCGTTACTCACTGCTCGAGAAAACTTATTGTGCTTTGGTATGGGTTGCTCGCCGGCTAAGGCAGTATATGTTGACACATACCACTTTGCTTATTTCTAAAATGGATCTGATTAAGTGCATCTTCGAGAAGCCTGCTTTATCCGGAAGAATCGCTAGATGGCAGATGATCCTGACTGAATATGATATCCAGTACACGACTCAAAAATATATAAAGGGGAGTGTACTAGCTGACCATCTAGCTCATCAAGCCTTCGAAGATTACCAATCTATGAGGTTCGACTTCCCTGACGAGGACATTATGACATTGGACAACATTGAAGGTAACGGACCGTATGACAGACCTAAACAAGGATCCTGATGGACCCTGTTTACTGATCAACGATATCGGCGCGGTACTTATCTCTCTAGAAGGTTTCCACACACCTTTTACTGCTAGACTCCGCTTCAGTTGTACCAACAACATGGCCGAGTATGAAGCATGTATCTTTGGTCTCAAAGCTGCTATTGACTTGGGAATCAAATCTCTGGTTGTATTTGGGGACTCAGCTTTGGTTATCAGTCAAATCAAAGGAGAGTAGGACACTAAACATCCTAATCTTATCCCATACAAAGAACATGTCTTGACATTGTTGCCTCATTTCGAGCAGATTACCTTTGAGCACTTCCCGCGAGAAGAAAATCAGCTAGCGGATGCTCTGGCTACAATGTCTTCCATGTTAAAACTCAACTGGGATAATGAGGCTCCCCAAATCACCATCGAGCGAAGGGACGAACCTGCGCACTATCATGAGATTAATATCGAAGAAGTAGTGGAACAACCCTGGTTTCATGAAATCAAAAGGTATCTCCAAACTCGAGAATACCCTGAAGGAGCTTCCGTCAATGACAAAAAGTTCTTAAGGAGATTTGCTGCCAAGTTCTTCCTGAGCAATGGTATATTATATAAGCGCAGCCATGATTGTGTTCTACTTCGTTGTGTGGACAACATTGAAGTAGAGTTGATCATGACCGAAATACATAGTGGCACCTTTGGCACCCAATTAAGCGGACATACGATGGCTAAGAAGATCCTCAGGGCAGGCTACTACTGGTCTACCATGGAAGCTGACTGTCATCAATAGTCCCGTACTTGTCACAAATGCCAAGTCTATGCTAACAAGGTACACATTCCTCCAGTTCCTCTCAACGTTCTAATAGCTCCTTGGCCATTCGCGATGTGGGGAATCGACATGATTGGAGAGATCAAACCTACGGCATCCAATGGACATTCGTTCATCTTGGTGGCTATTGATTACTTTACCAAGTGGGTCGAAGAAGCTTCCTTCGCCTCCATTACAAAGAATGTGGTTGCCCGCTTCATCAAGCAGAATCTCATATGCCGGTATGGTATCCCCGACAGTATCATCACGGACAATGGTACAAACCTAAATAACACTGTGATCACCGCTCTGTGCGAGCAATTCAAGATTCAACATCACAATTCATCTCCCTATTGGCCAAAGATGAACGGTGTTGTTGAAGCTGCGAACAAAAATATCAAGAAGATCATTCAATAGATGACAGTCACCTACAAGGACTGGCATGAGATGTTACCGTTTGCTCTGCACGGATATCGTACCACGGCGCGTACTTCGACTAGGGAAACCCCCTTTTCTTTGGTATATGGCATGGAGGCTGTTTTACCCATGGAAGTTCAGATTCCTTCTTTAAGGATTATGAAGGATGTTGGTCTAAGTGAAGACGATTGGATTCAGACCCGGCTTGATCAACTTAACTTGATCGATGAGAAGCGACTCACTGCTGTTTGTCATGGTCAGACGTATCAAAAATGGATGATCAAGGCTTTCAATAAGAAATTCAGGCGTCAGGTATATCAAGTCGGAGATATTGTAATCAAGCGGATCATCTTACTGCAAAGTGATCCCAGGGGCAAGTGAACTCCTACTTACGAAGGACCATTTATGATCAAGAACATCTTTTCTGGTGGGGCAATGATTCTAACCACCATGGACGGTGATGACCTTCCGCACCCTGCGAACACAGACATAGTCAAAAGATACTACGCATAAAATGACCCGACAAGTTGAAAACCTGAAAGGGCGACTTGGGCAAAAAAGGTTTTCCCGGTGGATCGAAAACCCGAAAGGGTGGTTCAGGAAAAAGTTAGGGAATTAAAGCGTATGACTATGTCTCGTCGGATCACTTTAAGAACAATCTCTTCACGGAAAAGCTCCCAACTTCTGATCAATCCAATCATCCGCGGACGAAGCAACGAATGAACAAAGATACTCGGAGTTGTGAAGGCTATAGTAGAATGGGAACACCATGGAATTGTTACACATAGCCATCTTTCTTTTTGTATGAAATTTTTCTCAATTTTTCGATAACATTCTCTTACTAGGATGTCTGTCTCCTTTGTACAAAGATACTTACAAAAGTTAATACAAAAATACTTCAAAGTGCAGAAATTTGCTTGTCTTTCTTTTCTTTTTTACACTTATGTTTTATTTGAAAACGTCCAATGGTTTGTTAAGTAGGAATACGCATTTGAATATAATCACTACTTACAAATAAAACAAAATAAGAAAGGATAATTACTGATAGGTTGAAAGTATGGGAAAACGTCTTTAGGCTATTTCAGAAGAAATCCCCTACAGTATGTCATTCAGATCCTCAACGGAGCTAAAACCTTGAAGTACATATCCCCAGCAGAGTTAAATTCCAAAATTCCCATAAGAGTTAGGTTTCTAAAAATCTCCCGATCCCCAGCGAAGCCAGAATACTCTAAACTTTCATCACCAGCAGAGTCCAAAACTTCAAATCTTAAACCCCGGTGGAATACTATCCAACTTCCTCCAATTCACCAGCAGAGTTCTCCACAAAACAAGGAATCCCCAGTAGATTGGCATACAACCCAAGCTCCTGATTTCCCCAACAGAATAAACACTCTCCCCACAAAGTTATTTCCCGACAGAACGAAGATTCTAGTTCCCGTTTATCCATTTGAAGCCTCCCAGGTTTTAATTCCCCAGTAGAGGACGTCAGATTTTTCCTTATTTCCCCAAGAAAGTCATGAAGGATTCTCACATCCCCACAGAATTTGTCAAAGTTTTGATAATCCCTGCAGGTTGCCATGGAATTTCTATCCCCAACAGTAATCAGCAAGGTTTTTTCATCTTCAACAATTAAAGATTTTTGGAATCCCCAGCATCGGTCAAGGATTTACTTTTCCCGGCAGCAGCCAAAGATTTCATTATCTCCAGCTATCAAGAATTTATTTTCCTCAGCAAGACAGCTAATCAGCTTACACGCACATCCATTACATTCATATATCATAAACATTGATGGAACACATTTTATTGCATCATACATATCATGCAACATAACTTTGTGCTTTAGCTAACATTCTACCATTTTCAGGTTAAGATTAAAAAGCTATCATTAACAACCATTCAGAGATTTCAGATACAATATGGATACACCTCCAGACACGGCGGTCATTCTATTACTCATTCAGAATTTCAAGTCAAGATACAGTATGGATACACCCCAGACGTGGCGGTCATTCTATTACTCATTCAGACTTCAGCAATCAGATACAGACTAGATACGCTCCAGACACGGCGACCATTCTATTTCTCATTCAGATTCAACTATCAACCTCATGTTCAGATACACTCCAGACACGGAAGTCATTATGTCACTTGTCCGGATCCCAGTTACAGTATGGATATACTCCAAATACGGAAATCATCCTGCTACTCATACAGATCTCAACTTCAGATATAGTCCAGATACGCTCCAAACACGGTTGCCATTCTGTCACTCATTCAGAATTTATCCCCAGCACATAGAGGATCCATGTGCAGATGTTTCTCTGTTACCCATTCAGAATACAAATACACTGCAGACACGGCAGTCGTTCGGATATTCATTGAATAATCAAATACAGTTACAGCTCGGATATGCTCCAGACACGGACGCCATTCCCTTGCTCATACGAACCCAGTTTACAGATACAAATCAGATACGTTCTAAATACGGATACTATTCTAATGTTCATTTTATTGATTTTCAACAAACAAGTTTTGAATGGCATCTCTAAGCCCATCTCCAGCAAGATTCTACCCTTTCCAAATGGCATCTTTAAGCCCATTCCCTCAGCTACATTTTGACGAGTGCAAATTTACGGGCACTCTAGTGTCCAATCCTCTTTTACCTTCGAGTCACGAAAGACAAACTTGCCAATCTAACTCTTCAAGTTCAAGAAGATTGAACAGGGGCAACTGTTGTACCCCAAAATTTTCCCTCTCATTTTATCAACATTTCTCATCACAAGGCTCTTGGAACTCAAGATCAAGCTAGGGTTTGCTCTGCTCAAGACATCTCTTTGCACTGATGACCTAAATTAGGGTTTGAGTTTGCATAGGGATTTTTGGACCTTCAATGCTCAAATTGACTTTCATGCTTCATGTTGGACTCATAAGTTTGCCCATACCAAGTTTCAAGCCTTGAATCAAATTTTTGCCCAGTCAATTAGACAGTTGACCTAGAAATCAACTGTATTAGGGAAAAAGTCAATTGTGGCCAATTTACAGTCAAACCTCATGAATTTTGACTCACATCAACATTATGAACTCATATGAACCATTTGATCAACTTTGGACCACAACTCCACACGAAATTTGATCAGATCACCAAAAGGGCAAAATGGTCATTTTTAGGGTTTTGACTGTACAAAGGCAATTTCTGACTTTTTGACCTAGCCAATGGAAAATTATGCTCAAGCATGGACTCAAGGACTCAAGGACATCATCTTGACCTATTCAACAAGTTTAAAAGACCTCAATTGCATTGGATTGACATATGAATTTTTCAGTCAACTTATCAAAATTTGACTATACACTGAAAAGTCAAACATTGACTTTTTGGTCAAAATCAAGTGCCAAGGGCCATTTTTCATCAAGATGTGTCAAATTATGAAACTTGTTCATCAAGAAACCCAAAATTGCAAATTAGGGTTTGAAATTGAAAATTTTCATAACTTAGAATTTTTCTAAGTTATGAAATTTTCTTAATTTTTCCTAACATTGCCCTACTTTTTCACCATGATGCATTTGGATTCAAACAAAACCTCAAACATGAAAGTTGTAGTCCTCCACAAATTATACAACTTTGATTCACAAAGTTTTCTCAAAAGAAGCTTGGATCTCAAGTTATGATTTTTGGAACAAGGGTCCCTAACACTTTTAACTTAGTGAAATGTTGCCCTAGTTTAGGCAGGATTTTGACCTATCTTCTTGGCCATTTTTCACATAGTTCCACTTGGAGTCTCAAGTTGCATTTCAAATATGGATTATAGGGAATGTTTCAAGATTTCCAAAATTGTACAAGAACTCCTCAAACACATTTGTGGTTAGGGAGAATCGAAGGCTTGAAGTTGGCAAAAACTCATTTTTCATCCATGGCATATTCATGTTCATACAACTTGCATTTTCAAATCAGCATGCCTTACACTAGTTTGCAGGCCTCTAAACCACTTCACACTCCATAATTAAATGCAAATCCATCAGTCTAAGCTTTTATTTTAGCCATTTGGACATTGTATACAAAACTAAGCCCTAAGTAGATAAAGGTAAATTTCCATTTTTGCTTAAGTATGCTTTATGTCAAACCAACAATCCTTGAGCATTGGTCCAATATATCTTGCAGCAAAACAAATCCACAAATCAAGGGGGCCAAGAGAAAGGTATGCAAGCATATTTGATATCCTGTACAGGCCTGTAACTTCACTTCCACATTTTGACTTCAAAAACAAGAAACTTGTCAAAATCCTTAGAACTTGAAAACCAACCAATGTTAACTTACACAAACAGTTTGAACATCTTTCTCACACCCCTTTAAGCTAGAAACACGATTTCTTGAGCCTCAAAACACCCCATAGCCAGAAATCACATTCCTTTGGCAAAACAGGGAAAGTTCTGCAACTTGAGTGCCATAGCTCATTTGGCTCGTGCGTTTTGCTCCAAGTTGCTTCAAACACCTTCCACTCAACTCACTCAAGCTATCCCAAACCTCAAATACCAATTGTAACTCCATTTACAGTGTTCACCATTTTCATTTTGAGCTTGTGCAGGTTGAGTTCTATATGCTGATTCAAGGACATTCAAGGCAAGCTAGCTATTGGAGAAGGTCAAGTAAAGTTTAGGCAAGCTACCAGACATTTCAAGCCTTATTGAAAAGCACTACATTGCCCTACACGAATCCAATTGAAACAAGTTTTTCTTCACTTTCTATCTCTCTATTTAGGAACATTTAGCCTTAGGTTTGTGAATAAAAAATGTAGTGTTCATTGCCATGAAGCTGTAGATATGCTCAGTTTTCATTTATATTAAGTGTGCTAGGAGAATTTCATCCATGAACATGCTGAAAAAACTAGGTCAGATTTTAGGGCCAGAGAAATTCTCTCTGGTCTTTGAGAGTTAGAACAAGTTGTTTATATGGTTGGAATCGTCTTAAATTCTCTACAAGTTTGATGTTGTGTGTTTTTGCAATAGATCACGTATACAGGATGTCCCAAGTTTGTACAGGCGCGCGCGTTTTTCAGATCTGGAGGTTGAAGACGAAGCTAGCTTGGGCTAGGCTTGTCCTGGCTTGCTTTTGACACCTCCCATTTTCCTAATCTATCCCCCGAACCCAAGAAAACATCTCAAAGGTCTTTCCTGTGCTTTTTGACCTTTCCTTTGGATAAAATAAAAAATCGTTGGCGACTCTTGCTAAACCGAAACATTTGCGAATACAAATGCAAAACCTCAAGTCAGTTCTCCCACCGTATCACAATGGCCATACTATGGAGTTGAGTACGGGTACGCGTAAGATCAACATTATATTGGTATTGTTTGTAAAAGGTTGCAGCAAGATCTTCCCAATTGTGAACGTTGGCTCTTCCTAGTTGGTAAAACTAGTCAAGCTGAGTTCCAGACAGGCTGTCTTGGAAGAAATGTACCCATAAGTCTTTTTCAGCGGTACGGGGATGGATTTTCCTCACATATGACCGGAGATGCATTTTAGGGCATGAAACTCCATCATATTTGGAGAATACAGGTGCTTTGAATTTCGGAGGAATCACAATCCCCGACACTAAACCCAATTCCTCAAAGTCCAAGCCAGACACTTTTTGGATTTCCATCGCACTCAACCGCTCTTCGAGATGTCTATACTTGTCATCAGTTGAAGGGTATTGTTCTTCAGAGTAGTCTTCTTCTTCCTCTTCCTCTTTAGATTCTGACGAGATAATTGTTTCCTTCCCTTTCCCCTCCTGATTGTCTCTTTCACCGGATGCCGTTGCAAAGTTTAAGGTCCTTCTTGTCTGCTCATGAAATCTTCTTCCCATGTTCAGGACTCCATTTACCTCCTTTGACTTCTTTTTCCTCTCTTCAACCATCAAAGTCTTCAATTCTTCTTGCCCCTTGTCTAGGGTCAAGAGCAACTGTTGGAACTGTGTATTCTGAGCTTGGAGGTCCTTCACTGTTTGCTCAAGATCCATCTTACTGAAATAAACAGTAGAGAGATGAGGAGACTTGTTGCAAAAGACTTGCTATGTTATGATGCATGGTATATGCAAATGTAATGATTTCAAGGATTTCAAAGATTCAAATTTGTTTTAGACAAAAAGGAAACGCACGTTATGTTAATAAGTTAAAGCTTGAGTACATCAATGCCTCTTGGGATTATAAGGAAATACAAAAGCTCTAAGATAAAAAGGTAGTGTGTATCCTATTTGGCGCGATGTAGGCATTGAGAGTCTGCTCCTCCTGAAGTAGCCTAGTGAATTCCAAAACCTTCTTCTCGCTTGCGTAGAATTGGGCTTCGAAAGTATCTCGCTCCCCCTTGAGTTGTATCCAATTTATTTGTAGGTCTTTAAGAGAGGTGGGCATATTAGGATGTAGGATAGTGTATGGAACATCTCCTTCCATGACAGGCGCAATGACTACCGGGAGAATGGAGGGGTAAGGCATCATAAGACTCTAAGTACGAGTCGTACCCATTTGAGGTAAGGCTCAAGAGGGATGGAATTTTTATGCCCCAAAATCTTGCTATCCACCTTATTCAACATCCTCCAAGCTCTGATAAATCTCTAGCGAATACCTTGATCGTCGTTGTCGTAGTCAAATTCCAAACCTTGAATCAGCATCTCATGCGGGCCATCCCTTTGGGCGTAACCAAATTGTCTTAAGGCTAAGCATGGGTTGTAGGTGATACCTCCCTTAATTAAAAGCAAAGGGACATTAGGGAATTCTCCACAATGGTCGACAATGATAACATCCTCTTTGGATCGGGAGCACCAATGAATGTCTGAATGTTTGAGTGTCATCAACCTTTGTGACCACCTTGAGCCTTGCTCATTCTTTAATACAGATTGGGGAAGATGAGAAATAAACCATCTTGCCAAGAGAGGAGTGAAACACATAAGGACACCTCTTTTCCTCATTGTGCGAGTGTGAAAAGAGTGTAGGATATCTCCTAGCAATGTAGGCACCGGGTTGTGGGATAAGAAGATTTTGACGGTGTTCACATCTATGAGTTGGTCAGGATTTGGAAACAAAACCATCCCATAAATGAGGAGAGCCACAACTTCCTCAAAGGCTTGCAAATCCAAGGAGTTCCAACAGTTTTGGACTTTCTCAAATAAGAACTTTGCTAGGAAACCTTTAACACCACTCCTTGTTTCCTAATGAGTTGTGAAATCAGATGAGTGCAAGTGTAAAGCTTGAGAAATCTCTTCTGGCTTTGGGTCTCTTTCCGTACCGTTGAAAGGTAGTTGATTGAGATTGGGAATCCTCAAGAGTCGGGAGAATTCTTCCAAAGTACGCACAAGTTGATAATCGAGGAATGTGAAGCAATGGTGTAAAGGATCAAAGAACTGAAAGAGCACCTTCATCATGTCCTCATTTGTGTTAGAGGTGACCAAGTTGAGTAGGCGTCCATGTCTCTCGGTGAATGGAGAGTTTTCAAGAATCCTTGAAGCTAGCTCCTTAAGTTGCGGAGGGATCCTTACAAGGTTGACTTGAATAGTTTTCCTGCAAAGAGAATCCATACCCTACAAAACAGAACAAAGATAAATCCCAAAATCCTTGAAATGGTTCGTGAATGTATATGATGTTATGATGTTCAGGATGTTATGTACAAGTATGTATATACAAACAAAGCAAACAAGTCCTTAGGTTTAGGCTTGCATGGAGTCTCATAGGTAATTACCCTCTTGAAGTTTAGTTGGCTCAACCTGTCCTAGTAATAGTAACCGGTTTCTAAGGAGCTCAATATCACTGGTTTGTATCCTTGAGCATTGTCTCAGCACAAGCCTCTTTAATGGCGACTGAAATATCTCAATAAACCAAACCTCAATGAGTGTAGTATCGAGTATCTACCAACTTCGGACTGCACCAAAGTCGGTCATCTCACTATGTCCTAAACGCCAAGTTGGTCAAGTAAAGGTTCTAAAAGTTCATTAGTGCTTCATGACATCACTCAACGGTCCCGTATTCTCCTTGATTAACTCAAGGGCTATCGGTACCCACAAATATGTCACACTAATGTAGATATTGCTTAGACCATGTCGGTATACCCCTCACAGTTTCCACAATGTATTGCTACTTACTTATAATGTATCCCAAATCTGGGTAGAGGAATCAAACCCAAACAAAGAACCATAATGTAAAGCATACAAGTCAAACAATGTAAGCAAGTAAATGTTATATATCCCTAAGGTAACCCCACTTTTAGAATAGTCCCCAGAAGAGCCGCCAGTTCTATGATACGGTGGGAGAACTGACTTGAAGGTTTTACGTTTGATCGCAAATGTTGCGGTTAGCAAGAGTCGCCACCGACTTTTCTTTTATCCAAAAGGAAAGGTGAAAAAGCACAGGAAAGACCTTTGAGATTGTGTCTTGAGTTCGGGGGGTAGATTATGAAAAGGGGAGGTATTAGCACCCTTTTCATCCATGGTTTTCCATGGGCTCTTAGTTACTTTCTAGATCACTTGCTTTTGTTTGAAATTGTGCTTTGTGTGATTTTTGAAAGTATTTTGTAAAAGAGGCCATTGTTTAGGAAATCTTTGTAATGATTATCGTTCGTAACAATGTATACAAAGATGTTGATCTTTTGAAACTGTTTTCAAGTTTGTAAGATGTTTTGAAAGTGTGCGTGTTTGTTTTTGAAAATATCAAGAATGTTTTGTTTTGAAATGGAGCAAGTAATTGGGAGCAATCTACCTACTCAAATGTCTTTCTTGTTCATTTTCTTTTCCTTTGACATTGTTGTCTTACCATTGATTTGGTAAGAAACCCTATCTTTGGATGTTAACGGGACGGGCGTGGGTCATCGTATAACCAGGATTAGCAACGTTGCAAGGTATCTTAGCATTCTTTTTGAGGGACTAATATCATTTATAAGTAAACTTAGATAGCGTCATCGAGGGACTATGATCTTGTATTGGTTTGTTTTTGCTAAGATACATTACATGCGTAATATGGCCATTTTGTATAAGGCAACCAAGTGGGGTAACCCTAGGGGTTCTTGTGTGTAAGTGTGTTGTTTTCATGCTTGTTTTTGTCTTGAATTATGGTTTTCTATTTGATTGATTTTATTCTTTCCATACAAACCCTAATTACTAGCATATTATGTAAAAAGCAATAAATTGCGAAATTTAAAGTTACTATGCTATTACAATATTTGTGGGAGGGGGTATACAATTTATGAATGGGGATTGCAATAATAGAAACCTAATTAATCTATTACAACCAAATTGAATATGTACAAATAATTGAAGAAATATATAAGGTACAAATGCAAATTGAAATAAATGATGCTTGTGTTTGGATTTTTATATGAAAGAGGTTTTAACCTAAACCTAATTAGAGAAAAAAATAATCAAATTAAATTAACTTAAATTAATTAAGAAAAAAAATTAATTAAGAAAAGATTTTCGAATAAAACCCTAATTCTATTTAATTGTTTAAAAGAAAATAAGTTTAAAGAAAAAGTACTTTTTTGTATTTTTGTCTTGAAAATAATATATGGTGTTGTGAAATATTTTTTGCCTTTTCTATATTAAAATAAATATATTTAAATAAATAATAATCTAGTTTTAATTTAATTTACAAGGAAACTAGTAAAGGTAAATAAAGTATAATTAATAAAAAATAATTTTTGTGTGGGAAAAATATGTAAATCATGTCAAAACATAAATCTATTATTTTTATATTTTTTATGATTTTTTGGTATTTTAGAAAATATATTTAAAAGGAAAAATGAAATAAATAAATAAATAAAAATAAATGGGCCAGGGGGTTCCAAAACTAGGCAGGGAGGTGACCTAGAAAAAAATAAAAAAACACTGTCAGGACCAAAGGGCCCAGCGCCTACAAAAAATGTTAGGGAAACAGAAAATATGAAAAAATGCAAAAGGGGGGTTCACATTGGTTCGAACCCTCGCCCTTTAGGTAAGAAGTAACTTAGTACGCGAGCGCTTGCCACTGGGGCGGCTGTACATTTGTTTACTTATGTCAAACCATAAATATATATTAGAAACTGCTTCCTGAAGGCAACTTCGTCTTCAACCTCGTGCCTAGCCGGACCATCTGTATCTTCTTCATCTCTCCACAAAAATGGAAAGTTCAAACATGAAAGTTGTGGTGTTTCTTCCCACGAATCCAACCATATACTTATGTAAGCTAAAAGTCAAAGATAAAAACTAATTTTGCTTGCCCTAAATTGAAACCTAATTTTCTCAGAAATTTCAAATCCAAAATTCTCTATACACTGTCAATATAGATGGGAACTATGAACATGGTTAGCTTTAGAGAAAAGATAACTACATTTTGTCTTCACAAATCAGGATCAAATGATACTTGTATGAAGAGATAGAAGTTTTAAAATTTACCTCTTGTAGCTGAGGTCGTGAATGGAGTTTGAGCAACTTTTGAGATGGCCTGAGGATCTATTTATCTTGCCTGGACCTCCTTGAGTGTATTTCAACTCCTACTTTGCCTTGAAAGTCTTTGAATCTCTCTACTCAAGTCAACCTGCAAGCTTGATATTTAAAAATGGTGGATAGTTATGAAGGAGTTATAGTCTTGAAACAGGGGCCTGGATTGCTTTGGTATGATGTATAGAAGGTGTTTTAATGATTAGTTTTCAAAAGGCACGAGTGGAAATGAAGATGATGAGTTTTGGTTCAAAATTGTATCTCAATGGTGTTCTTGAGAAGATTTATGGTTTTTGAGTGTTTGAGATAGTTTCAGGGCACTAGCATTCGTGTGTCATATTGGAAATAGTGTTTGTACTTATAGGCAAGAGGTTTTGAGGCTTCAAACAACTCGGAAGTTGAAATCACATGTTATGGCTTGGTTACTTTTTTTGAAGCAAAGTTGACAAACATGGTTTCAATATGGAGTACAAGGGTTTGCAGGGTGGTTAGTAGGCTGTAGATTTGTTGCTTCATGCTTTTAAATGCTTTTGAGTCAGAAACAACAATGTATGGGCTCAAGAAGAGTTGACATTGTGATTAAAGTCACTTTTCCAAAATGGAAGTGGTGATTTTCTTCCAAAAATGGAAATGCAACTTGGATAATTGCTCAAATGATTGGACAATGGATCTAAAATTTGTGTAAGCATTAAATTATTGAGTGATTAGAAAGTTTGAATCCTGCAAAGCAATATTTGTACAGCATGCTTGAAGATTGGATCAAGTGTTCTTCACAAAAGGGCTTGTAATCCAAGTGACAAAACACCAACTTCTTGCCTTTGATTCTCCTTGCTCAAGAATGATCTCAAGGAGTTCTTGGATATTTTGGAAATCTTGAAATGTGTTCTTCAACTCATCTTTGAATTGATTTTGAATAATCCTATTGGAACTATGTGAAAAAATGCCATGAAGTTAGGTCAAAAATCTGCCTAACTAGGGCAAAATTTCACTAAGTCTTTTTTAGTTCATGAGCATGTATTCACAAAACTATAACATGAGATCTAAGCATTTTTATAAGAAGTTGTCTAAAGAAAAGTTTTATATTTCATTGAGATCTACAACTTTTATGTTGGAAGTTTCCTTTGAATCATCTTGTATCATGGTGAAAATTTGGCTTAACGTTATGAAAAAATAAGAAAATTTTCATACTTAGAAAAATTTCCAAGAAATTTTAACATTTTAAGATGAAATCTTAAATTCTTGATTTCTTGATGAATAAGTTTCCTATTTTGACATGTTTTGATGAATTATGATCTTTGGAACTTGAATTTGACCAAAAAGTCAAAATTTTGCCTTTTCAGTATATAGTTGACTTTTGATCAATTCACTACAAAATTCATCTGTCAATCCAATGGAATTGAAATGTTTTGAATTATTTCTTTAGGTTAAAATGGTGCACTTGGAATCTTGAGATCATTCCTTAAACCAATTGACCATTTTCTAGGTCAAAAAATCAGAAATTGCCATTTCCCAATCAAAACCCTAATTTTGACCATTTTGCCCTTTTGAAGATTTGATCAAATTTCTTGAGGAATTGTGGTCCAAACTTGATCAAATGATACCTATGAGTCTAAAATGTTTATGTGGATAAAAAATTATGAAGTTTGATTGTAAATTGGCTATGGTTGACTTTTTCCCCAATATAGTTGATTTTTAGGTCAACTGTTCAATTCACTGATCAAAAGCGTAATCCAAGGCTTGAAACTTGAAATGAGTGATATTGGGGGTCCATAATGGTCCATGAAAGTCATATGAAGCATTGATAGTCAAAAAATCCTTGTGCAAACTCAAACCCTAATTTTGGTCATCAGTGCATAAGGAGGTGTCTTGAGTTGATCAAACCCTAGTGCAGTCTTGAGCCTAAGGAGATCTTATGAGAAAATTCTTGATAAGTGAGAGGGAAAATTTTGGGGTACAACACATTCAAACTCCAACTTCCCTCATGTGTTTCTTTACCAAATCATCCATACAGCTTTTGAATTTTCCATCCATTAGTAACCCAAGTTAAAGGTCGTTCCAGTCTGCTGAGCATGTGAGGAAGCTGATCAAAACATTACAAGCAGTCAGAACTACGCTCTAGTTCACAGGACTTTCTCCAGATGCAAGGGAGAACATTAGTTTAGAACTTCTCAAGGAAACTAGGATTAACAGATACATGCTTGTTTCTGGTTTACAATCTTTACTTTTTTATGTTTTTGAAACCATGATGGAAACCTGCCATAATTGCTATGAATGTGTTTTCTGTTCTGTTATGAAATGACTAAGTTGAAAATGTTCTGATTAGCATGTATAAAGAGATGGAATTTATCATTAGAGTTTACTTTGTAATACATGTTTATGCTTCTACTTCTAATACCGAATGTATAGCCACCCCAGTGGTAGAAAGCGTGTGCATAAGACATTAGTACTAAGGGCTCTGGGTTCTAACCCCATAAGCATCTTTTTAGGTTTATTTAATGAAATTTTCACCCACTTATCTGTCAAACAATATTCCTAAATTAGAACTTCTAGACAACCTTACCCAACAGCATTATCACCTCAGTCTCTCAAACAGCCAGAACTTCTGATTTCCCAGTGACATTAGAACTTCTAGATTCCAAGTTGTACCAGAGTTCCTAGACTCCCTCAGTAATCAGAACTTCTAGGTTTTCCTTTGTTCCCAGTAACCTATGAACTTGGTGTACCCCGACCCAGAACTTCTGACCTTCTACTTTCCTACTAACATTTTCTCTCTTGCAGTGTATCAGAGTCAGAACTTCTGTTCCTTCTCGTTTTAGCAACGTGTTGATTCTGATTCCTTTTTCTCTTATTTATCTTATTTTAGCTTTAATAACCAAAAAAACCAAAAAAAATTATATTCACATACTTTATTTTATACCTTTTAAAACTCAAAGATCAAAAATGTTTTCTTAAGCAAACTTATTTCTTTTTTTAACAAAAACAAAACTAGTCCATTTTACATTTCTTGTACATTATTTCAATATGGTTGTAATAGATTACTAGGACTTTAATTTCTCACAATCCCCATTGTAAATTTGTACACCCCATCCCTTAAATGATGTAATAGTGTAGGACTTTACTTTTCCGCGTTTTTATTTCGTTCATATATTGCTAGTAATTAGGTGTGTATGGAAAGATACAAACAACAAATAGACAGCCCAAAAATCAAAGACTAAATGCATGCAATCAAATACACTTTGCACACATGAACCCCTTAGGGTAATCACACTTGTTGCCTATCGGAAAAATAGTCATGTCCCTCGAACATGGGCGTTTTAGCAAAGACCCTCGATAAAAGATCGTAGTCCCTCGATGTTGCCTTTGATAAATGATCTAGTCCCTAAACGAAATTTCTAAAACGTCCCATAGGTTTCCTTCTATAACTATACAAACGTCCTACGCCCGTCCCTTCACATCCAACGATGGGGCTTCTTACCAAAACAATGGTAAGATAGCAGCATCTAAAGGAGGAGGAAAAGAACATTTAAGACTTTTTTTGAGTAGGTAGATTCGCTCCTAGTTACTCGCTTGCTCAAAACAAAAACATTTTATACACCAACACACTCATTTGAAACACTTTCAAAAGAAAAACACTTTGTACGCGTTCTTATAGAAATGAGAGCCATTACAAAGAAGACAACTTTTCAAAATCTCTTTCAAAAACACATTCCACAAACACCTCTTCGAACTATTTTCGAAACAACACTTTGTACGCGTTCTTATAGAAACGAGAACCATTACAAAGACATTTTCAAACTACTTTCAAAACCCACACCACAAGCACGCATTCAAACAAAAGAAAGTGATCTAGCAAGCAACTAAGAGCCCGTAGATAACTACCAATTAAAAGGTTGATAATACCTTCCCTTTTCATAATCTACCCCCTGAACTCAAGAAAACATCTCTAAAGGTCTTTCCTGTTCTTTCCAGACTTTCCTTTTGGATAAACGAAAATCCGGTGGCGACTCTTGCTATCCGCAACATTTGCGATCAAATGCAAAACACCCAAGTCAGTTCTTCCACCGTATCACAGAACTGGCGACTCTGCTGGGGAGAAACTTAAAAGTGGGGTTACCTTAGGGCTAGATCACCTTTACTTGCTTTCATTGTTTGACTTGTATGCTTTACATTTTGATTCCTTGTTTGGGCTTAAATCCACTACCCGGATTTGGGATACCTTATAGGTAAGTAGCAATACGTTGTGGAAATTGTATGGGGTATACCGACATGGTCTAAGAAATAGCTATGTTAGTCTGACATATTTATGGGTACCGGTAGCCCTTGAGTAGTCAAGGAGAATACCGGGCCGCTGAGTGATGTCATGAAGCACTAACTGACTTTTAGAACCTTTACTTGACCAACTTGGCCATTAGGACGTAGTGTAATGACCGACTTTGGTGCAGTCCGAAGTTGGTAGATACTCGATACTACACTCATCGAGGTTTGATTTTCGGGATATTTTGGTCGCCGTGAAAGAGGCTTGCGCTGAAACAATGACCGAGAAGACAAATCAGTGATATTGAGATCCCTTAGAACTCCATTACTATTAACTAGGACAGGTTGAGCCAACTAAACTTCAAGAGGGTACTTACCTACGAACTCCATGCAAGCCTTCACCTAAGGACTTGTCTGCTTTGTGTGAATATGATTATTTGTACTTGCTTACTTCGCATACTTGTACATAACATCATGACATCATACCATAGCATTTTCAATAACCATTTCAAGGATCTCTAGGGTCTTTGATGCAGGGTCACATTGAACCAGACGTCTATCAAGGGGCAAGAAGATTCATTTTCCTCTAACTAAAACACTGTCAAAAATCAAGTAAAACAAACTTTAGTCAAAGGCTACGACCCACTCGACATGGTGAGCTTAATTCTCGTAGAAGGACATCCACCTATACAAAGTTCTCCAATCAAAGTTGTTGATCAAAGTTAAACTTCTAAAAAAAATTGTGTTTACCCCACGAGATCCTTGAAAACATGCATCCACATACCATGCATCATATCATGACAGGTTTCTCCAACACAGGTTTCCTTATCTTCCTACTGTTTATTTCAGTAGAGATGGCCCTAGAGAAGACCATCAAAAGCATCCAGATTCAGAATTCTCAACTTCAAGAGATGTTCTTGAACCTATCCAAGGGACAAGAAGAGGTGAAGGAGCTCCTCACCAGGAGCATGATCATGGGAAATCTTAGGGACAACAGAGATGACTAGTTGGAGCGGCTACAAACTGAAATGGCAACAATGAAAGTCCAAGTGATGGAACAACTGGTGGGTCAGATGGCTCTTATCCAAAACCTGGCTTAAGGACAGGAAGAGCCCTTGTCAACAGGCTTCATCAAGACAGATGCAACCAAATGGGGAAAACAGCCAGAATTTGAGATTGAGTCATTGATCAGCCTCCGATGAAGAGTGGAACTTTCCAAATTGCTTCCACGTCACAGGTCCAAGAACAACCTCACCAACAACTACAAGGGAATCAGCACAAGAATGCCACACCTAAGAAACAATTTACCAGGATTGGCATGTCGCAAGCTTAGGTTCTATAACACTTGTTGAAGGCGGAGCTAATTACATTAAAGGCTCCTCCCCAGAATCCTAACACTGCTGCTCCTAGTTACAATCCCAAGGAGAGGTGGGCATACCATTCTGATGGTCCTGGGCATGATACGAACAATTGTTGGGCTTTGAAGAACAGGATTCAGGACCTAATTGACGAAGGAGTTTTGGAATTTACACAAGACGATCAATTGTAACTCTTCTATCACCCCTCAAGGGCATCCACTTGAAGCGATAGTCTGGGCGAGGAAATTTTCTGTTTATTTGAATTTTCAATTATAATTTCCTTTGTTATTCAAACAATTATCTTTTAATGTCAAACTTTGTTTTATTAATGCATTGCATATGTTTGTCTTGAATTCATCCATTCATTTTCACTATATTTAAACTATGCTTTCTACTTTCTTTATGACATTTAACTCTTGCTAAAAGTTACAAGCCTTTAGAGGGAGGATGACGAAAACAATGCCATAATCTCATACAGTATGCTTTTGGGCAGACCTTGCTGATGATGTACAGGCGTTTCATTCAAATCCTAAACACTTGAGTTATAAGGAAGATAATCCCTAGTCAACCCCTTCGACCCAAAGAAGTAGAAGTTTTCTTTTTTACACAAATTGAAACCTTTTAATCAAAACCTAGGGGCAGGGTAGTCTCTCAGTTAATTCAAATGCACATTCAGTCGCAGACTTTCACATCGTAACACAACGAATGACATCAAAAACATTCCTCTGGAATCAAAGGACAGTGATGGTTCCCTACCAAATAGGCAGTCATTATCTCTCAAGAAAGAAAAAAAAGCCCACTAAGTCAAAACCTACAAAGGAGACTTAAGAAAAAACTAGGGCATCCCGCTGACTGTAATCTCAAAACAAGAATAGTCAGGCAAAAATCAGGGATAACAAGTCAAAAAGAGGTCACTACAAATCCTCAACAACATGAAAAGTGTTTCAAAAAAATGACTTCCTTCTGATAAACTAAACTTGTCTGAACCATCACCAGAATGTCATTCCAGACTCAATTGGAGTTCAAACGCGCAATTAACTGAGTTTAGGATTGAAGAACATCAGGAAGAACAGGCGGGTACAAATACACTTTGAGCCTTATCCTTTGTTTCTTAAACCGTGAACCAAGCCACGTTACAACCCTTCAAAAATCCAAATTGAAGCATGGGTTAGTTCGAAAGCATGCTGTTACAAAAGGTATTCTGACTCCTGTATGGATTTATTCTAAATTCTGAAGTTGATTTCATATTCTTACTCTTTACTTGCTAAAACTCATTTTCAAAACTTCAAGACAAGCATAAACTTTGCATTATTTGAATATCGTTGTTTGCATATGGCTATTTGTTTGACAGCGGATAAATTCACACAACGAATATCCGATGAACGAAAGCTCTCTCAGTGAACAAAATGACCTCGAGTGGGAAGACACTTCTAACTAGGGGTGTTCGCGGTGCGGTTTGGGCGGTTTTGAAGCAAAAAATCATCCGAACCGCAAGAGAAAAAACATGTGGTTCGGTTTGGTTCTGTTGGCTTTTAAAAATAAATCCGAACCAAACCAAACTAATGCGGTTTGGATTGGTTCGGTTGTTTCGGTTTTTTACAAAAATAATTATTATGTCATACATACAAATATATAGGAAAATATAATTTTATATTTAATTGTTCATACAATACCATAAAAAATTTATAATTGTCAAAATAAATTTATAATTTAATACATAAAATTACGTATTATAATTTTATCTAAATCTAAATAATGATATCAACAAGATTGCATTCTTAAATAAATATTATACAAAGAATATGAAAAAATATATTTTGTGAAAATAGTATTTATAAATGAATAATATTTTATTTTTTATGATTTGTAAATTAAAATGAATATAATACAAAGTATGATAAAATATACACATAATACATGTTGATTTCTCTAAAGAATTATAGAAATATATATTGGTTAGTAAGATTTTATAACATAATGCGGTTTTGTTTGGTTTGGTTCGGTTTGTAAAATACAAACCGCAAACCGACCGAACCATGCGGTTCCACGAGAAAATGACCCAAACACATCCAAACCAAATGCGGTTTTTTGCGGTTTCGGTTTGGTTCGGTTCGGTTTTGCGGTTTTCTATTGGGCCGGTTTGGTTTTGAACACCCCTACTTCCAACGACAAATCTCCTATAAACAGGGGGCATGACATGTCACTATCCAGCACACCTGGGGCAGTCAAGTCAAAATTCCAAAAGAAATGTTGAATAACCATGGGCAGGTCTCCATCTAAATCACTTGGGGCATTGAATGCAAATCCCGACAAAGGGATACGTACAGTCCATTAGTTCTTGGAACTGCCACAATCACCTGCTACTAGGGGCAATGACGAATCCCCCACAATCTTTTTTCATAGGGTGACCCCCATCCAGGGTTTCAATCTCTGAAAACTTCTCCCCTACTGAGTCTTCCTCAAGAATCTTCGAGGATTTTTGCTAGTGAAGTCGCCACCTCTCCAATAGATCAGTAACATGGTTTATTTCCCCAACCAAACGGCAAGATTCCCCATTTTAAGTTTACGTCTCCGACTATTACAAATAAAAGGACCATAACTCCTCTTCCCCGGTAGACTACTCTACAATCCCCAACAAGTCACTGTGAAGCATGGACCCGACCAGATATCAGTTCAACTTCGTCCATCAAGAGATGACTCCCTAGTAGAGTAACAGACAACCAAGACTCCTGAACTCTTTTCCCCAAATAGGAATCAACACTCTCTACAAAGTTTTCGACATTCCCCGGTGGAATTCTCCTCAAACAACAAAACATGAATCCCCGGTGGAAACATTCTAAGCAAAATTTGAAGACGCGCCTACTCTTTGACAACAGTCCGGGATTTAATGATTCCTCAGTGTGATCGGTGGAAATAGAACTGACTGTTTTGGAATGCTGGTTCGCGAAATGTCGCGGTAAGCAAGAGTCGCCACCGTCTTTTATTTTCTCCAACAAGGAAAGGATAAAAGCACAGCAAAATTCCTTTTCGAGATGTTTCTCGGTTCGGGAGGTAGATTATAGAAAGGGAAGGTGTTAGCACCCTTTCTATCCGTGGTTATCCACGGGCTCTTAGGTACTTGCTCACTATGTTTTCAAAAAATGTTTGCTTTTCTTGTGTTTGTGGGTTTTGAAAAAGTTTAGTTTGAAAACTTCTAGGTAACTCTTGTATCTGTCCTCAAGAGTGTATGAAGTGTTTGTTTGAAAACTTTTTGAAAGTGTAGGTGCAAAAAGTTTGTTTTGAAAGAGCAAGTACCCAGGAGAAATCTACCTACTCTAAGGAATTAAGCTGTGTAAAAGTCCTTTAGACAGTACTATCCCACTATTGAGAAGTAGGTAGCACCGTCGTTGGAGTTATTCGGGTCAATTCGATTATAGGGACATGTGTGGTCACCAAAGCAATAGTAGGACGCCTTAGCGGTAACCCTAATGTCCTAGATCCTTTTTTATCCGAGGCAACCGTTTCGAGGCAACTTGGATCTTTAGACAGGAGGGCGACCTCTAAAACACCCTATACTCAATGACCACGCTCGAGCAACCAAGTGAGGCGTACCCTAGGAGTGGCATGTGCATGTGTGTTAGGTTTCATGTTAAATTGCCTTTGCACATGTTATTGTGAGCTACGAGTTGATTTTATTTTTCATACAAGTCTTGCATGCATAATTAACAATTAATAAGTGTGCAGAAAATAAATTGCGGAAAATGAATCTACGCTATTACAAGGCGTCGGGTATTTACATCGCCAAAAACATAACCCTTGAAAATAAATGCGAGAAAATAAAGAAAACGATAAAAGCCCTAATTATCTATTACATTCTCGGAGCAGATACATAAATATGATCAAAATAGGAATAATGCGCGAAAAGAAATTAACTCGGGGACGTCCTTAGGGTTTTAACCCTTTTTTTGTGAAAGAATGAGATTTGGTCCTTTTTTGCAATTAATTAAACCTAATTTACTAATTAATTAAATAATTACAAGAAAAAGTATTTTTGTGTTTTTTATGTTTTAATAAAAATAAAAATACAAGAATTAAAATTGTCAAAAGAAAAACCCTAATTCTAGATTGATTTTATTTATTGTGAAAAAAGTCAAAGTTAACCTAATTAATAAAAAGACTAAATTAATTAATTTACATTTATTTACAAAAAATAATTAATAGTGAATTTAATAAATAATAAAAATAAATAATATTTTAGGTTTCTGAATTTATTGTGAAAATAATTAATTTGTTAATTAAATACTAATAATAATAATTAATGAAAAGATTAAATAGAAATTAACAAAAGAAAATAATAGAGAAACCAGGGGGGTGTTGGGCCCTTAGGAGGTGTTGATTGGAAATCTGGCCAAATAGCACTCAAGCCCTTCTGACTTTCTGGATCGGGTGCACGTTCATTGACTGGGAGCACCATGAACACTCACGCTTGGCCTTCAGATCTACTTTGCCAGCCACTTGGCGTTTGGATGAGTGGAGTATATGGTGGACACCCTCAAGCAACCTGCATGTGAACATATTGAAAAAAATAGGAATAATTATTCTGGGGGACCTGGGAATCGAACCCAGGTCCCAACGCTTACTGAACACCTGGCCAACCACTCCACCAACTTGCACGCTTTGTTATATGAATAAGAAGAAAATATAATATATAAAAATTAATGAATATGCTGAAACACAAAACAAGTGCGCGTTTTATTTGAATCAACCAACCAGGAATCAGCACGTCATCGTCTTCTTCACTAAACCTGCAAAATAACAAATAGATAGCGGGGGTTTTTAACCCCCACAAAGCAGAACGACCAATAATAGCGAATAGCCCTACGCTAAATATAAATATGGCGCAATGGTCTCATTGTGTTCGTCTCGTTCCAGCTGTCTCAACCACATGTATTAGGGGTTCCAATTTTTCCTATATAGCAAAGCCCTAATTCAAGAACTCAAGAACCCTAAAATTCGTTAATGGCAATTCACAATTCTGTGCATTATAATCCAATTAATTAATACCATTAGCTTTCTATGGATGCAAGCAATACAAAATAAACCATAAATCACATCAAATGCTTATGAATCATGAGTTTCGTTTATGGACAAAGTATGCAAACTGTGTGACTGTTTGGAGTGATTTCTTAAGCTTTAGCGTGTGATTTCGATTGCAAAAGGTCTCTGGGAGTTCCTGCAAGGTGTTAGAAACAAGAAAAAGCTTTGAATCACGTTAGAATGTGGAAATCAGTTTTCACTTTTCTTTGATTTTTCTCAATATGCTTATGGCTTTTCTGCAGCAATTTTTCACGTCCTTGGCATTAGGGTTGAGTTGTGTATATATAGGATACTGAGTTTAGGTTACAATCTTGCAAGGAAATCCATGAAATTGATGTTTCAATATTTGATTGAAAATCAAATATTTTTCAATCTTTTTGATTGAGAAAACTTGCCAAACTTGGAGATTTTTGTCCCCTTGATGTGCACACGAATTTGCCAGCTTGTCTTGAGCTTGTTTGCTTCACCAAAAGATTGAAAAATCAAATCTTTGAATTTCCTACATTTTAAATTAATTAAATGAATTAAAATCAATTAAAAATCCAATTAATTAATAAAAAATAAGAAAATAAATTCAAATAATCTCAATGGGTCGTGCATAAGCCTTGGACAAAGTTTCAAGAAGAAATTTGAGGCCCATTAGCAAAAACAAGGTGTTTTGAGCAAAGTTGACTTTTGCAAATTCACAAATATTTCCCAACTTCTCCAATGCATATCTTGCTCAATTTTGATCATATGAACATGTTCTTAGACATTTTGGAAAGGTATTGAAGTCCTCTAACTAATGCCTTTGGTCCCATGTCATTTGGATTTACCAATCTCAATTTATGGTCTTTGACTTAAAGTGCATTTTTGTTGACTTTTGAAATTGACTTATAATGTAGAAATTGATAACGTTTTGTGAGAGCATTTCTTGGACTTGGAGTGTGAAGATGGATTGTAGGAAATGTCATCCCCTTCAAAATTAGCATTGGATGGGATTTTTCTGATGAACCATAAAAAAGTTATGCCCTGGTCAAGGTACAGTTGACTTTTCTACTGTCCAAAAATAGCAACTTTTTGCATCTTGATGATTTTTGAGCCATTCTTGTGGAATCATGATCAAAACTTGATCAAATGATGATTGAGAGCTCAAAATAATATGTTGACCAAAAATTATGACTTTTGACTGTAAAATGATCATTTTACCCCTGCAGTTGATTGTGAAGAAATGGAGCTTTTGACTATGCAATTTTGACATTGTGAGTCTTGCAACTTGACATGTAGATGCTTGAGGATGTATATAGGCACATGAGACTTTATTGAGTCATTGAAAACCTCAATTTCCTTGAGAGAATCAAAACCCTAATTTGGACTGGCTTAGGAGGTGGTTAGACTGTGCAATCCTTGAAAAATCTTGAGCCATTTGAAGATGATTCTTGACAAACTTTGAAGAAATATGGGAAGGCAAATTTTGGGGTACAACAGTTGCCCCTGTTCAATCTTCTTAGACCTGAGGATGTAGACTGGCTTGCGTGGCTTTCATGATCCGAAGGTGGAAGATGATTGAACACTAAAGTGCCCAGAAATTTGCACTCACATAGTGGAGTATCAGCAATGTGATGTCAGGAATGGGCTTACAGATGCCATTTGGAGAGATGATGGATAGGAGGATGGGCTTATAGATTCCATCTGGAGATATGACAGAATCTTGTCGGGAATGGGCTTATAGATGCCATTTGGAAATGTAACGGATAGTTGTGGAGATGGGCTTAAAGATGCCATCCAGGGGTGTCGATCGCGTAAGAGATTCCTTAGCGAGAACTTGCATACTTGAGAAAGAAAGATAATTTCCTGGCCTGTTACAGGTGTAGATCTTCAAACTCTTCATGTAGATAACTTTCCTGGCTAGATACAGGTATAGATCCACAATCAGTCGCTCACAGATATGCCCTGGCTAGATACAGGTATCGAATCTGGAACTTCAAAAGTTGACCGAGATAGCTTTCCTGGCTGGATACAGGCGTAGACCTCTAATCAGTCACTCACAGATATGCCCTGGCTAGATACAGGTATCGAATCTGGAACTTCAAAAGGTTGATGTGTTGTCTCTACTAACAGGTTATCTCAGGAAAATCTTTTAGGAATCGATTTAACTGAACCAGGGGAGGTTTTGTCTTCTTTGACGAGTTGTCTCTTTTAACGGGTTGTCTTCATGGAAGGGTTGTCTTTATCGACGTGTTGTCTTTATTGAAGGGTTGTCTTCAACAACGGGTTGTCTTTATTGACAGGTTGTCTTCACTGACGGGTTGTCTTCACTGACGGGTTGTCTTCAATGACGGGTTGTCTTCAATGACGGGTTGTCTTCAACGACAGGTTGTCTTTAATGACGGGTTTTCTTCAATGACGGGTTGTCTTCAATGACGGGTTGTCTTTATTGATGAATTATCTTCAATGACGGGTTGTCTTCAACGACGGATTGTCTTCAATGACGGATTGTCTTCAATGACGGGTTGTCTTCAACGACGGATTGTCTTCAATGACGGATTGTCTTCAATGACGGGTTGTCTTCAACGACGGGTTGTCTTCAATGACGGGTGTTGTACCCCAAAATTTTCCCTCCCATATTCTTCAAGAATGGCAAAGAGCATGCTTCAAAATCTCCCCAAGGGTTGCACAGTTCAAGGGCCTCCTAACAGTCAAAAACTAGGGTTTTGGTTTTGACAAAGAAAATGAAGTTTCCAAGAGTACAATCAAGTCCCACATGCCTACAAACATGGTCAAGCATCCTCATACCAAGTTTCAAGACTTACAGCACAAAATTGCACAGTCAAAAACCCTAATTGCACTACAGTCAACTATAGGGGCAAAATGGTCATTTGACAGTCAAAAGTTCAAATTTTTTGTCAACATCTCATTTTGAGGCCACAAACATCATTTTATCAATTCTTGATCATGATTTTCAAGGCATGGCTCAAAAAGTCTCAAGATGCAAAAGTTTCCATATTTGGACAGTTGAAAAAGTCAACTGTAACTTGACCAAGGCATAACTTCCACATGGATTATCAGATAAATTACATCCAAAGCTCATTTTGAAGAGAAAGACATTTCCTACAACTCCTCTTCACACTTCAAGTCCAAGAAATGCTCTCACAAAAAGTTATCAATTTCAACATTATAGGTCATTTTCAAAAGTCAACAAAAAGGGACTTTAAGTCAAAGGCCATAACTTGAGATTGGTAACTCAAAATGACATGGGACCAAAGGCATTGGTTAGAGGACTTCATAACCTTTCCAAAAAGTCCAAGAACATGATCAAAGCTTAAACATTGAGCAAGATATGCCTTGTGGAAGTTGGGAAATTTTTGGGTATTTTGAAAAGTCAACTTTGCTTCAAATGCCTTAAAATTGCTAATGGGCCACATTTTCTTCCAAGATTCATCATCCAAAGCATATGCACGACCATTTGGCCCAAAGGGGATTTATTTCATCATTTTTATTTATTTATTTGGATTTTTAATTACAATTGATTCATTTAAATTAAATAAAATAGGGAAAAATATTAAACCAAAGTTTTTAAATCTTTTTATGCAGTATAATCACTCATGATTCACTCAAGATTCGTGCACAACTCAAATTGGAAAGATTGGCTATGATTGACATCAAAAACATGTGAAAAGGATTTGAAAAATTATGCATGAAAATCAAATATTCATTCCATCAATGCAAGGATTTTTTGGATCAAAAACTCAACCCTAATCCATCCTCATATAAGTGTGATCAAAACCTAATGCCAAAAGACCTCTAAGCTGCGCCTCTTCTCAAGAACAACTTTTGCAATTTTATCAAAAAAATCCAAAACTGAAAATTTCCTTGGAGGACGATTCAAAGAAGAATATTGATCCCATTAGCTTGCCAAGACATCATTGAACCTGACTGAACACTTTTCCACGTCCATAGCACCCAAAATTGGTACATAGAACTCAAAGTTTCTGACACTTTATGCAGATTCGTGTTTCAATTTTTAAGCATCCTCATTGCATTTTCTTTGTTGATTTATACTAATTGATTCATTCTAAAGCTAACCATATATTTTAATTGAGTTTTCGTGCAAAATTGGAGAATCCACCATTGAAGCTTTCTAGGTTTTCAGAAACCTTGAATTAGGGATTCTGGCATAGGGTAAAATTAGAACACGAGGCTTGCACCATTAAAATCGTGACGTTCCAAGGAGTTCAAAACATCCATCGTGCTGTTTTTATATTTTGTTAATTCCTATTCGCTATTTTTCTGCATCTCAGATTGTGGGGGTTTAAAACCCCCGCTATTTAGCTTGTTTTTTCAGGTAAAAGTGCAAACGAGTGGAGAAGAAGATTATGTGGTGTGATATGATTGGGCAATTTGAATTCAGCGCGCGTCTTTTTTTTGTTTCCATGCCACTAACCAATTTTCTTTTATATTATTTGTCTTTTATTCCATATACAAAGTAACAACGCAACACAGTTGGTGGAATGTCATGCTGGCAAGCTTTGGGACCTGGGTTCGAACCCCAGGTCCCCCTTCTTATTTCCATATTTTTCTTCTAAACGTGTTTCTATGTAGCTCGTTCCCTGAGGTATACCATGTAGCCTCATGATCTGCCATGCCACATGTCCCATTGCATCCATCCAGTGGCCAGGGTTCAAAGCCTATTGTGATCGGTGGATCTGGAACTGACTGTTTAACGCTGGTTCACGAAATTTCGCGGAAGCAAGAGTCGCCACCGTCTTTTATTTTCTCCAAATGGAAAGGACAAAAGCACAGAAAAATTCCTTATAGAGATTGCTCTCGGTTCGGGAGGTAGATTATAGAAAGGGAAGGTGTTAGCACCCTTTCTATCCATGGTTATCCATGGGCTCTTAGATACTTACTCATTTGTGTTTTCAAAAATGGTTTGTTTGCTTTTCAACTGTGGGTTTTTAAAAAAGTTTCTTTGAAAATTCCAGTTCGACTCTTGTATCGGTCCTCAAGAGTGTTTGAAAAATTGCTTTCGAAAGCTTTTTGAAAATGTGTTGGTGTGAAAAGTATTTTTTTGATTTGTTTTGAAATTAGAGCAAGTATCTACGAGTTGTCTACCTATCCTAAGGAATTCGTCTGTGTAGATGTCCTTTAAAGTAGTGCCATCCCACTATTGAGAGGTAGGTAGCACCACCATTGGAGGTGTTCGGGTCAATTCGAGGTTCGGGACATGGTGATCACCAGAGCAATGGGAAGACACCTTAGAAGCTACCCTCATGCCAGGTTCCCGGATCATGAGGACTTACTAAGACATCCTCTACTCGACGATCACCTTTCGAGATAAGGTAACAGTGAGGCGTACCCTAGGGATGGTGTGTGATTTGTGTGTCAGATTCATTTATTTTTGTGTCTTGTCATGCTATAGGTGATCTACGCGTTTGTTTTTATTTTTGTCCATACATTCTTTCATGCCTTGATTAACAGCTAAAAATTGCGAAAAGTAAAAGATTCTAAGCTATTACAAAAAGGCGCGGGTCCACATCGCTAAAATTTCTTGAACCCGATTTGACAGAAAAATAAAGAAAGTAAAGAAAATAAAGTGCGAGCGATTATTTTACAAGGCCTTGGGAGAGATACATAAATATTATACGAAAGAAGAAATAAATGTGCGAATTGAAATTTAAATCGAAAAGAGGGCGTTGGACCCCTTTTTTGCAAAATTAAATTAACGATGGAATTAATTAATTAAAAGGAAAGAAATTATTTTTTTGGTATTTTTTGGTATTTTATGATTTTAATGGGAAAAAGAATAAAATGCAATTAAACCTAATTCTACAATTTTTATTTATTTATGAAAACATATTAAAGTTTTAACCTAAAATTAATCTAGTTAATTTACATGTAATTTAATTACAAAAATAAATATTTAATATTCAATTATTATGAAAGAAAATAAAAAAAAGGGATAAAAAATTAATTAAACCCTAATTCTATATTTTTTAGATTTTTATTATGAAAATATTATAATTAACCCTAATTTAATAACTAAATGAATTAATACAATTTATTTATGAAAATACTAAAAATAAAAATATTTATTATTTTTCTTGTCTTTTCTGATTTTTTTATGTGTTTTTTTATATTTTTATGAAAACATTAAATTAAAGCATTAAAAAAAATTAATTAAAACAAAGAAAAGAAAAAAATATAAAAAGTTAAAAGAAGCAAACTGGAGGGGGGTGTTGTCCCCAAATGGAGGTTTTCTTTTAGAAATCTGGCCCATTTACCCTTGGCCCGTTGGACTTTTCAGGACGCGTGTGCACGCGTTGACCAGGGTCCACTATACTCTCCAATTCATGGCCTTTGATTTGATGCTCTGGGACGCGTGGATGGTTTGATTGTGTGGGCGTACGGTGTGCTTTTACGTTGAACCTGCATGGAATCATTAAATGCAAAATAATATGAAGGGGGGTGGGGACCTGGGGCTCGAACCCAGGTCCTGAACATTACCACTCAAACGCTTCACCAACGGTTCCATCTTGCTTATCTGTAAATAATATAATTAAGAAACATAATAAAACAAAACGCGTTAGTGCTTCTTTTTTCGCGCGAGATTTTGAACCAGCCAATCATTGATGGCCACGCATCCTTCTTCTTCCTTGATTTATTTTTTCCTGAAACACAAGCATAATAAGCAACGGTTTTCAAACGTTGCTATAGGCACTATACTAGAAAATAGCGACTAGCACATGAGCATTCATAAATTGTTCGGACTAGGGCCATTAGAATCGTCTCTCTCTCATGATTCCAACTATGTATCTCTCATGGCCTAATTGTTCCAGGTTTGAAAACCCCCAAATTGATTTCCATGGAAACCTAATATGCTTTCATGGTAGATTCTTCGTTTGGGCATGAAACTTCAATCAAACTATGCAGTTAGCTTGCAAACATCATTCTAAACACAAAAACAACAACGAAACATGTTAAAAATGCATGAATAATGGAAAACAATTTTGGAATTTTCTCTACCAACTTCAATGATGATTTCGCGTTTTCTTGAGTATGGGGCTTAGGGAATGATTGGAACACGTTCTATGATCCTTGAGGAAGCTAATGGAATAGCTATTTGGCCTTGAATCACCCTAGAACCTAGTTTTCAGATTTGAGATTTTTTGATAATTTTCAAGTTTGCCAATGGTGTTTTCTGCGCAGCTTAGGGGTCAAATGCATTAGGTCTTGCTTGCTTGTATATGTAGGAATGATTAGGGTTAGAAAACTTGATCCAAATCTCTTGCATTCATGAATATGATATTTGATTTTTAAACATGATTTTCAAATCTTTTTCACATGCTTTTTGATACAAATCATGACCAATCCAATTGATTCTTTCCATATTTGGCTAGGCACGAAATCTTGAGGATATAACATGCATAAAAAGATTGAAAAACTTAGGTTAATTATTTTTCATGTATTTAATTGATTTAAATGAATTATTATTAATAAAAATTCAAATAAATAAATAAAAAATGAAGAAAAACTTCCCTTTGGGCCTAATGGTCGTGCACATGCCTTGGATGATGAATTATGGAAGAAAAATAGGCCCATTAGCAATTTTAGGTCATTTGAACCAATGTTGACTTTTCAAAATATCCAAACATTTCCCAACTTCCACAAGGCATAACTTGCTCAATTTTTAAGCTTTGCTCATGTTCTTGGACATTTTGGAAAGGTCTTTGAGTCCTCTAACCAATGCCTTTGGTCCCATGTCATTTTGATTTACCAAACTCAAGTTATGGCCTTTGACTTAAAGTCCCTTTTTGTTGACATTTGAAAATGACCTATAATGTTGAAATTTATAACTTTTTGTGAGAGCATTTCTTGGACTTGAAGTATGAAGATGAGTTGTAGGAAATGTCTTTCTCTTCAAAATGAGCTTTGGATGGAATTTTTCTGATAATCCATGTGAAAGTTATGCCCTGGTCAATTTACAGTTGACTTTCCCAGCTGTCCAAATAAGGAAACTTTTGCATCTTGATGATTTTTGAGCCAAGCTTTGAGAATCATGATCAAGCATTGATCAAATGATGTTTGTGGCTTCAAAATGAGATGTTGACCAAAAATTTGAACTTTTGACTGTCAAATGACCATTTTGCCCCTACAGTTGACTGTAGTGCAATTAGGTTTTTTGACTGTGCAATTTTGTGCTGAAAGTCTTGAAACTTTGTATGAGGATGCTTGACCATATTTATAGGCATGTGGGACTTGATTGGACCCTTGAAAACTTCATCTTCTTGATCAGAACCAAAACCCTAATTTTGACTGTTCAGGAGATCCTTACACTGTGCAACCCTTGGGGGAATTTTGAAGCTTGACTTGGCAATTTCTTGAAGAATATGGGAGGGAAAATTTTGGGGTACAACAGTTGCCCCTGTTCAATCTTCTTAGACCTGAGGATGCAGATTGGCTGACGTGCCTTTCGTAATCCGAGGGTAGAAGATGATTGAACACTAGAGTGCCCAGAAATTTGCGCTCACATAGTAGCAGTGTGATGGAAATGGGCTTATAGATGCCATTTAGAGATTGATGAATAGGATGATGGGCTTATAGATGCCATATGGATGTTGATCGCGTAAGAGATTCCTTAGCGAGAACCTGCATACCTGCAAAAGAAAAATGAGTACCTGACATGTTGCAGGAGCTGGTCTTCAGATGCTTGGTATAGATGTGTCCTGACTGGTTACAGGAGCTGAGTCTGGATCTTCAAAAGATGATGAATGAAACAGGAGTGGTTACTACCTCAGCAGGAACGGTGAGAGAACCTTGGATGACTTTACCCTCAACAGCAACCGTTGAGAAAATCTTGGGATTACCGCCTCCGCAGGATCGGGAAGAGAACCATAGGCAATTATAATCTCAAAAGCGGACGTTTGAGAAAAACCTGAAATGGAATTATCATCTCGGGGAGAGAACCATAGGAAATTATAATCTCAAAAGCGGACGTTTGAGAAAAACCTGAAATGGAATTATCATCTCGGGGAGAGAACCATGGGAAATTATAATCTCAAAAGCGGACGTTTGAGAAAAACCTGAAATGGAATTATCATCTCGGGGAGAGAACCATAGGAAATTATAATCTCAAAAGCGGGCGTTTGAGAAAAACCTGGGATGGAATTGTCATCTCCGCAACATCGGGGAGAGAACCATAGGAAATTATAATCTCAAAAGCGGACGTTTGAGAAAAACCTGGGATGGAATTATCATCTCCGCAGCATTGGGGAGAGAACCATAGGAAATTATAATCTCAAAAGCGGACATTTGAGAAAAACCTGGGATGGAATTATCGTCTCCGCAATATTGGGGAGAGAACCATAGGAAATTATAATCTCAAAAGCGGACGTTTGAGAAAAACCTTTGATGGAATTATCATCTCCGCACCGTTGGGGAGAGAACCATAGGAAATTATAATCTCAAAAGCGGACGTTTGAGAAAAACCTGATAACTTCTACTGAGTCTTCATCAGAAAAATCTGTTTGGGGTCGATTTAGCTGGACTAGAGAAGGCCTTGGACTGGATAAGAAATCTTTGGAGTCGATTAACTGAACCGGTCTAGGTCTTGAAATATGATTGAGAATTTAACTGAATCTTTCCTGAAAGGCAAACGTCAGTGATATGCAATGCATGATATGGACCAAGCAATGATGTTCTCAACATAAATGAGATTTGTAAGATATGATGCGTATATGCATGCTATAATGATGTATGTGATGTTTTAGGAATGCATATTTTCGTCTAGGAAAATAGATCCTTGACGGGTGCCGGGAAGTCACTCCTGGGCTGACGTTGGAGAATAGATTTTGCTTCTGCTGGGGATGATAGTTGCAAGAATACCGGTAGGAGAAGATAACTCCGTTGGGGAATAAACTTGGCGAATGATAACTCTGCGGGGAGAAAAGTACTCTAGTGATCTTGCTGGGGGGCAACACTCTGTGGGGAGAGAGATACTTTGCTGGAATGTTGATAATAACTTGCTGGGGATACCCTTGTTGTGTCGGAAGTGTTGATAGACTTCGCTGGGGATAAGAAGAAACTGTGTTGACGACGACCTTTCCGTGGCTTTTGGCTGAGGATAACCCAGTTATATCCTGGTAAGGAAATAACTCTTTGAATAAAGTCGGGCGACGCGTTCGTGCTATGCGAGGATAAGCTTCCAGAATCTACTGGGGATAAGCTTATTGCTTGGGGGAAATGGATTCCAACTTTCCTGGGGAACTAGATTGGACTCTCTCAGGGAAGTTTTGAATTGTGGGGAAAGTGATTCCTTTGAATGTTCGATATACCGCCGGGGAACAATCTTTAGGCCAAGACTGCCTGGGATGCTTGTTAAGGATATATATGCTGCTGGGAAATGTTGAGATCTGCTGGAGGATACTCAACTTCCTTAAGATTTGATAACTTGACTGCTTACTCTCTGGGGAATTAAGACCTGCTGGTTATGTTCTTTAGCTGAACCTATCTTGGTACCTTGGAGGATAGAACAATTAGATTGCTTGGACAACTCTTTATTGCCCCTGTTTCTAATGTTACCTGTAATTAATTCTTTGTTTCGTATGCAAATATTCATGAGTTAGCAAATTATTGTCAATGCATATATCACAAATTGAACCTTGGACGTTCTTCGCAAAACAAAGCAGAAAAGAAAAACAATTGGCACTTTTAACTGAAAAGTATATTTGTATTGATTTTTGAATGGCCTGCAAATAGGCGTTTTGTGTACAAGAGGCTGACGTCCTAGTAAGAGAACGCCGCCGAGCCAAAGAGTTTATACAAATTTTGTACAAAAGAAAATAAAACAGCTGTGTGAAATATGAATGATCCCACTGGGTTCCAACTCTGCTATTGCCTTTATAACTCCGAGCGTCTCATCACTTGATGACCTTGGTTGAAGGTGAAGCTGACTGATCGATGCCGTCTGAACTTGATGTAGATACCGGATTCTGGATGCAAAGTGATCCAATGAGACATAGTATTACGCTTTTATCCCTAACTTTTGCCTGGACCGCCCTTTCGGGTTTTCAGTCCACCGGGATACCCATTTTTGCCCAAGCCGCCTTTTCAGGTTTTCGACTTGCCGGGTGTACAGATTTTTTTCATTTCATCCCTTCATTTTGCCCGAACCCTTTTGGTTCGACGGGAAGCCCTAATTTTTGCCTAGGCATGTCAGCCTAGCGGGTCTTTTTTTCATGCGTAGTATCTTTTTACTATGTCTGCATTAGCGGGGTGAGAAAGGTCGTCACCATCCATGTTGGTTAGAATCATGGCTCCTCCTGAGAACACATGCTTAACCACAAATGGCCCTTCGTACGTAGGGGTCCACTTGCCCCTTGGATCACTCTGAGGAAGGATGATTCTCTTGATTACCAAATCCCCAACTTGATATTCCTGTGGTCTGACCTTTTTGTTAAATGCCCTGATCATCCGTTTCTGATACGTCTGACCATGGCAGATAGCAGCAAGTCTCTTTTCATCAATGAGGTTGAGCTGATCAAGTCGTGTCTGGATCCAATCATCCTCGTTCAGATTTGCATCCTTCATTATCCGGAGAGAGGGTATTTGCACTTCGATTGGCAAGACTGCCTCCATACCATAAACCAAAGAGAAAGGAGTTGCCCCGGTTGACGTCCTAGCTGAGGTACGGTACCCATGTAGAGCGAACGGTAACATCTCGTGCCAATCTTTATAAGTCACTGTCATCTTCTGCACGATTTTCTTGATGTTCTTATTTGCTGCTTCGACAGCCCCATTCATCTTCGGTCTGTAAGGAGAAGAATTGTGGTGCTGTATCTTGAACTACTCACAGAGCTCAGTGATCATCTTATTATTCAGATTGGTACCGTTATCCGTAATGATTCTCTCTGGGACGCCGTACCGACAGATCAGGTTATGCCGAATGAACCGTGCCACAACAGTCTTGGTTACCGTAGCATAGGATGCTGCCTCGACCCACTTCGTGAAATAATCAATCGCTACATGGAAGAAGCGATGCCCATTGGATGTCGTAGGTTTAATCTTGTTAGAACAATGTTTGAATCTACTACCCTATATTTAAGTTTTGATGATAACAAAGTGAAAAGATATAGTATTCATAGGTTTCATGTTTGAACTATCTGCTGCCTAAAATTATTATGTTCTGACTTGCAGATACTCTGATTGGTATAAGCAAGATCACGTCTTTTCAGCATCAGAATTTGATTTCATACACCAGCATCAGAAGTTGCTTCATCAGAACGTCAAGATCAGATAATCAACTCACGAACATGCTGAAGCTTGATGAACAGAACTGCACTCAAACACTCTGATACAGAAACACAATAGTTCATCAGCAGCGAAGCAGAATCAGAATGAGCCAAGCCAGAACGTGCATTGAAGAAGCAACGGTACTGTGCATTAAATGCTAATTAATTCCAACGGCCTCATTCCAGACAAGATCTGCTCAAAAAGGAAAGCTTGTTATTAGCATTGAATCAAGAATATTGCATTCAACGTTCATCTTCTCAAGTGCTATATAAACAAGGCTTTGAAGATTATAATGGCTAATGCTCTCAAAATCTCCACACGCACAAAGTTGAACCATAATCTTCATTCAACCAGTTTTGCTAAACCACAAACTCTGATATTCCATTATTGTTTAGCAATCTAGTTTCTAAGCTTATTTTGTGTATACATCACAGTTGTGATAAAGTTTTGTAGAAAACATTCACACACATTGTTTTATACCTTTGTAAGAAAGTGTTGCCTTGACAAACTGGGTTGTGGTTTGAATCAAGAAGGCTTTAGCAGTTGTTAAAGCAGTCTAATATTCAGTTGAATATAGTGAATTAAGACCTCGTTGGAGAGAGGCGAAATCACCTTGACGGGTGGACTGGAGTAGTTTGAGATCAAACGAACCAGGATAAAAATATCTTGTCAATTGCTTTAAGATTTCAGTTTTACAATTCAACCCCCCCCCCTTCTTGTGTTTTTCACCCCTTCAATTGGCATCAGAGCGCCTGGTTCTGAGCTAAAACACTTAACCGTGTCAGTACAAGATCCAGCGTCAGAAAAACACAATGGCAGGAAACAATTCTCACTTCAGCAATGACAATAATGAGGACAGAGACAGATTCAGCGGCAAACCTCCAGTCTTTGATGGAGAAAACTTTGATTACTGGAAAGACAGAATTGAAAGCTTCTTTCCAGCACATGATGCTGATCTGTGGGATATGGTGACAGATGGATACACGCACCCTGTGAATGCAAGTGGTCAGAAGATTGATAGAAAATCAATGACTGATCAACAAAAGCGTGACTTCAAGAATCACCATAAGGCCAGAACCATCCTCCTCAGTGCCATCTCCTATACTGAGTATGAAAAGATCTCCAACAGAGACACAGCAAAGAACATCTTTGATTCTCTCAGAATGACGCATGAGGGCAACGTTCAAGTCAAAGAAACAAAAGCTCTGGCGCTCATTCAGAAGTATGAGGCGTTCAAAATGGAAGAATCTGAATCCATTGAAGCTATGTTCTCTAGATTCCAGATTCTGGTAGCTGGTCTCAAAGTTCTGGACAAAGGATACTCTACTGCTGACCATGTCAAGAAAATAATCAAAAGTTTACCCAAGCAGTGGAGGCCTATGGTTACTGCTCTGAAGCTAGCTAAAGATCTCAACAAAATCACTCTGGAGGAACTTATAAGCTCCCTCAGAAGTCATGAGATAGAGCTAGAAGCTGACGAGCCTCAGAAGCAAGGTAAGCCTTTAGCATTAAAATCTAACAGAAAATCTGAGTCTAAAGTTTTGCAGGCAGTTGAAGAAACATCTGATGGATCCTCATCAGAAGAAGACGAACTTTCCCTTCTCTCCAGAAGAGTAAATCAACTGTGGAAGCAAAGACAAAGGAAGTTCAGGAATCCCAGAAGATCTGATCAGAACGAGTCTTCTTCCAGATACAGAAGGACAGATTCTTCCTCTGGATACAGAAGATCTGAAGGCTCCTCCAGTAGCAAGAAGCCAAATACCAAAGACATCATCTGCTATGAGTGCAATGAGCAAGGACACTACAAGAGTGACTGCCCAAAGCTTCAGAGGGAAAAGCCCAAAAAGAAGTTTGGAAGAGAGAAGAAGAAAAGTCTCATGGCCACATGGGATGACTCTGACTCGTCTGAAGCTGACTCAGAATCAGATGATGAAAGGGCAAACATAGCTCTCATGGCAAACATTTCAGAAGATAGTGAAGCTTCTGAATCAGACTCAGAATCAGACACAGAAGAGGTATTTCCTAACTTCGTTGTTAATTTTACAAAGGCTGAACTTGCTGAAAGCCTCAATGAAATTCTGGAACGCTATCAGCAGATTAGAGCTAAATTCAGAGACCTGAAAAGGAATCTTGAATCTGACTCTAATAAGTCTGAGAGTCTCAAATTGGAAAACTCTGAGCTGAGAGATAAAATTTCAAAATTAGAAAACTCTTTACAAAACTCTCAGAAGGAACCAATTTCTGAAACTCCCAGCAACGCTGATGAGATCATCAAGGAGTATGATCACAGTTTCCAGAAGTTCCTAGCTAAAAGCATAGATAGAAGCAGAATGGCTTCAATGATCTATGGAGTTAGCAGAAACGGCAGGAAAGGTATAGGATACCAAGGTAAGGTTCCTACACCAAAGAATGTCATGGACTTGATCATTAAACACACTCCTCTAAATTCACACTTTGTGTATGGTCACACACATGATATCAAATATACTAGCAGTAAGCACTCTGTGAAACCAAAATTCAACCAGAGTTTTGGTAAAACTAACAAGTCAGGACCCAAGAAAATCTGGGTACCTAAGGATAAAATAATACATGTTGCAGATATCTTTAGAAGCAAGTCAGAAACACCGGTCATGGTACCTGGACTCTGGCTGCTCACGACACATGACGGGAAGAAGGCATATGTTCCAAAGCCTGGAACTTAAGCCTGGAGGCCACGTTGGCTTTGGAGGCAATCAGAGGGGAAAGATAATTGGCTCTGGAACTGTAGGTAATGGAAATCTTCCCTCTATTAATAATGTTCTGCTAGTAGATGGATTGATGCATAATCTGTTATCCATAAGTCAATTAAGTGATAACGGTTATGATATAATCTTTAATCAAAAATCATGTAAAGCTGTTAGTCAGAAAGATGGGACTATCCTGTTTAATGGTAAGAGGAAAAACAACATTTACAAAATCAAACTTTCTGAACTAAAGAGTCAGAATGTAAAATGTCTTCTGTCTGTTAACAACGAGCAGTGGATCTGGCACAGAAGATTGGGGCATGTTAGTATGAGAAGAATATCTCAGATTAACAAACTCAATCTGGTCAGAGGACTTCCTAATTTGAAGTTCAATTCAGATGCTCTGTGTGAAGCATGTCAGAAAGGCAAATTTGCAAAACCTTCTTTTAAATCCAAAAATGTTGTTTCCACCTCTAAGCCATTAGAACTTCTGCACATTGACTTATTTGGACCAGTTAAAACTGCTTCAGTCAGTGGTAAGAAGTATGGGTTAGTAATCGTAGATGACTATAGCAGATGGACATGGGTAAAGTTCTTAAGACACAAGGACGAGTCACACTCTGTGTTTGTTACCTTCTGTAACCAAGTTCAGAATGAAAAAGATCTTAGAATCGTTAAAGTCAGAAGTGATCATGGTGGAGAATTTGAAAATAAAGATTTTGAGTCATTCTTTAATGACAAAGGCATTCTGCATGATTTCTCTTGTCCTAGAACTCCCCAACAAAATGGAGTTGTAGAACGAAAGAACAGAACATTGCAAGAAATGGCCAGAACCATGATCAATGAGACAAACGTTGCTAAGACTTTCTGGGCAGAGGCAATAAACACAGCGTGCTACATTCAGAATAGAATCTCAATAAGACCTATTCTGGAAAAGACTCCATATGAATTGTGGAAGAACAGAAAGCCCAACATTTCATATTTTCATCCATTTGGATGTACTTGCTTTATATTGAATACAAAGAATTATTTGAACAAGTTTGACTCTAAGGCACAGAAGTGTATTATGTTAGGATACTCTGAACGCTCAAGAGGGTACAGAGTATACAATACAGAAACACAGATTGTGGAAGAATCAATCAGTGTTCGTTTTGATGATAAGCTTGACTCTGAAAAGTCAAAGCAGAATGAAACTTTTGCAGGTATAGAAATTGAATTTGCAGGTTCTGAAGACAAGTCATCAGAAGCTCTCAACACAGACATTCCTTCAACGTCTGAAAGGAGCACTGCTAGAAATCCTACAACAGCTGCTGATCAACCTCAGAAGAGAGTACCCAGAAGCAGCTTGGATCACCCAGAAGAGACTATCCTAGGAAGAAAGGAAGATCCAATCAGAACAAGAGCAAGCTTCAGAAACTCTGAAGAAACTCTTATGGGACTTGTGTCTCTGATTGAACCTTCTTCTATTGATGAAGCACTTCTGGATAATGACTGGATTCTGGCAATGCAAGAAGAGCTGAATCAATTCACCAGAAACAACGTATGGGATCTCGTTCTCGGACCAAAAGGATTCAACGTCATTGGAACAAGATGGGTGTTCAGAAACAAGCTAAATGAACAAGGTGAAGTCATCAGAAACAAGGCACGACTGGTTGCACAAGGTTATAGTCAGCAAGAGGGGATAGACTATACAGAAACCTTTGCCCCAGTCGCCAGGTTAGAATCTATCAGACTTTTAATTTCAGTTGCTGTCAATAGAGGCATCACTCTGTATCAGATGGATGTCAAAAGTGCATTCTTAAATGGTTATATAGAAGAAGAAGTTTATGTTCACCAACCCCCAGGTTTTGAAAATACCAAACATCCAGAACATGTTTTCAAACTAAAGAAGTCACTGTATGGTCTGAAACAAGCTCCCAGAGCTTGGTATGAAAGGCTAAGTAACTTTCTGCTTGAAAATGAATTCACCAGAGGGAAAGTGGACACTACTCTATTCTGTAAAACAGTTAAGAGTGACATTTTAGTCTGTCAAATTTATGTTGATGATATAATTTTTGGTTCTACTAATCCTTGTCTTGGAAGAAAATTTGCTAAGTGTATGCAGGCAGAATTTGAGATGAGCCTCATGGGGGAACTGAAATTCTTTTTAGGAATTCAGATCAATCAAACTCCAGAAGGAACTTACATTCATCAGAGCAAATACATCAGAGATCTTCTGAAGAAATTTGACCTCTCAGAATGTAAGCCATCAAAGATTCCAATGCATCCCACGTGCATTCTGGAAAGAGAAGAGGTAAGCAAAAGTGTAGAACAGAAAGTCTACAGAGGTATGATTGGTTCTCTCCTCTATCTGACTGCTTCAAGACCTGACATATTATTCAGTGTTTGTATCTGTGCTAGATTCCAATCAGATCCTAGAGAATCTCACTTAACAGCTCTTAAGCGAATTTTCAAGTATTTGAAAGGTACTACTAATCTGGGTTTGTTTTATAGAAAATCTAGTGATTACAGCTTAGTAGGCTACTGTGATGCTGATTTTGCTGGAGACAGAGTGGAACGTAAAAGTACTTCTGGAAGCTGCCAGTTTCTGGGAGAAAATCTGATCTCTTGGTCCAGCAAAAGGCAATCAACAATTGCTCTGTCAACAGCAGAAGCTGAGTACATAGCAGCAGCAGGATGTAGCACACAAATGCTCTGGATGAAAAGTCAGCTTGAAGACTTCTAGATTTTTGAGAGTAACATTCCTATACTTTGTGATAATACTTCTGCTATTTGCTTAAGTAAGAATCCTATTTTACATTCTAGAGCTAAGCATATAGAAATAAAGTATCATTTCATTAGGGACTATATTCAGAAAGGTATTTTGAACTTAAAATTTATAGATACAGACCATCAATGGGCTAATATCTTTACTCAACCCCTTTCAGAAGATAGGTTTAATTTCATTCTGAAACATCTCAGCATGAAAGTATGCCCAGAATGAAAATGTTTTAATTCCATATATTTATCTTCAGAATGTAATTATTTTTACTGTGAACTTCTGATCAATCTCCTTTCAGAAAAATATAACATGCAGATTGTATCAGATGCAAGTCTAAAGATCTGAGAGTCTAATCTCAAAGACAGACGTGCTGATCACTACATCAAACAAGTGTCATCCAATCATCAGCATATCTCTGAAGCAGAACGCGTGCACGCTTCTGAGAAGGCAAAGCGCTGATTGGGTGCATTGAGACACATGTCTGGTAACCGTTTTTAAGTATCTTTCTCAAATCCCCCAAAATCAGCAAGCATTTAATGAAAAGTAATCACGCTTTTTAAATGGCAATCATTATTTTTCTCTCTCTTAAAAACGTTTATCTTTTCAAAACAATTTTGAAAACTCTATTTAAGGACATTAATCTCTCATTCTTATTCTTTACGCTTTCTCATTAACTCTCAAGCTTTTTCTGCATATTTCTGAGTTCATCCTTGCAAACTTTTTTTCTCTCAATTCACTCTCAAAGCTTTTTTAGTGTGAACAATGGCATCCTCCAGCATTTCTGCAGGCAATCAGAAGAAAGAAACCTCTGAACAATATCAGGTGCCCCTCAGAACTCTTCTCACTCCGGTAAAGAACCTTGAAGTGCTCTCTGAGTTAATCATTGACTTTGAAAGCTTAAAGGAAAATGGTTTTGACCTAACTGAAGAAATTAGGGCTCAAAAGTGGGAGAAGTATTTCGATAGGTTGGTTGGACCAACATTCCCAGCGCTAGTCAAGGAATTTTGGATTCACGCCAAGGTTTCAAAACATCTAGTCATTTCTTCTGTTATGGGAAAGAAGATTGTGATTTCTGAAGATCTCATTGCAAGGCTAATCGGTCAAAGTGGTGGTGGAGTCCGTTGTGTGGACATGGCTGAAAGATGCGCTGATGTAGGTGTGGTAGCCAACAGGATTTTCACTCTTGGAATGCCCAGCAGCAAGATTAAGGATCTGAAGGATCACTGCAGAGTATGGGCTAAGATTATTCTGGGATGCTTCAACCACAGGAAACCAACAAGTTCTCCTGATTATATAAACGTGGATCAGCAGTTTCTGATCTACTTTATTGATCAGAAGATTAAGATCAATTTGGCTCACTTCCTGTTCAACCATCTCAAGACCAGTGTGAAAGAAACAAGGGAAGAAGAAAGAACCAAGAGGGACTGGATACCGTTTGGAAGGCTTATATCAGATATTCTGATAGAGAATAGGCTGATTGAACATCTGATTGAAGCTCAGGAGCTGAGCACTATTGAACCAACCATTGGGAAGCCTCTGAACGCTAAGAATCTGAAAAAGATGAAGCTGATAGAAAATATTCAGAAGGAACCCAGAGCTACTTCAACTGCTGATATCTCCAGCAGAAGAGTGCCTCTGAGTGATTTTCCGGTATTTTCTGAAATGGAATCCAAACCAGAGATGTTTCTCAGGTACCCAGATGCGTACAAGGCAGAAGATACAGGTTCAAAGCTGAAGATCAAAGATCTGAGTCAACCCCAAGCAGAAGTGACTTTGAAGAAGACAAAGAAGAGGAAAGCGCCATCAGAAGGATCATCTCATCAGACTCCAAAGAAAAGAGGTATTTCATCTGCTGCCCCTATTTCAAAATCTTTTACTATTCCAACATCTGCTGCCCCTTCTCAAACCTCCCACAGAATATCCATCCCAATCCCTACCATTGATGAAACCATACCAGAAGACCCTTCTGAGGCCTTACTACTCAGAAGACCCAGAACCAAACTCCCCAAACAACCAACAGTTTCAACAACACCAGCACTTGACCGAGTGCTAGCTGATATTGAGCGTGAACATGCTTCTGCTCAACCACACTCTGAACCACTAAACATTCCTCCTCCACAACCAGAACAACAACAACAACCAGAACCAGAACCACAACAACAACCACTCTCAAAAGAACCTCTGATCCCTGAGCAATCAGAGATTCCACCTCCATCTCCCCAACCAGAAATAAATCCACCTTCACCACAAACAGAGTTTCACCATTCTGAAACCCCTTCTCCTCATAAATCTGACCCTCACTCACCTCAACCTTCACCGCTGGCAATCCAGTTGCCATGTGGAACCACTATTGTCATGCCCCAGTTACCATCTTCAGAAGAATCAACACCACCGAAAACTCCCAAAACACCACCTACTCCAATCGAAATATCTGACTCTGATACCCCTCCTCCAAAACAAACAGCCTCTCAGAAAACCGCTGAAAACCCCAGCAGGACTTTCATTGACCTAACAAGTCTTGAACGTCTTGCTGATCTAAGACACAAAATTGCCATCCCAAAACCAAAGCAACCAGATGTTGGCTCTGGTATTTTGAATTTTGAAACAGGTGTGCTGCAATGGATTGCTTCTTTGAAGCAAGTCTGTCCTGGGATGATTGACCCAGCTGCTTCTGATCAGCTCTGGTCACAGTTCAGATCTTGGGTACGTGCTGAAACCCTCAAGTTGCAGGACGTCAACTATGAGCAGGCTCAACAGAACTTCAGCAAGCTGCTGAAGGAAGTTGAAAGTCATCTGCCTCAGGAAGTTGTGCTCCCTCTGGACTCTGAATCTTGGTCTGAGAAACAGCAAGCTTCAACGGTGCAACCATCAGAAGAAGACAAGACCATTCAGGCTGAAGAAAATCAAGCAGAAGATGTCGCTGAAAGTTCTGAGAAGCCTCCTCCTTCTGATGCTTCTCAAGCTGCCTTGGACAGGCAGACTCTGGAAGAATTAAGGCTGAATGACTTGCGTCTACAGCAGCGGATGGAAGAGAATGATCAGAAGATGAAAGCAAGAATGGATGTGCAGGACAGCAAGATTGACTCTGTTGTCAGCATGGTGCAGAAACAGAATGAAACTTCTGAAAAGATTCAAGCAATGCTGGAGAGCCTGTTCACACGCATGCCTCCTCAACCTTAAATCTTTTTTCATATATAACATTTTTCATGTTTTCTTCATTTTCTGATGTACTGTTTTGACTATGTTTTGTAATATTTTCTTGCTCTGATTCTGAACTATCTTAATATGATTAGTTTTTCTGATCAAATTGTTTTAGCACATCACCAACACTTTTTGATTGCTGACAAAAAGGGGGAGAACAAGAATGATATTTAAAATCAATAACGGCTAACTAGACAACAGAAATTCTCAAACATTCTAACTCTATTACTTGAAATGTTTTTCTGTTTTGTTTAAAGTCTACAGGCACAAGGAAGCTCCTGGACACTCTGAAGACTAGAAGATGATCAAAATGTAGAAGCTCTGATCAATGTTGCTCTGATCAATATGAAGTTCTGATCGACCTAACACTCTGATCCAAAGCAAAGCTCTGACAGGAAAAGCTCTGAAGCTCTGCTCTCTGATAAGTCAAAGACTCTGATAATCTGATGTTCAAAGAAAGAAAAAGATCTGATCCTGAAGAACACGCATAATCAAAGGGAAGTAATAAACTCAGGGGGAGTATTTCCTTACTCCTTATTCTTTTACTTCTTATTCTGATACCTTTTCAGATACCTTTTCACGTTATTTTTCATTTAAAATATCTAGTTTTTGTCATCATCAAAAAGGGGGAGATTGTTAGAACAATGTTTGAATCTACTACCCTATATTTAAGTTTTGATGATAACAAAGTGAAAAGATATAGTATTCATAGGTTTCATGTTTGAACTATCTGCTGCCTAAAATTATTATGTTCTGACTTGCAGATACTCTGATTGGTATAAGCAAGATCACGTCTTTTCAGCATCAGAATTTGATTTCATACACCAGCATCAGAAGTTGCTTCATCAGAACATCAAGATCAGATAATCAACTCACGAACATGTTGAAGCTTGATGAACAGAACTGTGCTCAAACACTCTGATACAGAAACACAATAGTTCATCAGCAGCGAAGCAGAATCAGAATGAGCCAAGCCAGAACGTGCATTGAAGAAGCAACGGTACTGTGCATTAAACGCTAATTAATTCCAACGGCCTCATTCCAGACAAGATCTGCTCAAAAAGGAAAGCTTGTTATTAGCATTGAATCAAGAATATTGCATTCAACGTTCATCTTCTCAAGTGCTATATAAACAAGGCTTTGAAGATTATAATGGCTAATGCTCTCAAAATCTCCACACGCACAAAGCTGAACCATAATCTTCATTCAACCAGTTTTGCTAAACCACAAACTCTGATATTCCATTATTGTTTAGCAATCTAGTTTCTAAGCTTATTTTGTGTATACATCACAGTTGTGATAAAGTTTTGTAGAAAACATTCACACACATTGTTTTATACCTTTGTAAGAAAGTGTTGCCTTGACAAACTGGGTTGTGGTTTGAATCAAGAAGGCTTTAGCAGTTGTTAAAGCAGTCTGTAATATTCAGTTGAATATAGTGAATTAAGACCTCGTTGGAGAGAGGCGAAATCACCTTGACGGGTGGACTGGAGTAGTTTGAGATCAAACGAACCAGGATAAAAATATCTTGTCAATTGCTTTAAGATTTCAGTTTTACAATTCAACCCCCCCTTCTTGTGTTTTTCACCCATTCAAATCTCACCGATCATGTCTATGCCCCACATTGCAAATGGTCAAGGCGCAGTCATAACATTCAGGGGAACTGGAGGAACATGCACCTTGTCTGCATAAATTTGGCACTTATGGCATGTCCTGGAATGTTGGTAGCAGTCAGCTTCCATTGTGGACCAGTAATACCCTGCCCGAAGGATCTTTTTAGCCATAGTGTGTCCACTGGAATGTGTACCAAAGGTCCCTTCATGTAGCTCTTCCATGATCCTTTCCGCTTCAGTTTTATCCATGCAACGCAGTAAGGTTGAATCATGGTTTCGCTTGTACAAGATGCCGTTGCTAAGGAAGAACTTTGCCGTGAACCTTCTCAGGAACTTCCTATCGTTGGCAGATGCACCTTCAGGGTATTCCTGAGCTTCCAGATATCTTTTTACTTCATGGTACCAAGGTTTCTCAGTCGCCAATTCAGTCTCAAGATCGCAACAATATGCCAGTTCGTCCAGTTTCCAAATGATGATCCGGGGAGCCTCATTATCCCATTTGACCTTGAACATAGAAGACATTGTAGCTAACGCGTCCGCTAGCTGATTCTCTTCTCTCGGAAAGTGCTCAAAGGTTATTTCTGTGAAGTGGGGGATCAAGGTCAACACACATTCTCTGTAAGGAATAAGATTCGGATGTTTCGTATCCCACTCTCCTTTGATCTGATTGATCACAAGAGCGGAATCTCCGAAGACACTCAGAAACTTGATCCTTAAGTCGATCGCAGCTTGAAGACCCATGATGCACGCCTCATACTCCGCCATGTTGTTGGTACAATTGAAACATAGCCGGGCAGTGAGTGGAGTATGAGTACCTTGAGGTGATATGATTATGGCGCCGATACCATTACCCAAAGCGTTGGAGGCTCCGTCAAAGTGCATAGACCATCGGGATCCTTCCTCAGGTCCTTCATCCGGTCCAGGTACTTCACAATCAGTCACTATCATGATGCTTTCGTCCGGAAACTCGAAGTTCATTGACTGATAGTCGTCTACGGCCTGATGTGCCAAGTGGTCTGCCAATACACTTCCCTTGATGGCTTTCTGGGTCGTGTACTGAATGTCATATTTCGTCAAGATCATTTCCCATCTTGCAATTCTCCCAGACAGAGCAGGCTTTTCGAATATGTACTTTATAGGATCCATCTTTGAGATCAACAAGGTAGTATGAGTCAGCATATACTGTCTCAGCCGGCGAGCAGCCCATACCAAAGCGCAGCAAGTTTTCTCAAGCAGTGAGTATCGGGTCTCACAGTCGGTAAACTTTTTGCTAAGGTAATAAATGGCGTGCTCTTTTCGGCCAGACTTGTCATGCTGCCCCAGCACACACCCCATTGAATTGTCAAGCACTGTTAGATATAGTATCAGAGGTCTCCCTTCAACCGGTGGCATAAGAATAGGTGGCTCTTGGAGATACTCTTTGATTCTGTCAAAAGCAGCCTGACATTCATCATTCCAACGTACTACCTGATCTTTCTTCAGTAGTTTGAAGATTGGCTCACAGGTAGCAGTCAGATGCGAGATGAATCGAGCAATGTAATTCAGGCGTCCTAAAAAGCCTCTGACTTCCTTCTCTGTCCTAGGAACTGGCATCTCTTGAATAGCTTTGACCTTGGCAGGGTCCACTTGAATTCCCTTGTCACTTACCACGAAGCCTAGCAACTTCCCAGATCTTACCCCGAAGGTGCACTTGTTCGGGTTCAATCTCAGCTTGTACAGTTTCAACCGGTCAAACAACTTTTGCAGATGATCTAGGTGCTCTTCCTCAGTCTGGGACCTTGCGATCATGTCATCAACATACACTTCTATCTCATGATGGATCATGTCATGAAATAAAGCAACCATGGCACGTTGGTAGGTTGCCCCAACGTTCTTTAGTCCAAATGGCATGACCTTGTAACAGAAGGTGCCCCACTGAGTGACAAATGTAGTCTTTTCCATGTCTTCAGGTGCCATCTTGATCTGATTGTAACCTGAAAAGCCATCCATGAAAGAGAACACCTTATGCTGAGCAGTATTATCAACAAGGACATCAATGTGAGGTAAAGGGAAGTCATCTTTGGGGCTGGCCCTGTTCAGATCCCTGTAGTCGACACACATTCTGACCTTACCGTCTTTCTTAGGTACCGGCACCACATTAGCAACCCACTGAGGGTAAGAAGTCACTGCAAGGAACCCAGCATCAAACTGTTTCATAACCTCGGCTTTAATCTTCTCAGACATCTCTGGACGCATACGGCGGACCTTTTGCTTAACTGGAGGGCAGTCTTCCTTAGTTGGCAAGTGATGGACCACAATGTCGGTATCCAACCCGGGCATGTCTTCGTAGGACCAGGCAAATATATCCATATAATCATGCAGCATTTGAGTCAACCGTTGCTTCACGCTGAGCTCTAGGTTGGCACCAATCTTTACCTCTTTCCTGTCTGCCTCAGTACCCAGATTTATTGTTTCCACTGGCTCTTCATGGGGTTGAATTGCCCTCTCTTCCTGAAGCAACAGTCTTGCAAGCTCGCCACGCACTTCGCAATCATCTTCACCTTCGTCTTCGGCTAAGTTGATCGGATTTTCGAAGTCATAACTGGCAGTAGCAGGGTCGTTATCAGTGAGATCCAGAGTGGATTGAAACCTGTATGAGTGAGTGTGTGTGTAAATACAGCTGTTTTGAAATATATGTAAAGGAAAGAAAGACAGAAAAGGAGCATAAGATTTGCAATGCGAGAAAACGTCCAAGATTTTCATTCATGATATATGAAATGACAATTTATATGCCCTCACAAATGAAATCACGGTGCCTCGGGTAAGACACCGGGCCATATAGTTTATTTATTGTTTATTACAGATACCAAAAACACAGGAATTCATTACTTAGTAACAAAAGAAACAGGTAGATTGTCCTTTGCACTCCAATTGTTAAGTCCACTGTCGGTTGCCGGGTAGATCCAGCTATCAAACTCAGCTTCATCCACTTCGTCCTCGTCCCCAATAGCATTCACTCCATGAGCAGGCAGGGGAGCTGTCACTACATTAGGCTTCTCAGATGCCTCAAACTGTACCTCATTGGCGTCAATAAGGTCCTGCAGCTTGCTCCTTAACGCCCAACAGTCGTCAGTGGAATGCCCCGGGCTATCAGAATGGTAAGCACAACGAGCATTTGGATTGTACTTAGGAGATGTAGTATTTGGAAACTTCGGAGCCTCTCTGACAGTCACTAAATTGGTTGAGAGCAACTGTGGTAAGATCTGCGATAAAGTCATACTCAACCGGGTGAACTCTCTCCGGGGTCTTTCAGCCCTTTGAGGATTGGTTGGCCGAGGAGCGGCAGCAGGCTTGGCAATCATTACCGCACTGACAGATTGGCGGTGCTCAGATCTCTCTGTTCTCTTGGAGCCATATACAGCACTAGCCTCCTTTTTGAAGGGTTTCTTTTCAGAACTAGATGATGCACCCTTCGGAATCTTACCAGACTTTAACCCAGCCTCAATTCTCTCTCCAGTCAGAATCAGATCAGTGAACCCTGCAGACGAATTCCCGATAAGATGGTTGAAAAAAGGCCCAGATAGGGTTCCCAAGAACATGTCTACCAACTCCCGATCAGTCAATGGTGGCTGCACCCTGCCAGCCAGGTCTCTCCACTTTTGAGCGTACTCCTTAAAACCTTCACTTGAACCTAATGACATACCCTGGAGTTGGGTACGTGTAGGGGCAAGGTCGGCATTATATTGATACTGCTTATAGAAAGCAGTAGCCAACTCCTCCCAGTTACGAACCTTGGTCCCATCCAGCTGATAGAACCATTCGAGATGAGTCCCTGAAAGACTCTCCTGGAAGAAGTGGATCCACAAATTCTTATCCGCTGAGTACGGTTGGATTTTCCGAACATAGGACCTGAGATGTAGCTTGGGACAAGACGCCCCGTCGTACTTAGTGAAAGATGGTGCTTTGAATTTCCGAGGAATGATCACACCAGTAGACAAACCCAGATCTCCAAAATCCAGCCCAGGTACCTGTTGTATTTCCATAGCATTCAACCTATCCTCCAGTTGCTTGTAACAGTCTTCTGCAGGAGGGTACTGCTCTTTATCAAAATCAGTCTCGTTGTCGGAGACTACCGGACTAGGACCCTTTTCTGTTTGAGGAGTACTCTTGCCAATAAAAGAACCAGCCTCTTCATGCTGCAGAGCATTGCCAAACCTTCGGCCCGAGTTAAACAGAACGGTTCTCCTCTTCTTCTTCTTTTCCTTCTTCAGGAGCAGAGCCTTCAGCTCTTCTTGGCCCTGCGCCAAACCCTTGATTAATTCCTGAAACTGCGCATTCTGCGCCTGAAGAGCTTTGATGGATGTCTCAGTTGAGGATGAGTCAGGATTCATGATGCTGAAATAAACAGCGAAGAACTGTAAGCAACCTGAAAAGAGGAAAAACCTGCTATGCACATGATGAATGATATGTGTTTATGCAATGCATTCAAGGGTTCGAAAGTTCAAATTTGTAGTAGACAAAAAGGAACACACGTTATCATTAAGGAAATAATTGTTTAGTACATCAAAGCCTCATAGGCAAAATAATACAAAAGCAAATCAATCCCAAAATACACTGCGCATCCTCTTTGGAGCTATGTAAGTGTTGAGATTCCTCTCCTCATGCAACAGGCGGGTGAGCTCCAAGACCTTCTTTTCACTGGCATGTAGACTGGTCTCAAGAGAATTCCATTCTTCCTTGAGCTGGATCCAGCTCTTCGGCATCTCTTCCCAGGATGTGGGCATATCAGGGTGCTGAATAGTGTAGGAGACTTCTCCTTCCAAGACTGGCTCTTTGATCACAGGGAGCATATGAGGATAAGGCATCACTAACTTCTGGGAGCGGGCGCGTACCCACTTGAGATAAGGTTCCAACGGGATGGAGTTCCTGTGCCCCAGTGTCTTGCTGTCTATCCTACTGGGCATCCTCCAGGCTCTGATAAATCTCTGGCGAAGTCCTTGAGTATCGTTGTCGAAGTCAAAAACTATGTCAGGAATTAACATGTCATGAGGACCATCCCTCCGAGCATAACCAAACTGTCTCCAAGCCAGGCATGGGTTGTAAGTAATACCTCCTCTGATTCCAAGTAAAGGAACATTAGGGTACTCCCCGCAACGATCAATGATAGTGACATCTTCTCTAGACCTAGGGCACCAATGTATGTCCGAATGTGTAAGAGTCATCAAACGTTGTGACCATCTCAAACCCCGCTCATTCTTCAAGGCTGATTGTGGAAAGTGCGAAATAAACCACCTTCCCAGGAGAGGAGTGCAACACATAAGGACACCTCTTTTTCTCATGGTTCGAGTGTAACATGAGTGAAGGATGTCCCCCAGCAACGTAGGTATAGGATTCCTGGACATAAAGATCTGGACAGCACTGATATCAATAAGCTGATCTGGGTTAGGGAACAACACCAAACCATAGACAAGGAGGGCCACAACCTCTTCAAAAGCTTGCAAGTCAAGGGAGTTCCAACATTCATGGGCCTTTTCAAACAGAAACCTGGCTAAGAACCCTTTGATACCACTTCTAACTTCCCAGTGTCCCTTGAGGTCAGATGACTGTAGGTGCAAGGCTTTAGCAATCTCTTCAAGCTTGGGTTCCTTTTCCGTACCGTTGAAGGGTAGCTGATCAAGGATAGGGATCTTCAGGAGCCGGGAGAACTCCTCCAATGTAGGTACCAACTGATAGTCCAAGAAGGTGAAACAGTGATGCAGAGGGTCAAAGAATTGGAACAGGACCTTGATCATATCTTCCTCAATGTTGGTGTTGACCAAGCTGATGAGGCTTCCATGTCTTTCACTGAACGAAGAGTTCTCGGGAATCCTGGATATAAGCTCTTTAAGCTGAGGAGGGATCCTTACAAGACTGATTTGAACTGTCTTTCTACGAACAGTTTCCATGTCCTACAAAACAAGAACAAAGATGAAAATTCGAACCCCTGAAATGGTTAGTCAATGCATATGATGCTGGATGATGTCATGATGCTATGATTAAACACACCACAGATATTTACAAAGACAAACATGTAAGGCACACAAGGCACACAAGACAAGCCCTTAGGGTTTAAGGCCAGCATGGGGTCTGGGTAGTACCCTCTTGAAGTTGGTGGGTTCAACCTGTCCTATCAAAGTAACCGGGTTCTAAGGGTCCCAATATCACGGGATTGCTTTCATTGTTCATCGTTTCGATTTAGCCACTGAACTGGCGACCGAAATATTCCAGGAAAGCAACCCTCAATTGAGTGTAGTATCGAGTATCAACCAACCTCGGACTGCACCAAAGTCAGTTATCTCACTACCCTAAAGAGGCCAAGATAGTTCAATTAAGGTTCCTAAGGTCTGTTGATGCTTCACGACACCACGCGGAGGCCCCGTACTCTCCCTGACTGAACTCAAGGGTTACCGGTACACACCAAAGTGCCACATCAACGTAGCAGACTGTTTCAACCATGTCGGTATACCCCGCACAGTTCCCTCACAGCCTTGTTGCTACTTTCTAAGAAAGGTATCCCCCAGATCCGGGTTAGGATCTATAGAACTCCCAAGCAACCCACAATTTAAAGCACACAAGGAAAACAATTGAAAACACAGTTATGAACTATCCCTAAGGTACACCTCACTTTAAATTTATTCCCCAGCAGAGTCGCCAGTTCTGTGATCGGTGGATCTGGAACTGACTGTTTAACGCTGGTTCGCAAAATGTCGCGGAAGCAAGAGTCGCCACCGTCTTTTATTTTCTCCAAATGGAAAGGACAAAAGCACAGAAAAATTCCTTATAGAGATTGCTCTCGGTTCGGGAGGTAGATTATAGAAAGGGAAGGTGTTAGCACCCTTTCTATCCATGGTTATCCATAGGCTCTTAGATACTTGATCATTTGTGTTTTCAAAAATGGTTTGTTTGCTTTTCAACTGTGGGTTTTTAAAAAAGTTTCTTTGAAAATTCCAGTTCGACTCTTGTATCGGTCCTCAAGAGTGTTTGAAAAATTGCTTTCGAAAGCTTTTTGAAAATGTGTTGGTGTGAAAAGTATTTTTTTGATTTGTTTTGAAATTAGAGCAAGTATCTACGAGTTGTCTACCTACCCTAAGGAATTCGTCTGTGTAGATGTCCTTTAAAGTAGTGCCATCCCACCATTGAGAGGTAGGTAGCACCACCATTGGAGGTGTTCGGGTCAATTCGAGGTTCGGGACATGGTGATCACCAGAGCAATGGGAAGACACCTTAGAAGCTACCCTCATGCCAGGTTCCCGGATCATGAGGACTTACTAAGACATCCTCTACTCGACGATCACCTTTCGAGGCAAGGCAACAGTGAGGCGTACCCTAGGGGTGGTGTGTGATTTGTGTGTCAGATTCATTTATTTTTGTGTCTTGTCATGCTATAGGTGATCTACGCGTTTGTTTTTATTTTTGTCCATACATTCTTTCATGCCTTGATTAACATTTAAAAATTGCGAAAAGTAAAAGATTCTAAGCTATTACAAAAAGGCGCGGGTCCACATCGCCAAAATTTCTTGAACCCGATTTGACAGAAAAATAAAGAAAGTAAAGAAAATAAAGTGCGAGCGATTATTTTACAAGGCCTTGGGAGAGATACATAAATATTATACGAAAGAAGAAATAAATGTGCGAATTGAAATTTAAATCGAAACGAGGGCGTTGGACCCCTTTTTTGCAAAATTAAATTAACGATGGAATTAATTAATTAAAAGGAAAGAAATTATTTTTTTGGTATTTTTTGGTATTTTATGATTTTAATGGGAAAAAGAATAAAATGCAATTAAACCTAATTCTACAATTTTTATTTATTTATGAAAACATATTAAAGTTTTAACCTAAAATTAATCTAGTTAATTTACATGTAATTTAATTACAAAAATAAATATTTAATATTCAATTATTATGAAAGAAAATAAAAAAAGGGATAAAAAATTAATTAAACCCTAATTCTATATTTTTTAGATTTTTATTATGAAAATATTATAATTAACCCTAATTTAATAACTAAATGAATTAATACAATTTATTTATGAAAATACTAAAAATAAAAATATTTATTATTTTTCTTGTCTTTTCTGATTTTTTTTATGTGTTTTTTTATATTTTTATGAAAACATTAAATTAAAGCATTAAAAAAAAATTAATTAAAACAAAGAAAAGAAAAAAATATAAAAAGTTAAAAGAAGCAAACTGGAGGGGGGTGTTGTCCCCAAATGGAGGTTTTCTTTTAGAAATCTGGCCCATTTACCCTTGGCCCGTTGGACTTTTCAGGACGCGTGTGCACGCGTTGACCAAGGTCCACTATACTCTCCAATTCATGGCCTTTGATTTGATGCTCTGGGACGCATGGATGGTTTGATTGTGTGGGCGTACGGTGTGCTTTTACGTTGAACCTGCATGGAATCATTAAATGCAAAATAATATGAAGGGGGGTGGGGACCTGGGGCTCGAACCCAGGTCCTGAACATTACCACTCAAACGCTTCACCAACTGTGCCATCTTGCTTATCTGTAAATAATATAATTAAGAAACATAATAAAACAAAACGCGTTAGTGCTTCTTTTTTCGCGCGAGATTTTGAACCAGCCAATCATTGATGGCCACGCATCCTTCTTCTTCCTTGATTTATTTTTTCCTGAAACACAAGCATAATAAGTAACGGTTTTCAAACGTTGCTATAGGCACTATACTAGAAAATAGCGACTAGCACATGAGCATTCATAAATTGTTCGGACTAGGGCCATTAGAATCGTCTCTCTCTCTCATGATTCCAACTATGTATCTCTCATGGCCTAATTGTTCCAGGTTTGAAAACCCCCAAATTGATTTCCATGGAAACCTAATATGCTTTCATGGTAGATTCTTCGTTTGGGCATGAAACTTCAATCAAACTATGCAGTTAGCTTGCAAACATCATTCTAAACACAAAAACAACAACGAAACATGTTAAAAATGCATGAATAATGGAAAACGATTTTGGAATTTTCTCTACCAACTTCAATGATGATTTCGCGTTTTCTTGAGTATGGGGCTTAGGGAATGATTGGAACACGTTCTATGATCCTTGAGGAAGCTAATGGAATAGCTATTTGGCCTTGAATCACCCTAGAACCTAGTTTTCAGATTTGAGATTTTTTGATAATTTTCAAGTTTGCCAATGGTGTTTTCTGCGCAGCTTAGGGGTCAAATGCATTAGGTCTTGCTTGCTTGTATATGTAGGAATGATTAGGGTTAGAAAACTTGATCCAAATCTCTTGCATTCATGAATATGATATTTGATTTTTAAACATGATTTTCAAATCTTTTTCACATGCTTTTTGATACAAATCATGACCAATCCAATTGATTCTTTCCATATTTGGCTAGGCACGAAATCTTGAGGATATAACATGCATAAAAAGATTGAAAAACTTAGGTTAATTATTTTTCATGTATTTAATTGATTTAAATGAATTATTATTAATAAAAATTCAAATAAATAAATAAAAAATGAAGAAAAACTTCCCTTTGGGCCTAATGGTCGTGCACATGCCTTGGATGATGAATTATGGAAGAAAAATAGGCCCATTAGCAATTTTAGGTCATTTGAACCAATGTTGACTTTTCAAAATATCCAAATATTTCCCAACTTCCGCAAGGCATAACTTGCTCAATTTTTAAGATTTGCTCATGTTCTTGGACATTTTGGAAAGGTCTTTGAGTCCTCTAACCAATGCCTTTGGTCCCATGTCATTTTTATTTACCAATCTCAAGTTATGGCCTTTGACTTAAAGTCCCTTTTTGTGTACTTTTGAAAATGACCTATAATGTTGAAATTGATAACTTTTTGTGAGAGAATTTCTTGGACTTGAAGTATGAAGATTAGTTGTAGGAAATGTCTTTCTCTTCAAAATGAGGTTTGGATGGAATTTTTCTGATAATCCATGTGAAAGTTATGCCCTGGTCAATTTACAGTTGACTTTCCCAACTGTCCAAATAAGGAAACTTTTGCATCTTGATGATTTTTGAGCCAAGCTTTGAGAATCATGATCAAGCATTGATCAAATGATGTTTGTGGCTTCAAAATGAGATGTTGACCAAAAATTTGAACTTTTGACTGTCAAATGACCATTTTGCCCCTACAGTTGACTGTAGTGCAATTAGGTTTTTTGACTGTGCAATTTTGTGCTGAAAGTCTTGAAACTTTGTATGAGGATGCTTGACCATATTTATAGGCATGTGGGACTTGATTGGACCCTTGAAAACTTCATCTTCTTGATCAGAACCAAAACCCTAATTTTGACTGTTCAGGAGATCCTTACATTGTGCAACCCTTGGGGGAATTTTGAAGCTTGACTTGGCAATTTCTTGAAGAATATGGGAGGGAAAATTTTGGGGTACAACACCTATGATATGTCTCAGTCAACGAAGCCACACGCCAGCATGAAAAGTCAACAAGGCCAAGGGTCTATTGGGCCAAAAATGCTGAATGATACCTCCAATCTGGGGTCAACACCCCCAAGGGTTTGCTTTTCTTTTCTTTTTTCTATTTTTTATTATTTGTCTTAATTTAATTATTTCCCTTTAATTCTTTAAATTAATTTATTTTCATAAAATATAAAAATAATAAAAATCAGAAAAGACAAAAAATAAAATATATTTGATTTAATACTTTTGTAAATAAATATTATCAATTAATTTAGTTCTTTTATTCTAGGATTAATTTTAATGTTTTTCTTAATAAACTTAAAAATTGTAGAATTAGGGTTTTAACCATTTTTTTATCTTTTTCTTTTCTTTTACCATTATAATAATTAATTATTTATTTTTGTAAATAAAAATTGTATTAATTAATTAGGTTAATTTTAGATTCAATTTTAACATAGTTTTCTTAATAAATAAAAATAGTTAGAATTAAGGTTAATTGACTTTTTTTAATTTCAATCTAATTCTCATAAAAAATCCATAAATACAAAAACTCAAAAATCTTTTCTTTTTATTTTGATTTAATTAATTTGTTAATCGTAATTTAATTTCATTAAAAAGGGTCCAACGCCCTCGCATTCGATCGTATTTCCAATTCGCGCGTTTATTTTATTTCCTCTTTTTATGTAATTCTCCCAAAGCCGTGTAAATCAGACATTTATCTTTTTCGCACTTTATTTTATGTCAAATCGGGTCCTGGATTTAATTTGGCGATGTGGACCCGCGCCTTTGTAATAGCGTAGGAACTTTATATTTCTCGCAACTTTTTAACTGTTAATAAATTTGCATGCAAGAATGAATGTCAAAAATAAAAACAAAAAGCGTAGATCACCAATACATGACAAGACAAAAATATCTGAAAACGACACACAAATCACACACCACCCCTAGGGTACGTCTCACTGTTGCCTTGCCCCTCGAAAGGTGATCGTCGAGTAGAGGATCTTTTAGTAAGTCCTCATGATCCGGGAACCTGGCATGAGGGTAGCTTCTAAGGTATCTTCCTATTGCTCTGGTGATCACCATGTCCCGAACCTTCGAATTGACCCGAACACCTCCAATGGTGGTGCTACCTACCTCTCAATGGTGGGATGGCACTACTTCAAGGACATTTACACAGACGAATTCCTTAGGGTAGGTAGACGACTCTAGATACTTGCTCTAATTTCGAAACAAATCAAACTTTTCACACCAACACCTTTTCAAAAAGCTTTCGAAAACAATTTTTCAAACACTCTTGAGGACCGATACAAGAGTCGAACTGGAATTTTCAAAGAAACTTTTTAAAACCCACAGTTGAAAAGCAAACAAACCATTTTTGAAAACACAAGTGAGCAAGTATCTAAGAGCCCATGGATAACCATGGATAGAAAGGGTGCTAACACCTTCCCTTTCTATAATCTACCTCCCGAACCGAGAGCAATCTCTATAAGGAATTTTTCTGTGCTTTTGTCCTTTCCATTTGGAGAAAATAAAAGACGGTGGCGACTCTTGCTTCCGCGACATTTCGCGAACCAGCGTTAAACAGTCAGTTCCAGATCCACCGATCACAACGGGTTATCTTCAATGACGGATTTGCATCAGAAAAAACTTTAGGAACCGATTTAACTGGATTTGTCTTCTTTGACTGGATTTGTCTTCTTTGACTAGATTTAGAGTTTAACTGCATCTTTCCTGAAAGGTAAAGGTCAGTCATATACAATGCATGATATGGATCAAGCAATGATGTTCTTAACATAAATGAGATTGTATGATATGATGCGTATATGCATGTATCATGATGTATGACAATGTGATGTTTATGAATGTATCTTTGTCTGGGAAAATAAATCCTTGACGAATGCCGGGAAGTTCGTTGAATCCTGGGCTGATGTTGAAGAGTAGAGTTCTTCTTCTCCGCTGGGGATGATGAACAAAGATGTTTGCAAGAATAAACTTGTAGGAGCAGATGACTCCGTTGGGGAATAAACCTGGTGAAGAGATTATTATGCGTCTGTGGGAAGAGATACTTTGCTGAGATTTTAACGATAACTCCGTTGGGGATTCCGTTGATAAGCTCCATTGAGGGATTTTGATGATGACTCCGCTGGGGATAGGAAGAACTTCGCCGAGGACGATCTTTCTGTTGTAATTTGCTGAGGATAACCCAGTTAGATTCTGGTGGGGAATAACCTTTGAATATGGTTGGGGAGAGATATTGGTACTCTGTAGGGGACAAGCTTCCAAAATCTATTGGGGATAAGGTTCTAGAATCTACCGGGGATAAGCTTCCAGAATCTACCGGGGATAAGCTTCCAGAATCTACTGGGGATAAGCTTCCAGAATCTACTGGGGATAAGCTTCCATAATCTACCGGGGATAAGCTTCCAGAATCTACTGGGGATAAGCTTCCAAAATCTACTGGGGATAAGCTTCCAGAATCTACTGGGGAGGATGATTCAACTCTCCTGGGGAAACTTTTTTGGACTGCACTGGGGAATGGCTCCACTGGGGTGTCTGTATTCCGCTGGGGAGCAATCTTATATTTCTGTCGAGGAATATTAAGACTGTCGGGGATGCTTGCTAGGGAACATCTGTATACTCTGCTGGGGAATATTAAGATCTTCTGGGGATACCTAACTTCTTTAGGGCTGACAGTAGGCTAACTCTGCTTGGGGAGAGTGTTGTTGACTTGCTGGAGATACTGTGCCTTTTTAGGGCTGACGGGAGACCAACTATGCTTGGGGAGAGTACTGCTGAATCTTGTCTTACTTTGCGGGGAGTGAAGGTATCTTTGTCCTATTCTTCAGCTGAATCTACCTTGTACCTGGTGGACAGAGCAGCTTGTACAGTTCGGACAACTCTTATTGCTCCAGTTTCTGCGGGAGAAGGTACCTGTGGAGATCTTGATAACTGCCGATTTGACAAATCTTCTTCTGGTAGGCAAGTGACGAGATGACAGGACATAGTCGTACGCTTTTGATCCCTAACTTTTGCCTGGACCGCCCTCTCGGGTTTTCAGTCCACCGAGATACCCATTTTTTCCCAAGCCGCCTTTTCAGGTTTTCGACTTGCCGGGTGTACAATTTTTCATTTTCATCCCTTATTTTTGCCCGAACCCTTTTGGTTCGCCGGGAAGCCCTTATTTTTGCCTAGTCCAGTCGACCTAGAGGGTCTTTGATTATGCGTAGTATTTTTTCCGACTATGTCCACGCTCTCAGGATGTAGGGAGTTGTCACTGCCAGTAGTGTTGTGTTACCATACTACTAGAAGATCTTGATCGTGCAAGATTCGTTGCTGGAATCCATGTTCAATGCCCCAATTGATCCTGATGGAGATTTGCCCCTGGCTATTTGGCATTTTGAGAGATTCCTTGAATCTTGACTTGACTGCCCCGGATGATGGACAATGATCATGCCGTGCCCCTTGGTTGGAAGTGCTTTTGTTCACTAGATATTCATCGTGCGAATTTCTATGCTGTTCGAACAAATAGCCATATGCAAACAATGTTATTTAAAAATGCAAAGCTTATGTCTGTCTTGAAGTTTTTGAAAATGCAGTTTTCAAAAAAACAAGTGAAATGTGATGTCAACTCAAGATTTTACAGCAAGCCCTACAGGAGTCAGGATACCTTTTGTAACAGTATGCTTTCGAACTAACCCATGCTTCAGCTAGGACTTTTTGAGGGTTATAACGTGACCTGGTTCACGGTTTAAGAAACAAAGGATAAAGGCTCAAATTTTATTTGTACCCACCCGTTCTTCGTGATGTTCTTCAAACCTATACTCAGCTAATCGTGCATTAAATTTTGTTGGAATCTTTACTCTGACATTCCGGTGATGGTTCGGATACTGACAGTTTATTTTGAACAGGCAGTCATTTTTTTGTTGTTGAGGGTTTGTAGGACCTCTTTATTTTTGATTTTATCATCCCTGTCTTTTTGCCTGAACTGTTTCTTTTGTGATTACAGTTAGCGGGATGCCCCAGTTTTTGTAAGTCCCCTTCATAGGTTTTGACTTATTGGGCTTTTATTTTGAAAGATAATGACTGCCTGTCCTGACGATTATAGGAAACCATCACTGTCTTTTGTTTTGGAAGAACTCCTTTGATGTCATTCATTGTGCATCTGGATCAACTGAGAAGACTACCCTGCCCCAGGTTATAATTAAGGGTTTTAGTTTTTTTGTGAAAAGAAAAACTCCAACTTCTTTGGCTCAAAGGGGTCGACGAGGGATTATCTTCCTTATAACTCCACTGTTTAGGATTTGAAACAATGCATGTACCTCATCAGCGGGGTCTGTTCAAAAGCATACTGTAAAGATCGTGGTATCGTTTTCGTCATCCTCCCTCCAAAGGCTTAGCATTTTTTAATCGAGAGTTGAACATCAAAAAATAAAAGCAATTTTGAATATAGTGAACACAATTACTTCAAAACAGACACGTGTAATGCATTAATGAAATAAGAGAGTTTGACATGATAGTTGTTTAAATAAGCAAAGAAAATACAACATCAGAATTCAAATGGACAAAAGTCTCTCAATCCTAGACATGTTTTGGCAAGGGAGCAGTGATCACATTGGGAGTCTCGGACGCTTCGAACTCGACCTCCTTTGCATCGATTAGGTCCTGAACCTTGTTCCTCAAAGTCCAACAATCATCTGTAGCATGCCCCGGGCTGTCATAATGATAAGCGCAGCGGGCGTTGGGGTTATACCTTGAAGGTGTCTTGTTGAGATTCTTAGGAGGGTCCCTTAGAGTTACCAAATTGGTCTTCAGCAACTGTGGTAATATCTGGGACAAGGTCATGCTGAGGGGAGTGAATTGCCTTCTAGGTCTCTCTTCCCTTTGTTGCTTGCGATGTTGAGGAGCACTGGCCGGTTTTGAAATAACTACTGCGTTGACAACTTGGCGGTGTTCGGACTTATTTTGTCTTCTTGAACCATAGACAGCACTAGATTCTTTCTTGAATGGTTTCTTCTCAGTGTTCTAGGAGTCACCCTTCTGTATCTTCCCAGACTTTATACCAGCTTCTATCCTCTCACCAGTCAAGATCAGATCTGTAAACCCGGCAGAAGAATTCCCAATCATATGGTTGAAGAACGGACCAGATAGGGTCCCCAGGAACATATCAACAAGCTCACGGTCAGTCAAAGGTGGTTGCACCCTTCCGGCCAGGTCTCTCCAGTTTTGCGCATACTCTTTGAATCCTTCACCCGTCCCAAGTGACATACCCTGGAGTTGGGTACGCGTGGGAGCGAGGTCGGAATTATACTGATACTGCTTATAAAATGTAGTAGCCAAGTCCTCCCAGTTACGAATACTGGCTCCATCCAGCTGATAAAACCATTCGAGTTGAGTCCCTAAAATACTATCCTGGAAGAAATGGATCCATAGATTCTTGTCTGCAGTGTACGGTTGGATCTTCCTTACATATGATCTGAGATGCAGTTTAGGACAGGAAGCTCTGTCGTACTTTGCAAAGGAAGGCGCCTTGAACTTGTGAGGGATCATCACCCCAGAAGATAAGCCTAGGTCTCCAAAGTCTAACCCGGGCACATGTTGAATCTCCATAGCACTTAAACGGTCCCCTAGCTATTTGTACATGTCCTCAGCAGGAGGGTACTGTTCATCATTGAAATCCGTCTCGTTGTCGGAGACCACAGGACTAGGAAACCTTCTCTCTTGGGGATTGTCTTTCCCTACGGAGGAAGTAGCCAGATCAGCCTCATTTTGTAGTCCATTCTCGAATTTGCGTCTGGTGTTGAACAACACAGTCCTTTTCTTCTTCTTCCTCAGAATCAGAGTCTTCAACTCCTGTTGACCCTGGGCTAAGCTCATGACCAATTCTTGGAACTGGGCGTTCTGGGCCTGGAGGGCCTTGATAGCTTGTTCAGTAGTAGGCTCAGAAGACATGATGATTGCTGAAATAAACAGCGAAGAAGATGAGTGACCTGTAAACAAGGGTACCTGTTATGCATATGATGAATAGAATGCGTATGATTTATGTTTTCAAAGACAATCGAGATTTAACTTTGTAGACAAAAAGAAAACACACTTTATTAGATTCAAACTTTAAATTGTTCAAGAAATTTCCCTTAGGCGCTACAAGAATGAAAATACTGAAAAGGAAATGAGAGCTGTAAAAGAAACATCCAAAGCCCATCAGTGCTCCCATGGTCTCTTCTTCTCGGTACAGATATAGTCATTCAAGATCCGCTCGTTCTCCAATTGCTTGGTCAGCTTCTGGATTATCTGTTCTTGTTCATTGAACCTTTCCCGATAAGAATCCCGTTCTTCCTGCAGTTGCGCCCAAGACCTCTTTAGTGTATCAACATCAGTGGGTATCTGAGGAGGGAGTACAGTTGGAGGAACCCCGTCTCTGTCAGGAAATTCAAGAATGATAGGCCTGACAGCTTCGTATGGCATACCTAACTTCTGAGCACGGATGCGGACCCATTTGTAGTAGGATTCCATAGGCAGAGGAGTCTTCGGTCCCAACTCATGTGGGTCAGCTTTGTGAATTTTGTCCCAAGCCCGGATGAATCTACGACGCAGCTCGTCACTGTCTACCTGAAACTCAAAACTGATGTGAGGTATCAACATCTCATGAGGCCCTGCTCTTCTGGCTCTTCCAAATTGACGGAGAGCTAAACATGTATTATAAGAGATTCCTCCCTGGGTACCGATCAATGGAACATTAGGATACTCTTCGCAACGATCAATAATAGCCACCTCATCTAAACCTCTGAGAGTCCAAATGATGTCATTATCAGTGAGAGACATTAACCTATGAGCCCAGCCCCTTCCTTCTTTGTTCTTCAGCACGAACTTAGGGAGGTGCGAAATAAACCACCTCACTAACAAAGGAGCACAACACCACAGAGTTCCCCATCTTCGGGCAGTACGAGCGTAGAGTTGTTGCAATATATCACCCAAGAGAGTGGGTACAGGGTTCCGAGACATGAAGATCTTTATGGCATTGATATTGACAAAGGTATCAGGATTTGGAAACAATACTAGACCATAGATTAAGAGAGCCAGAATGTCTTCGTACGCCCTGAAGTCTAAGTCGTTCCAGAAACTATTAGCTTTGCCAATCAGAAACTTAGCCAAAAAGCCCTTAACTCCGCTTCTAGTCACCCAGTTATCCATTACTTCCTTTGTGGTCAAGGGAAGGGCTGCTGCAATCTCCTCAAGCCTAAGAGTCTTTTCCCAACCAGTGAATGGAGTCTGTTCCAAAACAGGGATACCAAGCAAATCAGAGAATTCTTCCAGGGTAGGGACCAGCTGGAAGTCTTGAAAGGTGAAGCAATGGTATAGGGGATCATAAAACCGGGTCAGGACACTCATCAGTTGTTGGTCCCACTTTGAAGTGACTAAACCGAGAAGAGAACCATGCCTCTTGATGAAATAAGTAGTATTTAGAATTCTGTCAACCAATTCTTTAAGCAAATCAGGTGGGTGAACAAAGTTGAGCCGGATAGTATTCCTTTGCACGGGCATCATGATGTCCTACAAAACAGAGCAAAGATGAAGCCCTCTTGTCTTTGAAATAGGTTAGTCCTTATGCAGGATGCATGCAATGTTATGATGGTATGATGTTATGGTAAAGCACACCACAAGTATTCATAAAAGGCAAACATGGTAAGGCACACAAGTCTCACAAGACAACCCTTATAGTTTAGGCCAGCATGAAGTTTAGGTACTACCCGCTTTCAGTTTCGTGGGTTAAGACCTGTCCTAGAAAATAGTAACCGGGTTCTATAGGATCTCAATATCACTGACTACCCTTAATCGGTCATAACTCCAGCTTCACAATCTTTTCTTGCGGCCAGAACCATCGTGAGAGTTTAGCCTCAATGAGTGTAGAATACGGCTACTGTTCTATGGCCAAGTTAGGTCAATTTAGGGTTCTAAGGTCGGTTGATGCTTAATGACTCCTCAGAAGACCCATATTCTCCTCGTTCCAACACAAGGGATATCGGTACAGACCAAGGTGTCACACCAATGTAGCTACTGCTTCACCTGTATCGGTCTACGCCGGACATGTCCCTCACAGCTTTTTGCTACCTAAAAGGGTATTCCCCAGATCCGGGTTAGGATCTATGAAACTCCAAGACAAACCCACAATATTAAAACAAACAAAGCAAGCAATTGAAAACAAGAGTGGTCTAATCCTAAGGTACACCTCACTTATTAGATATTCCCCAGCAGAGTCGCCAGTTCTATGATCGGTGGAAATAGAACTGACTGTTTTGAAATGCTGGTTCGCGAAATGTCACGGTAAGCAAGAGTCGTCACCGTCTTTTATTTTCTCCAACAAGGAAAGGACAAAAGCACAGAAAAATTCCTTTTCGAGATGTTTCTCGGTTCGGGAGGTAGATTATAGAAAGGGAAGGTGTTAGCACCCTTTCTATCCGTGGTTATCCACGGGCTCTTAGGTACTTGCTCACTATGTTTTCAAAAAATGTTTACTTTTCTTGTGTTTGTGGGTTTTGAAAAAGTTTAGTTTGAAAACTTCTAGGTAACTCTTGTATCTGTTCTCAAGAGTGTATGAAGTGTTTGTTTGAAAACTTTTTGAAAGTGTAGGTGCGAAAAGTTTGTTTTGAAAGAGCAAGTACCCAGGAGAAATCTACCTACTCTAAGGAATTAAGCTGTGTAAAAGTCATTTAGACAGTACTATCCCACTATTGAGAAGTAGGTAGCACCATCGTTGGAGTTATTCGGGTCAATTCGATTATAGGGACATGTGTGGTCACCAAAGCAATAGTAGGACGCCTTAGCGGTAACCCTAATGTCCTAGATCCTTTTTTATCCGAGGCAACCGTTTCGAGGCAACTTGGATCTTTAGACAGTAGGGCGACCTCTAAAACACCCTATACTCAATGACCACGCTCAAGGCAACCAAGTGAGGCGTACCCTAGGAGAGGCATGTGCATGTGTGTCAGGTTTCATGTTAAATTGTCTTTGCACATGTTATTGTGAGCTACGAGTTGATTTTATTTTTCATACAAGTCTTGCATGCATAATTAACAGTTAATAAGTGTGCGGAAAATAAATTGCGGAAAATGAATCTACGCTATTACAAGGCGTCGGGTATTTACATCGCCAAAAACATAACCCTTGAAAATAAATGCGAGAAAATAAAGAAAACGATAAAAGCCCTAATTATCTATTACATTCTCGGAGCAGATACATAAATATGATCAAAATAGGAATAATGCGCGAAAAGAAATTAACTCGGGGACGTCCTTAGGGTTTTGACCCTTTTTTTGTGAAAGAATGAGATTTGGTCCTTTTTTGCAATTAATTAAACCTAATTTACTAATTAATTAAATAATTACAAGAAAAAGTATTTTTGTGTTTTTTATGTTTTAATGAAAATAAAAATACAAGAATTAAAATTGTCAAAAGAAAAACCCTAATTCTAGATTGATTTTATTTATTGTGAAAAAAGTCAAAGTTAACCTAATTAATAAAAAGACTAAATTAATTAATTTACATTTATTTACAAAAAATAATTAATAGTGAATTTAATAAATAATAAAAATAAATAATATTTTAGGTTTCTGAATTTATTGTGAAAATAATTAATTTGTTAATTAAATACTAATAACAATAATTAATGAAAAGATTAAATAGAAATTAACAAAAGAAAATAATAGAGAAACCAGGGGGGTGTTGGGCCCTTAGGAGGTGTTGATTGGAAATCTGGCCCAATAGCACTCAAGCCCTTCTGACTTTCTGGATCGGGTGCACGTTCATTGACTGGGAGCACCATGAACACTCATGCTTGGCCTTCAGATCTACTTTGCCAGCCACTTGGCGTTTGGATGAGTGGAGTATATGGTGGACACCCTCAAGCAACCTGCATGTGAACATATTGAAAAAAATAGGAATAATTATTCTGGGGGACCTGGGAATCGAACCCAGGTCCCAGCGCTTACTGAACACCTGGCCAACCACTCCACCAACTTGCACGCTTTGTTATATGAATAAGAAGAAAATATAATATATAAAAATTAATGAATATGCTGAAACACAAAACAAGCGCGCGTTTTATTTGAATCAACCAACCAGGAATCAGCACGTCACCGTCTTCTTCACTAAACCTGCAAAATAAAAAATAGATAGCGGGGGTTTTTAACCCCCACAAAGCAGAACGACCAATAATAGCGAATAACCCTACGCTAAATATAAATATGGCGCGATGGTCTCATTGTGTTCGTCTCGTTCCAGCGGTCTCAACCACATGCATTAGGGTTTCCAATTTTTCCTATATAGCAAAGCCCTAATTCAAGAACTCAAGAACCCTAAAATTCGTTAATGGCAATTCACAATTCTGTGCATTATAATCCAATTAATTAATACCATTAGCTTTCTATGGATACAAGCAATACAAAACAAACCATAAATCACATCAAATGCTTATGAATCATGAGTTTCGTTTATGGACAAAGTATGCAAACCGTGTGACTGTTTGGAGTGATTTCTTAAGCTTTAGCGTGTGATTTCGATTGCAAAAGGTCCCTAGGAGTTCCTTCAAGGTGTTAGAAACAAGAAAAAGCTTTGAATCACGTAAGAATGTGGAAATCAGTTTTCACTTTTCTTTGATTTTTCTCAATATGCTTATGGCTTTTCTGCAGCAATTTTTCACGTCCATGGCATTAGGGTTGAGTTGTGTATATATAGGAGACTGAGTTTAGGTTACAATCTTGCAAGGAAATCCATGAAATTGATGTTTCAATATTTGATTGAAAATCTAATATTTTTCAATCTTTTTGATTGAGAAAACTTGGCAAACTTGGAGATTTTTGTCCCCTAGATGTGCACACGAATTTGCCAGCTTGTCTTGAGCTTGTTTGCTTCACCAAAAGATTGAAAAATCAAATCTTTGAATTTCCTACATTTTAAATTAATTAAATGAATTAAAATCAATTAAAAATCCAATTAATTAATAAAAAAAAAGAAAATAAATTCGAATAATCTCAATGGGTCGTGCATAAGCCTTGGACAAAGTTTCAAGAAGAAATTTGAGGCCCATTAGCAAAAACAAGGTGTTTTGAGCAAAGTTGACTTTTGCAAATTCACAAAAATTTCCCAACTTCTCCAATGCATATCTTGCTCAATTTTGATCATATGAACATGTTCTTGGACATTTTGGAAAGGTCTTGAAGTCCTCTAACCAATGCCTTTGGTCCCATGTCATTTGGATTTACCAATCTCAAGTTATGGTCTTTGACTTAAAGTGCATTTTTGTAGACTTTTGAAATTGACCTATAATGTAGAAATTGATAACTTTTTGTGAGAGCATTTCTTGGACTTGGAGTGTGAAGATGGATTGTAGGAAATGTTATCCCCTTCAAAATGAGCATTGGATGGGATTTTTATGATGAACCATAAAAAAGTTATGCCCTGGTCAAGGTACAGTTGACTTTTCTACTGTCCAAAAATAGCAACTTTTTGCATCTTGATGATTTTTGAGCCATTCTTGTGGAATCATGATCAAGACTTGATCAAATGATGATTGTGAGCTCAAAATAAGATGTTGACCAAAAATTCTGACTTTTGACTGTAAAATGACCATTTTACCCCTGCAGTTGATTGTGAAGCAAATGGAGCTTTTGACTGTGCAATTTTGACATTGTGAGTCCTGCAACTTGGCATGTAGATGCTTGAGGATGTATATAGGCACATGATACTTGATTGAGCCATTGAAAACCTCAATTTCCTTGAGAGAATCAAAACCCTAATTTGGACTGGCTTAGGAGGTGGTTAGACTGTGCAATCCTTGAGAAATCTTGAGCCATTTGAAGATGATTCTTGACAAACTTTGAAGAAATATGGGAGGGAAAATTTTGGGGTACAACACTCAGCATTTGTCAAGGATTTATTTTCCCAGACAAAGATACGCTTCAATAACATTTCAAATTTCATACATCCTAGTTACATACATGATAAGTGCATACGACACAATCTCATTTATTTTGAGAACATCATTAAGCCATACATTTCATACATCACGACATTGCATACAACTAACTCTTTACCTTTTCAGGACAGATCAAGCAACAGATAAAGGTCATCATCTTTTTGGAGTAGCAATCGTCTAAGATTCCTTCATCATCTTTTTGGAGTAGCAATCGTCTCAGATTCCTTCATCGCCCTACTGAGGTAGTAATCGTCCATGATTACTTAATCATCTTTTTGGAGTAGCAATCGTCCAAGATTCCTTCATTATCCTGCTGAGGTAGTAATCGTCCAAGATTCCTTCATCATCTTTCTGAGGTAGTAATCGTCCTAGATTCCTTCATCATCTTGTTGAGGTAATAATCGTCCAAGATTCCTTCATCATCCTGCTGCGGTAGTAATCGTCTAAGATTCCTTTATCATATTTTTGGAGTAGCAATCATCTCAGATTCCTTCAGCATCCTACTAAGATAGTAATCGTCCAAGATTCCTTCATCATCTTTTTGGAGTAGCAATCATCCAAGATTCCTTTATTATCATGCTGAGGTAGTAATCGTCCAAGATTCCTTTATCATCTTTCTGAGGTAGTAATCGTCCAATATTCCTTCATCATCCTGCTGGGGTAGTAATTGTCAAAGATTCCTTCATCATCTTTTTGGAGTAGCAATCGTCTCAGATTCCTTCATCATCCTATTGAGGTAGTAATCGTCCAAGATTCCTTCATCATCTTTTTGTAGTAGCAATCGTCTTAGATTGCTTCATCGTCTTTCTGAGTTAGTAATTGTCCAAGATTCCTTCATCATCTTTTTGGAGTAGCAATCGTCCAAGATTCCCTCATTATCATGCTGAGGTAGTAATCGTCTAAGATTCCTTCATCGTCTTTTTGGAGTAGCAATCGTCTCAGATTTCGTCATCGTCTTGCTGAGGTAGTAATCGTCCAAGATTCCTTCATCATATTTTTGGAGTAGCAATCGTCCAAGATTCCTTCATTATCCTGCTGAGGTAGTAATCATCCAAGATTCCTTCATCATCTTTATGAGGTAGTAATCTTCCAAGATTCCTTCATCATCCTATTGAGGTTGTAATCGCCCAAGATTCCTTCATCATCCTGCTGAGGTAGTAATCGTTCAAGATTCCTTCATCATCTTTTTGGATTAGCAATCGTCTCAGATTCCTTCATCATCCTGGTAAGGTAGTAATCGTCCAAGATTCCTTCATCATCCTTTTGGAGTAGCAATCGTCCAAGATTCCTTCATTATCATGCTAAGTTAGCAATCTTCTAAGATTCCTTCATCGTCTTTTTGGAGTAGTAATCGCCTCAGATTCCTTTATTGTACTGCCGAGGTAGTAATCATCCAAGATTTCTTCATCATCTTCTGAGGTAGTAATCATCCAAGATTCCTTCCTTATCCTGTTGAGGTAGTAATCGTCCAAGATTCTTTCATCATCCTTCTGAGGTAGTAATCGTCCAAGATTCCTTCATCATCCTGCTGAGGTAGTAATCGTCGAAGATTCCTTCATCATCCTACTGAGGTAGTAATTGTCCAAGATTCCTTCATCATCTTTTCGGAGTAGAAATCGTCTCAGATTCCTTAATCATCCTGTTGAGGTAGTAATCGTCTAAGATTCCTTCATCATATTTTTGGAGTAGTAATCGCCCAATATTCCTTCATTATCATGATGAGGTAGCAATCGTCTAAGATTCCTTCATCGTCTTTTTGGAGTAGCAATCGTCTCAGATTCCTTCATTATCCTGCTGAGGTAGTAATCGTCCAAGATTCCTTCATCATCTTTTGAGGTAGTAATTGTCCAAGATTCCTTCATCATCTTTCTGAGGTAGTAATCGTCCAAGATTCATTTATCATCCTGCTGAGGTAGTAATCGTCCAAGATTCCTTCATCATCCTGTTGAGGTAGTAATCGGCCAAGATTCCTTCATCATCTTTTTGGAGTAGCAATCGCCTCAGATTCCTTCATCATGCTGCTGAGGTAGTAATCGTCCAAGATTCCTTCATCATCTTTTTGGAGTAGCAATCGTCTCAGATTCCTTCATCACACATCATTATCAAAAAAGACATCCTCTAAGAAACAGTTCGGATGCGATCCGGATATGGCTGACATTCTGATACTTACTCTAAACCCTTTCAAATACAGTCCAGATACGATCCAGATTCGGATATAATTATGACGCTCATTCAGTTCATCTTTCAGATACGAGTCAGATATAATTCATTTATTGATATTATTCTAATACTCATCCAAGACCTCTACTGGTTCAGTTTAAATCTCTCAACGGTATATCCTGATTCTTTCCCATAGACATTTTCTCTGGTTTAGATAAATCGCTCCAAGATTTATCTTGATTCTTTCCAGACCTCTGCTGGTTCAGTGTAAATCTCTCAACGGTTTATCTTCATTCTTTCTGGTAGACATTTTATTTGGTTCAGATAAATCGCTCCAATATTTATTATGATTCTTTCCAGTCAAAGAAAATTCAAGACCTTTGCTGGTTCAGTTTAAATCTCTCAACGATTTATCCTGATTCTTTCCCGTAGACATTTTCTATGGTTCAGATAAGTCGCACCAAGATTTATTCTGATTCTTTCCAGTCAACGAAAATTCAAGACCCCTACGGGTTCAGTTTAAATCTCTCAACAGTTTATCTTGATTCTTTCCTGTAGACATTTTCTCTAGTTCAGATAAGTCGCACCAATATTTGTTCTGATTCTTTGCAAACCTTTTCCGGTTCAGTTTAAATCTCTCAATGTTTTATCCTGATTCTTTCTGGTAGACATTTCCTCTGGTTCAGATAAATCACTCCAAGATTTATTCTGATTCTTTTCCAGTTGAAGTCAGAATTTAGACTTAGCCTAATTTCTGTCAACAATCACCTCTGGATGGCATCTATAATCCCATATCCAACAACTATCCATTATTTCTCCAAATGGCATCTTTAAGCCCATTCCCTACACAATCAACCATGACATCGTTAAGTGCAAATTTCTGGGCACTCTAGTGTTCAATCATCTTCTACCTTCAAGTCACGAATGGCAGATTTGCCAATCTAACTGTTCAAGCGTAAGAAGATTGAATAGGGGCAGTTGTTGTACCCCAAAACTTTCCCTCTCATTTATCAAAGGATCACCCTAGACCTTCGGGTTCGCTTTCATCCAATTCCAAGCCTTGAATTACTAATTTTCCAAGAAAGTCATTCACAAGGACAAAATGGTCATTTGCACACTAAAAAGTCAAACTTTGACTTTTGGATCAAAATCAAGTTTCAAGAATCATATTTCATCAAGACATGTTGAAATATGAATTTTGTTTCATCAATAAATTCAAAATTCAAAATTACTTTGGAAAAGTCAAAATTCTAAATTGCAGAACATGCAAGTTGATTCTAGAAGAACTTCTAACACAAGTGTTTTAGATCTCAATGAGACCTAAAACATTGCAGAACAGAGCTTCTTCTAAAAATGTTGGGATTTCAAGTTATACATCTTCAAAGTCATGTCCCTGAAACTTAAACACTAACTGAAATATGAGCATTGTCAAATCAGAGTTTGTTTACAACTTCTGGGCCAGTTTTCACATAGGTAGTAATCATGCAAGCTGATTCTGGAAGAACTTCTAACAGAAGAGTTTTAGATCTCAATGAGACCTAAAACATTGCAGAATGGAGCTTCTTCTAGAAATGTTGGGATTTCAAGTTATACATCTTCAAAGTCACGTCCCTGAAACTTAAACACTAAGTGAAATCTGAGCATTGTCAAATCAGAATTTGTTTACAACTTTTGGGCCAGTTTTCATATAGGTTCAGTCAGAAGTTGCAAGATTAACTCAAAGAGGGCTTACAAAGCATGTCATAAGCTTTTTGGAAAGTCTGATAACTTGCTTAGAACATGTTGGAGCAAAGAGATTAAAGAATCAGAAGTTGGATGTTGGTTCTAAGTTACGTTGATGCTGAACTTATGACCCAAAATTAAGCTATGGTGTATAATCTCACATTGCAGGATTTTTGGTTTGATAAATCTCATCATCATTTAATGCTCACAACCACTTTTGAGTTTTTATCCAAGGGATTTCCCCACGTGTGACATAGAAGTACATTGTTGTCCTTGAAAAAGAAAACTTTTGTACAAGTGTATGTTGGGCTCATGCTTTGCTTTTGCTTCTGAAGGTACTTTTCCTTAATTCATGCTTACAAATCCAGCTTAGGCACGACTAAAAGCTGCTAACCACCATACTTATTTATCTTCCTTCAAGAACAAGCCAGCACGCTAGCATGATGTTGGTACTTTTGACTTCTCCAAGTTACAAAGTTCTTGCCTATAAATTGAACTTCATTTGTAACTGTGAATAGGGGCCGATCGAAAAAAACTGAAAATAAAAAGCTTTGAAACCTTGCTAAAAAATTCCAGGAATCAGAAACTGCAAACACAAATACAAAACCTGCTAATTTTTTATTCTTACATTCAAACTCCAACTTCCCTCAAGTGTTTCTTGACCAAATCATCCATACAGCTTCTAAATTTTCCAGCCATTCGTAACCCTAGCTAAAGGTCATTCCAGTCTGCTGAGCACGTGAGGAAGTTGATCAGAATATTACAAGCAGTCAGAACCAGGCTCCAGTTCACAGGACTTTCTCCAGCTGCAAGGGAGAACATTAGTTCAGAACTTCTCAAGGAAACTAGGATTAACAGATACATGCTTGTATCTGGTTTACAGTCTTGACTTTTTTATGTTTCTGAAACCATGATGGAAACCTGCCATAGTTTCTATGAATGTGTTTTCTGTTCTGTTAAGAAATTACTAAGTTGCAGATGTTCTGATTAGCATGAAGAAAGAGATGGAATTTATCATCAGAGTTTACTTTGTAATACATGTTTATGCTTCTACTTCTAATACCGGATGTACAGCCACCTGATTGGTAGAAAGCGTGTGCATAAGATATTAGTACTAAGGGTCCTGGGTTCTAAACCAGAAGCATCTTTTTAGGTTTATTTAATTACATTTTCACCCATTTATCTGTCAAACAATATTCCTAAATCAAAACTTCTAGACAACCTTACCCAACAGCATTATCACCTCACTCTATCAAACAGCCAGAACTTCTGATTTTCTAGTGACATTAGAACTTCTATATTCCAAGCTGTACCAGAGTTCCTAGACTCCCTCAGCAATCAAAACTTCTAGGTTTTCCTTTGTTCCCAGTAACCTCAGAACTCGGTGTACCCCGGCCCAGAACTTCTGACCTTATACTTTCCTACTAACATTTACTCTCTTGCAGCGTATCAGAGTCAAAACTTTTGTTCCTTCTCATTTCAGCAACGTGCTTATTCTGACTCCCCTTTCTCTTATTTATCTAATTTTAGCTTTAATAACCAAAAACACAAAAAACATTTTATATTCACATACTTTATTTTATCCCTTTTAAAACTCAAAGATCAAAAATGTTTTCTTAAGCAAACTTATTTCTTTTTTTTAAGAAAAACAAAACTAGTTCATTTTACATTTCTTGTACATTATTTCAATATGGTTGTAATAGATAACTAAGACTTTAATTTCTCTCAATCCCCATTGTAAATTTGTACACCCCATCCCTTAAATGATGTAATAGTGTAGGACTTTACTTTTCCGTGTTTTTATTGCTTTCATATATTGCTAGTAATTAGGTGTGTATGGCAAGATAAAAACAATAAATAGACAACCAGAAAAATAAAAGACTAAATACATGCAATCAAATACGCATTGCACACATGAACCCCTTAGGGTAATCCCACTTGTTGCCTATTGGAAAAATAGTCATGTCCCTTGAACATGGGCGTTTTAGCAAAGACCCTCGATAAAAGATCGTAGTCCCTTGATGACCCTCGATGTTGCCTTCGGTAAACGATCTAGTCCCTAAGCGACATTGCTAAAACACCCCATAGGTTTCCTTCTATGACTATACAAACTTCCCATGTCCATCCCTTCACATCTAACGATGGGGATTCTTATTAAAACAATGGTAAGATAACAACATCTAAAGGTGGAGGAAAAGAACATTTAAGACCATTTTGAGTAGGTAGATTTGCTTCTAGTTGCTCGCTTGCTCACAACAAATACATTTTATACACCAACACACTCATTTGAAACATTTTCAAAAGATAAACACTTTGTACGCGTTCTTATAGAAACGAGAGCCATTACAAGAAGACACCTTTTCAAAATCTCTTTCAAAAACACATTCCACAAACACCTCTTTGAACAATTTTCGGAATAACACTTTGTACGTGTTCTTATAGAAACGAGAACCATTACAAAGATATTTTCAAAATACTTTCAAAACCTACACCACAAGCACACATTCAAACAAAAGCAAGTGATCTAGCAAGCAACTAAGAGCCCGTAGATAGCTACGGATAAAAATGGTGCTAATACCTTTCCTTTTCATAATCTACCCCCCGAACTCAAGAAAACATCTCTAAAGGTCTTTCTTGTTCTTTTTAACCTTTCCTTTTGGATAAAATAAAAGTCGGTGCCGAGTCTTGCTATCCGCAACATTTGCAACCAAACGCAAAACACCCAAGTCAGTTCTCCCATCGTATCACACATGGTTAATCACGGATTTCTCAACAAGTTTTGATAAAAAGAGAGATCATATGCTGCATTTTGCCTTCTATTTCTAGTCCTTTGGATGTCGTTTTGAATAAGGGATAGAGAGTGGAAAACAAGTGGGGAACCTGTGACATGTGAGCTGGGAATATCACCAAATGGGGGAAAAGTAAATGAAAATAATTTTTCTATTTTGGGAAAACACGAGGGAGGCATGTGCATGCATTGTAATGCATTTTGTGTGAATTTTTTAAGCAAAGAACAAAGGGTGATGATGCAGCATTGAGTCCTGCTATGTGTAATACACACAAAACGATTGCATTCCTTCCTTAACAATCAATCATGTTCTCTGTTTAATATCTCTTCCATTTCTTGATTATTTGAACTACCACTTGGCTCTTTAGAAAGATGGTACCAAGGTCAACAACTTTCATGTTGAGGAAAATAAGATTTGAAACCAGGAAGCTCCTTGAAATCAAGCTTGAAAATGCCTTCTTGCAACTGATCATGAGCATGTCACAAATATCTCCAAGTGACTTGTCATTTTTTACAACTAAAACACCCAACTTTAAATGACTATAACTTGTAATTCAATGGACCAAAAAGGATAATTTTGAGCTTGTTGGAAAGTTAGGAGGGAGAGCAACAACCTTAGTGTTCATCATAAATCCAAATAAAGCTTTATTCATGGAGAAAATTGATCATGAATGCACACTCATGAACTGCTTGATGAAATGTCAGGCCTGGCAAGGCAAGCCATTTGCGCAACAGCCTTGTATGCTGGGCAACAATTCAATATCATGGCACCTTCTTCCCATGATTATTTCTTAAAATGTATGAGTTATTTTGAGAAACTTCCTGAAGCAAAATTGTACCTCACACATGTATCTTGATCTTTTATGTTGGACACTTTTCAAAATAATGAATATTTCAAAGAGAAAAAATAGGATGAATGCGTGCCCATGAACTGTTTGAAGAAATGTCTGACCTGGTGCGCGCGTGACTTGGGAAAATGCCATCTCCATGCTCCAATTCCTAAGAATTATAACTCCTTCTACACTTGACCATTTAAGATGATTCTTGAATAAAGAATGAAGAGAAAACTTCAAACTCCAACTTTGATGTTGTCAACTTTTTGATTTGAGCCCAAATGGACTTTAAAAATTAGCCATGAAGAAATAAGATTTTTGTCTATATTTAAAAATTTCACTAAGTGTCTATAAATTTCCAAGCTCAATAACTTTTTATCCTTTCACTTTTTGGACTTTAGACCTCAAGGGAAAAGTTGAATAATTTTGTATCCTCTTTCCAGGCATGTAAAGTTTGCACATTTTCAATAAAAATTGAGAAAGTTATGATCAATCAAAGTTCAACATTATGAACACTTAGAAAAGAAAAATCCAAAACTTTAAATAACTTCCTTGACAAGTTATCTCCAATTCACACTTCCTATTGATTTTATGCCACCATTAACCATGAAATGTGAAAATAGGGACATTGAGTTGATAGTTGACCAAAAGTCCACTTGCTCAACAGGTGACTTTGGTTGACTTCTGAAAAAATGACCATTTAACCCCTTTTTTTTATCAATTGAACCTTTCCAAACCAAAATTGATGATCAAACTTCCAATCATAAATGCTCATGAACATGTAGAGAAGCATGGAATCAAGTATTGCCCAAAAAGCCAGAGATTTCTGGATTAAATTCCAAACCCTAGTTTTGATCCTCTGTGCTAGGAGATGGTAAGATGAATGCAATTATGCCATTACCTATAATATGACATTAAAAGAGACATATATACATATTTTGATGTTATTTAAAAGAATACATGTACAAGATACACAATTCAATGTGCTTGGTGATTCCTCAAGAGCAAACCTAAAGATAGGATGAAGAAACAAACCCTAGTTTGATCTTGTTGTGATTGACTTAATATGAGATGATAGGGGAATTGATCCGCTGTCGCACACGGATCAAAATGAGTATTTTGTAAAATGCAGTATAGCGACAATGGCTCGAGTCGTATCGCAAGGATTCTTGATTTTATTAGTAACTAATAGAAATTTAATGGGGGTTTGGTTTTAGGATCGATTCATAACACTAAAAAAGTAATTAAAATAAGTGATTATAAAAATAAGTCGATCTACTGTTTTCAGGTTCCTGCTAATCATTGGTTTTTACCTATCAATTCCCTAAGCGGCTTCGACCTCTATTCGATTTCAATACCAATTGACAAGCGTAATAGATATAAAATAGATTAAATTCCCATTCTGAATTAAGCAAACTCATTAATACAATCGTGAATTAAGCAAACACGATATAAAATGCGATTTAACGACTAAGCAACGTAAACAACGATTAAAGATTAGGAATACAATCATAAGAATTTGATCAAGACATTCCATGAAATAAAAAATTAAGCAAATGCAATTTCATAGAATAAAATTGAAAGAGAAATGAAATTGAATTGATAAGTTAAAAACCTCAAAGCATCGGAACACGATTACAGTAGATCAACTCTGGATGATTAGTTCTTCATTCAAGCGTAAAAGCAAAATGTATTTTTTTCTCAATAATGAAAAGGTAAAAAACCTAAATTACTGTAGCGGTTGCTAGGTATATCATGGAAAAAGATTCGGTTCATAACCCAACTGGGTCGAAAACATAACCCAGATCTAAAACAAATGACCCAAAACTTAAATATAAAATGCTGTAACTTCAACGAATTTTATGGCCCTTCTACAGTCCGATTCATCTCTCAACTTCTGAATGAAAATCATAGATCTTTCTCTTAGCTTTTTAACGACTCGTAGCACCCCTCATTCCGACTCCTGTAGCTCAAGTTATGAATTTATTCGTGCAGACTGCTAATGCTGAAAATAAAGTACGAAAATCAAGTAAGAGTAGAAATAAACTAAAATAGAAAAAACACTATAAAATACAAAAATAAGCTAAACAAACCATGGAAATGCATAAGTACAATCATGTAAGAATGTGCATCAAAATGAACTGATCAAATTCCCCCACACTTGAACTTTTGCACTCCGAGCAAAATAAAATCAAAAGAAACACAACAGCATCATCAGCTACTCATTCTAGGCTACAAACTTTTATTCGGTTAAGATTGCATCAATAGGTACTAATCTTGCATACTAAGGATATGGTAGGAATACTAATCTTGTCTCTTGAATATATAAACCATTTCAAATCATATTATTATGCAAAAACCTAACTTACTCATCCTCATTTTTGCTCTCTTTCATTCTGGCGCAATCACATTAAGCCCGTTATCTCCACACACTCATAGCAAGGCGACCGATTAGTAACTCTGATCCTTTTTGCACGGGGTTCTGGTACTTATATGGTATAACCCTTTGCTTACTCAGTTGTAGTTGAGGGGGATCGGACTGTAATTCGCCCTATCAATTTCAGCACCAGAAATCGCCCGAAACTTAAATATAAAATGCTGCAACTTCAACGAATTTAATGGCCCTACTACACTTCGATTGAGCTCTCGACTTCTGAATGAAAATCGTAGATATTTCTCTTAGCTTTTCAATGACTGGTAGCACGTCTCATTCTGACTCCCGTAGCTCAAGTTATGAATTTATTCGTGCAGACTGCTAATGCTAAAAATAAAGTACGAAAATCAAATAAGAGTAGAAATAAACTAAAATAGAAAAACACTATAAAATACAAAAATAAGCTAAACAAACCATGGAAATGCATAAGTACAATCATGGAAGAATGTGCGTCAAAATACACTAATCAGGAATCTTAGGGGCAAAAATTGGGGTATGACAGGTAGGAGCGTTGTTTGTCCATGACATGGGGAGCTAAGTGATGGCCTATGGATTGTTGCTGCAAAGGTGCATATATTATGAAGCTTGCTTATGTTCTAATCTTGTGGAAATTATGTACCTCTTGTGAGGTTGTGATGTCAGATAACATGTCGAGACATAAGGCTACTTGATGTAGTAATTTGTGTTTTTTAGCGGGCATGTATGATTCTAGACATGTGGAGATGATTGGTTGAATCATGTGGACCCTGAGAGACAGTGTTTGTGTTTGGGAGAACTTATTTTTCTCTGCAGATTGAGGAGGAACTCAATGGTTATTTCGATTGATGAATGACAGATACCATACATGTGATGTCTTGGTATCTTTGTACATTTCTCTGATGTTGGCTGAAAGGAGTGTACTTAGAGTTCAGTGGAATGCATTGTGATTATGCTTCAGTACATAAGGAGAAGTCTTTGAAACATATTTTATTGATTGCTGTAAAAGTTTGTGTTTGAGTTTTTAGACAATGTCTGATAGGATGTCAGGACATTGTTCAGGACATGTTTTCCTTGAGACCAACAACCATATATTTTGGATGGTTTAACCAAGCACATGTCAGGAGGGAGTGTAAAACGAGCATGTTGACCATGCATGCACATTTATTTGTACCATTATTTCCAGAAGAATAAGTCCAGAATCAATAAAGACGTTCAAAACAGATTTGGATGGTGCAAGTTTATTGGTATGGTTATCTTCCTCAGATAAATTTTTCTTTGACCAAGACCAATTGTTATAGTCTAGGATCATTAATTCTTAAGTAACTGCTCAGGTATTTATAGAGGTCATTTCTTCTCTTCCTTCATCTTGTGGTTGGGTGTTTCCAAATTAGTCTTATGGCTTTTGTCCGGGTATGGGTGAGCACTGTTTGTGAATGGTTTTGTGAAGGCTGTCTTTGTCATATTATGGATAAAAGTGGGAGTAGTATGTGAGGTTGATAGTTTGTGGTGTTGAGTTGGTATGCTTTAATGGAGCTTCTATGAAGCAGAAGTCAAACCAAATGTCCTTACATCATTCAGACTGAAGACATTTTGCTATGCTTAGTAGCTTCTGAAGACTAAATTTGATGTTTTATAATTTTTGCTTATTGTTGTAATCTGAGGTATAATGTGTTTATTTTTTTTAGTCAAAATTTATCAAAGGGGGAGATTGTTAGTTCCATGGTTGTATGATTGGCATTAATTTTAGTAAAACAAATATGACAGAAATATGTTAAATACGATGAGTTAAATTGCTAAGAAAAACATGTTGAACAAGAAGACATATGTTATGAAGAAACACATTAAGTTGAGATGTTTTATCAATTTAATCAAACATGTCATAAAATAAGAGCTATGTAGAGTCATTCGACATCGTGACTGCATTAGGCTGGGATGTTGGATCGGTTAAAGATTTAAGAGATGCAGAATATTTTGGAAATATTATGCTATCCTATGTGACGCTGATTTTAAGGTATGAAAGATTCAAGTTGAATTCAAGAAGAATATTGACTTTCTAATTATGGAGACGAATTAGGAAGGTTATGATTGAAGACCTAATTTTATGTACAAGTTTCTGCAGATTTGTAGCAGCTGATATGCTAGAATTTGAAGCCTAAACCCAGTTGGAAAAATGGTTATAAATAGAAGTATTTGTAACCTAAAAGTGTACTAGTTTAGAATGTAGAAGCATTAGGGCTTTGTGTGTGTGCCACTATCTAGTATAATTGGTATGTGTTATTTGTGAGTCTCTCTAATATCATGTTGATAGAAGAGTAGGACTGTTGTTATAGAGTTGTAATTATCTATCATTCATTCTTAAGCTTTTAAGCATATAATGATTATTGTTCTTGGAGGAAGCTTGTAAGAAACTCTAAGTATTTTTCTTGGCAAAGTTGTTTGTCTTTGAAGAGTGTCTTCTAAATTTTTTATTGTTGTGTTATTGAGTTGATATCACTGCGGTGATAGGGAGTGAGTGGGTATACCCATATCTAGGAATTCCTAGGTAGACGTTGCATTGGGTAGGGATTAAGTGATAAGTTGTAAACGGAGGAGTTTAGCTTTGAATTAATACTACTAGTAGTGGATTTCCTTCCTGACTTGGTAGCCTTCAGACGTAGGTGTTGTTGTAAACCGAACTAGGTGAACAATCATGTGTGTTCTTTACTTTTCTGTACTCTGTTTATCATATACCTTGTCATAGTGTGTTTGTTCAGAGAAAGGTGTCTCGACATCTTTTAGGACATCTGAGACTTGAATACCATAATTTCAAACTTTTCTACGCTGAATAATTTTTCTGAAACACAGTTGAACATTCATTGTAAATCTTTTGTAAGGTTTGTAAAAGCTAGGAACTTTTTTCCGTTAACTTGCTTCTAACACTATTGTGTTATTATCTGTATTTCATTTTGTGTAATCTACTTTCAAGAAGTATCTTTACAAACACACAAACTTGTATTTCAACTTTGAGTTGATAGTTTCTTGAGAGACTAGGGTTTTAGTCAGGATTCTCAAGAAGACATTGACGGATAGTCTTTGTGATTGTAAACATTGACAGTTAATCTTTGTTTGTGTATGCAATTAATTTGGTTATAGTGGATTAAGACCTTGTTGATAAGGAGAAATCACTTTGACGGATGAAATAGATTAACTTAATTAACAACGAATCAGAATAAAAATAATTATGTTCATTTATTTTTGTTCTTGTGTTAACCTCAAGTGTTTGATTTCGAAAAGATTTAATTTTTATAAATTCAATTCAAACTCCATTTTCTTGTGTTTCTGGTACCTTCAATCACTTGCTCCTAACATATAGCAATCTAGTTTACAACCCCTAATGACGATTTTTTTTTGAATAACCATGTATTAAAAAAAAAATTCGCAAATAACCGCGTTTCGGAAAAAAAGTACGCAAATAACCATGTTTCATATGACTCCCCAAAGGAGGAGCCATCTGAATTGGTGCCTACTCCCATTGTTTAAGGGGAGGCGCCATCTCACTTGGCGCCTATGTGCTTAGGGCATGCCCTAAGCCAAGTGAGACGGCACCTAGGTGTTAATTTAGGGCAAAAATGATTTTTTTTTTGTCTGGTGCATTGCGTGTTGGATACAGGATCAACAAAATGGACTTTTTATTATAAAAAAATAATTACATCCAACTGTATTACATTAAAAAAACAGATAAAAAAATAGATAAAAAAAACAGATAAAAAAATACTGATAAAAAAATACAGAAAAAAAATAGATAAATCAGTAATCCCCGGAACCCGATAATGACCCTCGGTTCCACATCCCCGTCCTCGTCTTTCCCGTGCCGAGTGTCGTCGCGTTTCCTGCTGCGGCAGGGTCGATGGCCCAGCGAAGTCAATGCGGTCCGGATCTATAAAATGAGTCAGATCTCCATATCTATAAGATTCGCTTTGGTATAGTCGGTTACCCATACCCTCAAAGTTTGGTCGTGCTGGCGGTGGGTGGGGTTCCATGGTGGGTTTGTAGCATTGATCGTCTGAGTACGGTGGGTAGAAAGGAAATGGATCTTGGGGTGTTTGGTATTGAGGATGTTGGGTGGTTTGGTGATATTGTGGTTGATGGTAGGCTGGGTTGGTTTGTTCGTAATCTTCCGACATTCCCATATCAGGGCTAAGGCTGGATGTTGAGGGGATCATATTGGGATATACGCAAGACTGAAATTGTGTGTGGGGTATGCGGGTGTGCTGGTATTGTGATTGGTATTGTGGTTGGGTGTGAGGCATATCGGGGTATTGGTAGTGAGGTGGTGATTGTGGTTGGTTGTGTGGCATTTGAGTGTAATTGTGTTGTGGTGGGGACTGTGGTTGGGTGTTTGTGGGTCTGTTTCTTCTTGGGGGTTGGTGGGAGGTTAATGGGTTTTGGGTTTGTTGTTGGGGAAACGAGGGTTGTGCCTATTGTGTGCGTGGGTCAACCAAGTACCTTGGATGAGACACGTGCATTTCAGGGTTACTAATCGACCTGTACCAAGATAAATATTGATCCGTGTGTCGCATATTACCATGATTAAGGAAAATCGGGAATTGCAAGACATAGCGGTGACGCCTCTGCCACATCTTACACCATTCTGGAGCGAAGTTTTTCCAGTTGGTAAGACCCCACTGGGCGTCGACCCTTTTAAGATGCCATAGGGACAAACAAGTTGGATCACTTGGTATCTCTTGATGCATTCCGAACTGCATCTTCACACGGTCGCTGTGGTGCATCTCCACAATGTTGAACCGAATGATTGCAGTCTTCGCAGTCCAAATTACTGCATCCTCTGGGTTTGGATCATGGCCCAAACCCAAATATGGTCTCCAGACGAACTGCGATAAAATTTAAATCAGGTTAACGAAAAGTTTAAATAATTTAAATGAAGAAAAGTTTAAAACTACGACGTACATCATCCGGGCCTAAGTGATCCAACAGATTGCGGCATAGTGCGACATTGAATCTTGGATTCTTGCCGTAATCCATACCCCTCACGCAGTACCTAAAGGAAATGAAAAACATTTTATTCTTAGCATATATTTGGTGAAGAGATGAATAGTAATAAATGATATGACTTGATGACTTACTTTGTTGCATACGAGAAACCGAAAGTGTTGTTGTTGACGGGGTTTAAGGACTCCATCCTCCACCAACCCCAGGCTTGTAGTAAAAAAGCGCACCCATAAAATGTACATTTTTCCTTGACTGCATTTTTGCACAAGGAACTGTATAGGTGGGCTAAAACTGCAGAACCCCGACTATATTTTCTTGTTTTTTCAAAATTTCTTAGTAAATGTAAATACATAAAATTTACACTATTTCACGTACTTTCGGGAAATAAAAATGTACCAAATAGTATCATAAGATATGTTCTGGCTTTTACTACCCTATCTTGCTCGGAGGAATTTTCGTTTAATTCCAAACTTGCATAATGACTTTTCAGCTCAGTGAGTAGTATTCCCTGACCTCTCGCACCACCACCTTCAACCATATCCCTGCCCAACAGTTCTTCACACTGAGAGTTGGGTTGTTGAACCGACCCGTTCACGGCCTTACCGTCGACAGGGAGACCTAGTAGCATGTACACATCCTCTAGCGTGATGGTACATTCACCTATTGGTAGGTGAAATGTATGGGTCTCTGGTCTCCACCTTTCCAACATTGCAAGAATGAACTTCGAGCCAATGGTGCAGTTGGAGATCTTTATGACATGTCCAAAACTTGCGTATTCCAGGTATGGTACGATAAATGGGTCGGGAGCCAGGTAGTTGTGAGAAGGGATTTTGAATCTTTTGGTATCCTGAATTCATAATGTAAAAGGTGTAAGATTAAGTAAGATGAACAAAGCATTATCTGAAGTATGAAAAATGTATAACCAAAATAGAAACTTATAAATGCGGAAATGTTTTCCCTTGTGCCTCTGTGAGAATCACCCATTGTTAGAAGAGCCATTGTTTAAAATGCTTGAGATTATGAAAGACTTACAAAGTGTAAGAGAGTATGAAAGACTTAGAAAGTGTAAGAGAGTATGAAAGATTTTGTAGCAGAGAGTGAGACTTGTGTGGGTGTGAGAGATGTATGATATGGTATGTATTTATAGGAAAAAAAATTTCATATAGTGGTTGCTGGTGCTTACATGCATGCGAAGTGTCACTCTTGCAGGCTAGATGGCAGCCTAGGGGGTTACATATATGCATGCATGTAAAAAAATGAAAGGTGTCACTCTTGCAGGCTAGGTGGCAGCCTAAGGATGTATCACGATTGGACAGTAAGGGAGGCGCCATTGGACTTGGCGAAAGAGTACAAAAATGAATGGTGTCGCCACCCTAATTGGCGAATAAGAGGTATCCTTGGTTGCAGGCTAGGCTCAGGCTACGTGACAGCCTTTGGGATGCCTTGCCTGAATTCATGTAACCCCATTGGAGGTGATGGGAGGAGACTTACAACATACAGCATAGGTGCAGAGTAGGCGCAGGCTAGGTGGCAGCCTAGGGAGTTACATATTTGCATGCATGTATCACGATTGGACAGTAAGGGAGGCGCCATTGGACTTGGAGAAGGAGTACAAAAATGAATGGTGTCGCCACCCCAATTGGCGAATAAGAGGTGTCCTTTGTTGCAGGCTAGGCTCAGGCTACGTGACAGCCTTTGGGATGCCTTGCATGTAACACTATTGGCAGCCTTGGGGGTTGCATCCTTACTTAATTGAAATTTTTAGTCTTACGTTTATCATAACATTGATTCACTTAATCTGTCAAATCTTCCAACCTTCAAACGTTCATACAATCAAACCTTCAAACCTTCAAACAATCAAACATATAAACTTTCGAATAACTCATAAAGTTTAAACATTCCAACCTTCAAACCTTACAGCATTCAAACCTTCATACAATCAATAAACTTTAAACATTCCAACCTTCGAATCACTCATAAAATTCAAACATTCCAACCTTCAAACCTTCAAACAATTCTACGCAATGGCCTATGCACCATAATTTGTCGTCAAAGCACATTTCAACGGTGATACATACATTTGTCCCACCGCTGGGTTTTTGTTTAGAGACACAGACAACATCTGATTTCTCTTAAACGGGAAAGCCAATTTCTCGTACTTCAAAAAACAATTGGAGGCCAAACTTGAATGAGGCCCGTGTCCTAGATATTTTATCAGAATCCAGTTTTTTTGGAAACAACCAAGTAATTTTTTATAAGGTTGAAGTTCAAGATGACGAGGATCTCCAGAATATGTTTTCCAGCCATGCCTATTCTGGGTACGACTCTATTGAGTTGTACGTTATGCTGCGAGAGCCTCAGGTGACACAAGAGGTTGATCCTTTGGAGAATGAACAAGCTGAGGTAGATGAAGTTGATGATGAAGAAGAAGATGACGAGTTATAGTTTGATGAAATGGTGAATGATGATTCCGACGATGATGGCATCCCTAGTATTCCTGCGAACGAAATCTACACACCACCTCCGCACATGACAAACTTCAACATGGGCGGAGATGAACCTTCTACTGACTTATTTTTTAATCCGTATATGCAGTCGGATGAAAATTTAAAAGAGAAGGACAAGTTTCGTAACAGAGAGGAATGCATCAGAGCCATAAAAAAATTCCACATGCTCAACTCGGTTGATTTTAAGGTGGACCGTGTCAACCCGGAAAGGTACAAGATCAAGTGTGTCCATCCTGACTGTATGTTCAAGCTGACCGCATCATACAGATTAAAAGGTGACTGCTGGGTCATAGGTTCCATGACTACCCACACTTGTGTAAGTTCCACTCAATCACAGGGGACCTCCGAAAACTCAACTACGATCTCATCTGTCAAGAAATCCTACCCCTGGTCAGCAATGACCCATCTTTGAAGGTGAAAACAATCATCTCCCACATCACCATGGTTTTTAACTACACTCCGTCTTACCGTAAGGCGTGGTTAGCAAAGACTAAGGCGATTGAAAGGGTGTACAAAAACTGGGAGGAGTCATACGAAGAACTTCCCCGCTACCTGAATGCACTCAAGACGTATTCTCCAGGTAGTGTTTACGTTCTGGAAACAGTGCCAGCATACGCCCAAGATGGTAGTCTACTAAATGGCAACGGAATATTCAGTCGAGTGTTTTGGGCATTTCAACCATGCATCACAGGGTTTGCATCATGCAAACCAATTATACAAATTGATGGGACTTGGTTGTATGGGAAGTACAAAGGCACGCTACTGATGGCAGTTGCATAAGATGGCAACAACAACATTTTCCACATTGCCTTTGCCCTTGTCGAGAGGGAGACCGATGGTGCTTGGAGCTTTTTTCTGAAAAATATGCGGACACACGTGGTTCCTCAACCAGATCTTTGTTTGATCTCGGACAGACATGCCTCCATTGAAAGTGCCTACAATAATCCTGCAAACGGTTGGAATGACCCTCCTTCTACGCATGTCTATTGCGTTAGGCATATCGTCCAGAACTTCACAAGGGAGATCAAGGATAAAACATTGAGGAAAGCGATTATGAATGCGGTATATGCATTGACACAACCCACATTCAAATATTACCGCAACGAGATCCTTTTGTCAAATCCGGAAGCCGGTAGGTGGATCGACAATATTCCGGTGGGAAAATGGACTAGGTCATACGACAATGGCCAAAGATTGGGGCATATGACAACGAATCTTATTGAATCAATGAATGGGGTATTCAAAGGCATACGAAACCTCCAAATCACTGCCTTGGTAAAATCTACGTATTTTAGGATGGCTGTGTTATTTGCCAAAAGAGGTGAAATGTGGAACGCGGTGTTACAATCTGGACAACTATGGAGTGAAAGCTGCATGAAATACATTAAGGCTGAAAGTGCTAAAGCCAACACTCATATGGTTATACGGTTTGACCGGCACAGCCACAACTTCATTGTGAAAGAGACAATCGACCACAACGAAGGCCTGCCAAGACAAGAATATAGGGTCATGCTACCTTCTCGTTGGTGCAATTGTGCCAGGTTTCAAGCATTTCGTATGCCTTGCTCTCATGTCATTGCCGCTTGTGCTCATACCCATCAAGACGCGCTGCAACTTCTGTCAAACATTTACAAATCTGAAACGTTGCTCAACGTTTACAACAACAACTTTCCTTTGGTAGCAAAACCAGATTATTGGCCTGCATACGACGGCGAAATAGTGTGGCACAATGACCAAATGCGAAAGAACAAGAAGGGTCGTCCCAAAAGTAAGCGCATCACAACAGAAATGGATGATCTTGACAAGTTGGAAAGAAAGTGTGGTTTATGCCGTCAGGTCGGACACAATCGCAAAAATTATCCGAATCGGGCGTCTGCCTCGACCACATAAAAATTGTAATACATAAAATCTTTCCTTAATTGTGTTGTAAACATTAGGGTTTTCCGTTAACAGATTTTGCTACAATTAATAAAACGCGTACAAGAAAAATTAACGATATCCCGTCTACGAAATTACAACTGTTAACACAATTTCATCTGACCCATGCATCATCAACATTACATCGCTGTCTGTTTTGACTTCCTCCAACCATACATTAGGTCTTCCTGTCGCATGTGAGGTTGTTGTTCGTTTTCGCTGGATCCTTCGAATTTTTCCCCCTCCGCAATGTCTCCATCTAGCCATCGCATCAACTCCCGCTTCAGACGCTCCACGGAGTGAATGTGCCAGAATTTCATTTTCATCGCAGGTTTCGTGGCAGAGAAGATAAGGTAACCATCTCTGCTAAAAATCATAGGTGACGTCATGACGCAAATAACAGAGTAAAAAATAAAAATACAGTGCGAGAAAGTGTGCGAAATTTCGGAGAAACGGACGAATTATTTATAAAACAGTATTTTGCCCTAGTTTTTCCCTAAGAGCCAAGTGAGATGGCGCCTCCTCTCACTTTTAAGGAGCATGCGCCATCTCACTTGACTAAAAGTGAAAGGAGGCGCCAAGTGAGATGGCGCCTAGGACAAAAGTAGGGGTGGAGGCGCCAATTCAGATGGCTCCTCCTTTGTGGAGTCATCTGAAACATGGTTATTTGCGTAATTTTTTTCGAAACGCGGTTATTTGCGATATTTTTTTTAATACATGGTTATTGTTAAAAAAAAATCCCTAATGACAGGTAAAACTAGTGACCTCCATAAGGGAAAATTCTTTATGTCCAGCTTGACAAAAACTAATGTTGGTAGTTCATTTTCCTTTGAGTTAGCAGCGGTTGTCATTGTGGTTATGGTGGATAGAGAGCTTTCAAGCTTAAAGCTCTGATGCCAAGTTAGAAAGACACATAGAATGGTCAAAAGCATGATTCTTCTCATTACAAGTCACAATACATATACAAGAGAAAAAGATGATCAATCATGATCCAAGAATCAAGCAAAATTGATATACAAGATACCAATAAGGACACTACGTAGGACAGTACTTATTATATTCTTTATCTACATTTGATGAATCTGATCTGCATATCCTTATTACTTTTCCAATAGTTCATCCTCACTACGTAGGACAGTACTTATTATATAATGACGTGTTAAGTAGCTACGTATATATCCTCAATTTTCAAATTTTATTTTTGGCATTACCTTGCACCACTAGTGTACAATACTAATAGTACTAAAATACAATCCTCGTATTATTAAATAGTGACACGTAAAAAGTACAAATACTTTAAGGTACACAGAAGTTAAAAATGATTTAATCCACTTTCTTGGAACTTTTATGGAAAATGTGGTATAATTTCATCACACAAACTACTAGTTGTGCCCTTCATCACATATGTGTCTTGAAAATTATAAATATAGCCACTTTTACCTCAACTTATTCTCATCAATTCTTATCACTCTTCTTTTCATAAAAAAGAAAAAAACTTATAACTCTTACTTGAGAGAGAGAGAGTATCATTTTGAGATCTAGGAGATGGTATCTGAAAAACAATCTGGTAAGGATCACAAAGGCAGTAGTAAGATTCCTAGTCATGTGCCGAAATGGAATCTTGGTGTTACAAAACAAGCATCAATAAGGTATATTATATATTTACTTTTTTCGTGTTTGTTTGGTTTGTAACCACTTTAAATTTAATATTCTGCGTTATAATTTTACTACATGATTATTGTTTTTTTAAAGTTTTTGTTTTCATTTTATTTTTGTGAAATTTGATGCAGAGAAAAGGATAATGAAGATGGCAAATCTGGAACCAGATCCTTAGAGTTGCGCTTTATTAATGATGATAAGTTGCCAATTTCGACGTTTACTAAAACCAATATAACTCCAAAGAACGAACCACTTCAAGTTGAATTATTTGATGTTAGATCTAAGTCAATAGTCAACGATGGTCCTTTCTCTTCAATAAAGATACAGATTTGTCCCATCCAGGGAAAGTTTGAATCTTGTGATGATGAAGATTGGATTCAAACTGAGTTCAATGATAATATCTTGCATCAAAGAGAGAATAAAGAGCCGTTGTTGGTTGGAGATAGGATTGTTGCTCTTAAAAATGGAGTTGCTTCTATTTCTAAAATCATCTTCACTGATAATTCTGCATGGGTAAGAAGCAAAAAGTTCAGGTTGGGAGCAAGAGCTATGAAAAATGGAGAGATTATTAAGGAAGGTATAAGTCAAGCTTTTAGGGTCAAACATATCAGAGGAGAAGGTGAGTTTATTAATTGTTCACTTATGTTTTGTTTTTTGATGTTGTTGTCATGTTTTGTTTTGTTGTTAACATGTGTTATGGTTTGGTCATTGAAGCTTACAAGAAACACTATCCTCCATACTTGAAGTTGATGGATGATGTGTGGCGTTTGGAGAAAATAGCTAAAGATGGACCGTACCACAAGCGACTCCATAACAACGGAATTCATACTGTTAAGGATCTGTTGAGGTTACTCATAACCAATGAATCTTCGTTACATGAGGTAAATCATTGTTTACCTTACTTTTTAAAGTGAATCAACTTTATCATATGAGAGAAAAATAAACGCTAATTGAATGTTTTTTCTGTTGAGATGTAGAAATTTGAAAAAATTCAGAAGAAGTGCTGGTCTGATATAATCGAACATGCCCGGTCGTGTGTTGTAGATGATTACACGCTTTACAGCTATGCGATTGGAGAACCAATACTGCTTCTATTCAATGTGATCTATGAACTTGTTGGTGTGACATTTGATGCACAAAAGTTTTATTTACCAGATGATCTCAGACTCACACCCATCCAGAAGGTATACATAGAGTTAGATAATATGTGATAACTCTTTTGTTATAGTTGAAGGAAAATAGTGAATATGTTTGTGCTTATTTTACAGAATTTGGTTGAAATGGTGAAGAAAGATGCATACAAAAACATTGAAAATTTAAAAGCAATTGATGAGGGTACATTGAACTCCATAAGCTTAGAAGCATGTATAAAATCATCAAAAGAACAAGATCTGCAACATTTTGATATCTCTGCAGAAAATGGTAATAATGGAATGGAAAACGTTGAAATGAATGTTGATCCGGTGGCAGACATAAGAGAAATAGGAGAAAACAATTATGGTCATTCAATAGAGAATCTCATAAATGTTAGTTATTTTGATGGAGCTGAGTGGAGCACTTTAGTTGATTTACTGAATTCTGATATGGAGATATCAAACAGTGAGAAACCAAAAGCAGTGTGGTGTAAGATTCGTGCTGTTGTGAAATGGGGAATAACAGTGAGAAGAGTTGCAGCTGCCAAGAGGAATGAACATTTGTGTTGTTATAAGGTTTATGATATCAGTGCTATTTGCTAAAGTTTACGTTGTTGAATTTCGATTAGAGTGAAGAGACATGCGAGATCATAAGAGTCCTCCTGTCCAATATTATAGTGTAAGTTAACATAATGTGTAAGATAAGAGTCTGCAAAATCGTTTTATACGTAATTCAAATTTACTATGTTGGTTATAGTTTGTAGTTCTTTTAAAAGTGTTGTGTAATATTGAACGAAGAGATATCAATGTGATTATATTTTTTAATTGTTTAACAAGAAATGTCCCAATTTTAGCATGTTTAGCATCACTGACTTAGGAAATAATGCCATAGTGGATAGTTTCATTGATATACCTCAGCAATCTCTTGGGAGCTAGCAAGTGAGATTTCTAAGCATTACTCATAAATTTGCTTACAAATCTAACAGAAAAGAAAATTCCAGGTCTACTTTGACATAGATAATTCAATGATTCGATCAGTTGTCTTAACACTAAGTCTAGGACTCTTGTAGTCGGTCTTGCAAGTAACCTTTAAGTAAGATGTTAGAGATTGTTAGCGAGAAACGCTTGCGAACAAATTGACACACCCGGTGGAACACGTTTGTGTTAAATTCGTCTCAATCTGTGCATGAGATTGAGGAGTGGTAAAAAATGGTTGATCCTAGAAATCTAGATGGGGAGTGTTCTGGACTGGGCCCGGGTTGATCCAAGAGCAAGAATGAAGGTCCAATCCAAACGGCTCTACAGGGGGCGCGCCGACCAAGAAGCTACAGCCGTGCCCGCCACTGCCCGCGAACGCAACATCCTCGACCAGATACAATCCAGCTCGAGTTCAGCTCGAGCACCCTCCTCGTAGGGCATATTGTAACCGTTACACCATCACCTAAACTCCGAAAAGACCGCGTCCTCGTCTGTCCGTACTTCTCGCAGAGCACCCAGGAAGGAGACCACATGCGGGTCCCCACTACACACGTAGAACCTGACAGTTCCTTTATTGGGTCAATCCTGGTCGGTCCAATAAAGGGACCTTGGCCCAGCGCTGGGGGCTATAAATACCCTCTGTTCCAAGAGGATCAAGTATTCATTCTCTTACCATTCACACACCTTTTTGCCTGCTCGTACAGCCACTTACTTTAGCATCATAGTGCCTTGCAGGTACCCCCCCCCCATCTTGTTCAACTTCAGCTCGGAGCCAGTCGTGACGGTCCAAGTCTGATCAGGTAAGATCAGGGAGCAACCCCAAGGAGGAAATATCAGTGATGCATCAAGTGTTGGTTCAAGCTTTGTGGTTGTGTCTTTGACGATCCCAAGCACACCAATCACCATGAGTCAGCCAGTGCGTCAAGACCAAACATGGTCAATACTTCATGGAAATATGTGCCTAGTTTCGCAATTCCAACGCATGGCAGGGAACGATTGTATGTAATGCCAACAACGATTATGGCAGGCTTGCATAAAAACCTTTCGACGTTTGATGAAAACTCAGGGTCAACATTTTCCCCTTATCACGCATTAGGATCTGTGGGAAGTCAGTTTGGTCGTTCGACTGATTAAGTTTTTCACACCAAGTAATACACATTTTGATCTTGATTTCCATTACAGTTATGAGGCAACAAATGCATGAAAGTAATCACGAGATGGTCAACATGCCTACTCAACAAATGAGTGTCATATTGAGACCATTAATTGAGAGTTCGATGCAGAGTTACCAAATATTGGCAACTCAAACGATGCATATTGGTGACTTTCTTGGTGCCCCTAGAGCGCTAGTTCAAAATGTTGCACCACCTCCACCAGAAGAACAAGTGCAATATGAAGAAATGGTCGACGAGACAATCGACCAAGAGTAAGAAATTTCTCAGCATGTCGACCCTATACCTATGGTTTTTGAATAACCCCCGATGGTAATAGTAAATCGAAACCAAAATGTTGACCAAGTGGTCAGACAGGTTCGACGAGACGCAGTAGCTGGAGAACATAACCTAGAAGCTATTGTCGAACAGATCATGGTTCGAAACAGGATGAATAGTAAGGCGTATGTACTCTTCCCCATTACTAGATTTTGTTTTGCAAACAGAACTACCTAGGGGTTAGAAGTTCCTAAATTCACCAAGTTTGTAGGGGATATAAAAGAGTCCATTGTTGAGCATGTTGCCAGATATCAAACCAAAGCTGGAGATATAGCCAACAATGAGGATCTGAAACTGAAATATTTTCCAAGTTCCCTGTCGAAAAATGTGTTAACCTGGTTTACACCGCTACCTCCCCATTCGATCCGTATGTGGACCCAATTAGAGAAATTATTGCATGGACAATTTTACATGCGCCAATAAAAAATAAATCTAACAGATCTTGCTGGAGTCAAATGAAAAGCTATTGAGTCAATTGACTAGTACTTATATAGGTTTATACTTTTGAAAGCAAGATTCTTTATTCAAGTCTCCGAACACGAACTAGTCGAAATTGAGATTTCTTTGGTATAGGATGTCACTATAGATGTTACAACATCTGTTGACAGACTGAACAAATTTATCAAGTTATAACAGATATTGAAACTTAAACTACAAAATGATAAATAACACAAAGAGTTGTTAACCCAGTTTTCTAAAACATCACCTACATTTAGGGGCTACCAAGTCAGGAAGCAAGTCCACTATCAGCATTTAGTAGTTCAAAGCTAAACAATCCTGGTTTACAATTTCTCGCCTAATCCCTACCCAATGAAACTTCTACCTAGGTACCTCCTAGATATGAGAAATCACCACATCCCTTCCTAAATCACCTCAATGATATCTAACAGTCTCAATCTCAGTGACTGTATTAAGAATAACTCAACCAGAAGATCATACTTGCATTGCAATACTTAGCCAAGACTCTTGACTAAGAACAAAACTTGGATTTGTTTAAAAGTTTCATCCAAGAACAATACTAAACTCATTGTCTAAAGGCTTCTAAGTGATAACATAATATCAACCACAAGTATCAAAATATACAAGAATGACTTACACCACACAATACACAAGAGACTCATAAAACCTAAGACTATTTTTCCTTCCCTTAACTTTACATTTGTTGAAAGAACTAATTACATTAGGTTAGATCTTATCTTTAAATACACCCATGCAATCCATGGACTTTGCATTCTGCATCCAGATATTTCTTGATCCACAAGCTGAGTGATGCACCAATTGTGTAGCAAATCTCCTTCAATCCTAGAACAAACAATACAAAGTTTCTTAAAATGTCACAAGGCCCGACTTAGTAACTAATGTACAGCTGAAGATACAAATTTGTTCCAACACAAATCTTCTTGACCTACGAAAATATCTGAAATATATCCAAAATAAATATCACAGAATCTAATTAAATATATCAAGATTCAAAACAGCAGTGCCTGCTGTACAAGATCAAGATGTTATGACATTTGGCTGAAAAACTCATAACAACAAATTTTTTATAACAATTGATAAAAATGTTGCACCATCTAGAATAACATGAGTATAGTACCATGTTTTAGAAAAATTATGCCAATCCTAAAACCATGGAACTAACAATCTCCCCATTTGGAAATTTTTTGCTAAAACAACCAAAAGTCCAATTAGCATGGAGAGGAATAACACCACAAAGAAATAGAACCACATAGGAATAAAACCACAAATCTAACTGCACATAATATGTATCCAAGATAAAACCACAAATCTAACTGCACAGAATATGTATCCAGAATATGTAAATGAGGGAGAAGATGGATATTACTCCCCCTCAAACACAGAACAAATTCTTGTCACAGAGAGAAAAATCTCCCTCTCAAGAACAAAACACATTAGAAGTACATGCAATAGAAGAAACGTACGTAACTCAGAGCACAAGACACAATAGTATTCATAACACAGAACACAAGACACAATAGACCAGACGGGATGTTGTAACATCCTATAAGCCATCCTGTAACAACTACAATAGAAGTTACAGAAACAATACCCTAAAATGTTTCATAAAGCAAACTGTAAGAACAAGATTTTAATTTGTGTTTAATCTCTATGTTTTGATGATAACAAGCATATATTTTATGCAGAACAATTTTAGTTCTAATGTTTTCATTGAGTGTGTAGATACATTGTTAGTATTATTGATACTCTTAATTAAGATGTCATCAGAATCACTTCATCACTCAGAAGAAGAACCATTGAGTTATGTTTCTAATGTAACATCAGTAGTTTTATGTAATGTTGAATGTTTGACAAGAAAAGAATCTCAATATGCATCCAAGAAGAAAAATATTCTGATAAGTTGTTGCTTCAAGATCAGAAATCAAGAAGATTCAAGAAACAAGCTTCCAACTTTGAAGATCAGAAATCAATACTAGTTCATTAGAAGAGTTGCTGCTTACAATTCTAAAGAAGAAGTCAAGATTCTGAACACAAATAGAGAAATCTTCTCTCTAAAATCAAAAGTCAAGATTTTCTCATCATAAGAGTTGCTACTCATGTATTTGAAGACAATGTCAAGATTCAGAAGACTCAAAGAAATCATGGAATATGCACCTTCATTCAACATCACTAGTATTCCATCATAAGAAATAATAAAAGAAGAAAAAAAAAAGATATTTTGGACTCATTTCTAATCAACATTTCAAATTCCATTAGAAGACAAGATCAAAGGATGATATCTTCTCAAGTTAATCTACTCAGTAGAAGTTATATTCAAGAGAAGACAAATATCATGAGAAGTACCACTGCACTCAATAGAAGAACTATTGTGACCTTTTGTAACATAAACATCAGCAATTCTAAGGAATGTTGAAGGTTCATCAAAAATGGAAGCAAGTATGTTCTCAGGAAAGCGTTACACTTAGTTAGAAAACATATACGCTTTCAAAAAGGAAAGAATTCATGATCCGAAAACAAAGATGCAGCTGACAATAAGTTGTTGCTTTCAGCTTAATCCAAAGATTAGAATTCAAGAGATCAGAAAGAAGGAACTCGACATTGAAATTAGATGTACTGATATAAGTTGTTGCTTCAGAAATTAGACATCATATATGCAGCTTAGATAAGCTAATTATCAAGGAATCAAGACAAGGTCAAGATAAAGTAGATCAGAAGAGCTTTCACTCAAAGAAGACATTGTTCATCAAATAAGTTGTTGCTTATATATCTGAAAGACAATGTTCAAATATCTAAAAGACTATGAATCTAAATCAAAGAAGAATCTTCTGTATCATCATCACTTTCATCATCATATCAGAATCAATCCAGCAAGAAGAAAATAAGGCAAAGAAAATATTAAGAGATATCTTCCAAGCTTACTACTTCAAGTCACAAGAAAATCATCAGAAGATAAAGTCTTAAGAAACTTAGCCTTGAAATTTACAATACAATCAATACGTTTAAAATATTCCACTACATGCTTACATATTGTATTATGTTGTCTCCCCTGATGAAATACTACCCATACTGTAGCTGGCAAGTGAAAGCGACATCTTCGTACTACTAACAATATTATTCTCAAGTCTATATAAAGAGACCTCATCAACATTTAAATAAAGAAGAACTATCAACTATTATCATGCTCAAATCAAACTGCTGAAACACTTTGAATCATCAAGAGAAAAGAAGAACCACTATTCATATACATCTACAAATGTTCTTCTAAAGAAATATGAAGAACACAAGAGTTGTTGCGCATTACTGTGTTAAGATATTATGGATTAAACACAAAGAGTTGTTTATAATTATTTGTGTGTTAATCTTAGTGTTCTCAATACAAAGAGTTGTTGCTCATTATTTGTATTAGAGACTTTGTTCTTCATTGTTCTGTTAATCTGCTTTTTAGAAGCAAACATTTTAAACACCATTGATTGTAATTCTTTTGAGAATTGATTATTACCTCAAGTGACTAGGTTTTTAGTATGAGACTTGAGAGGTCTAAGGTGTTGGTTTTAACTCTTAGATGGTTATGGTTAGTCACCAGTGGGTAGCTGGTGCATTTGTAATCTCTTAAGATTAGTTGATTAAGTCCTTGTTGAAGGCAAAATCACCCGAGGAGGGTGGACAGGAGTAACCTAGTTAGAGGTGAACCTGGATAAACCAAAGTTTCATTTATAGTCTTTTATTAGTTATATTCTTTCTAGTTAGTTTGTGAAACATTTTACAAAGTATATGCTCGGTAGAAAACTCAATTCAAACCCCCCATTTCTGGTGTTTTTCTCATCCTTCACAAACAACACTTGACTAGACTCAATGACACATTTTCTCCCTCTTTTTAGCCAAAAATTAACAAAAATAGAGTGAAAAGAAACCGACACACGAAGAATCAATAGAAGCTAGAATTGATTCAAGACAAACAATGAAGGACTCAAAATAGACTCAAAACAAAAAGACTTGAAGCCAGAAAACAGACGGGCCTTATGCTTGATACAAGACCAATTACACCAAAATTACTCAAAGGAAGGAATAAAGAAAAAAATTAACTCATCCAAAGAGACACAAGCTAAGGGTAAAAGGAAAAAGTGACTCCCCCAAACAAAACTCAGTCTCGTCTAAGAGACCAAAACTAACAAGATGAAAGAAAGAAACAAGACTCTAAACATAACAGACTCAATAAAAATAGAAAAAAAACAAACACACCTATTTTTTTTGTTTTTTTTTCATAACAGATAACATATAACAACTATCCAACACGCCCTACTAAGTCAATGAAACTGACCCAATCATGATCAAAATCTGAGTCTGAATCATGTATATGCACATGGTTCTTCTTGAGAGACTTCACCTTGATCATAGGTATTTTCCCTGTTCTGGATGTTCTAGTAGATGGAACAACATTTGTTATAGTGTTGACCACTAATTTCTTTGAACCAAAACCCACTTCCTTATTGATTTTCAGTATAAGAGTTTTCTTTTGCATCAACAATGTTGAAACACATCTTGTGAGGTTGTAAGGTATTTAAATACAAGGAGAGTCACTTAGGATGTAACAAAACCTTGCTTATAACGACCAATCAATCAATTAAAGCATTTTTAGAATAAGATAAGATCACCCTTAGAAACAGTGAACCACTCACCAAAGGAGAGAGACACATTCTTGTTTAGCTTTCTCTCTTTCCAAGCTTTAACTACTTGAAAAATGTTATAACATTTGAAATGAAATTTATCATGCCATTGAAAATGATTCTCCTGAGATTGAACACTCCACTAGGTGAAAGAATATAGTTGGCAGACCGTCCAAACAATTACCCTAATAATTCTTCAGTATTGCAATTCCAAAAATACCCCTCATATTCTCAATGTAACTTGCACCTCAATTTATTATGGAAATATTTCCAGATCTTCTTAACCATATCAAATTTAGGAGTGTCAATATAAACCTGTAGCAATATCCTTGAAACACTGATGACATAACCAATGACTTTGTTCTATAAGTAAAATAAAATCCTTGTACCTTGATTGTATTATCATGTTACACTACATTATCATGACATCTAGTTGACATTGTGCTCTTTTACTAATCACCCCAATTGAAAATACATCTTCCTCAGTAATATACCTAATCTTAAAGATATACTAGGATTCAATTAATTCTAATTCAAGTTACTATAATATTCTCCAATAATAAAATCTTCTTCAGACTTGGCCAATATCTCTTTACTCCAAGACTCACAATCATTCAATATTTCATCCATGAAACACTTGATTATCACATACCAAAATGAACTCCAAATAATGAACTCCCTCTTAAAATACTTTCTTGAGAGTTTCTTATTTAGTGCCTCCTAGCCCTTTAGAATCTTTTACAATGTCAGGAGTATCAAAATACTGTGATGATGTTCCAACATCTGGTTGAACATCAGTACCTATGTCAATGAACACATCACTGATTCTGATCCTGACAACGTCACTAAAAGTACTTTTCTCAATAAAGTAACTCAGAAACATACCCTTCTCTCATTCAAGGAGTAGATAAGACCTTTGGAAGATTTCACAGATAATAGATTCACTAACATACACCAAAGAAAATCATATATACCTCTCTATCCACCAGGACCTTCACCTTGCACTGAACCAAATAAGTCCATATAACAGGTTCTTCAACTTTTGCAACTGTCTGATGTTTTTTCACCTTCTGCTATAACATCTTGACTTCTTATTTCATGAGCACCAAGTAACAGGATAAACAATTAAATACTTATGAAATCCACAAATAGAAATATTTCTAAAATCCTCAGAGGAACTTCAACCACTTCATTAGTGATAGAATATTCTTCCTTGATGACATATACCTCCAAACCTTAATCACATAACTGACTTATGTTTATCACAATAGTCAACAGTCCTTTAGTAAGAAGAAAAATTGCCAAAACTTAGAGAATCCATCCTGAATTCTTTAGTTATCCAATGTCATTAAACTCACCTTTTTATTATTAACAACAAAGTAACCTCTGATTAGAATAAGACTTAAACAAACCACCTGAACCACTTTTAATGTAGTTAAGTGTCTAGAAATGTAAGTGTCAAAATACCAATCATCTTAGTTGAAATTTTAAAAGGTATGATGAAATAAGGCAACTATCACCTTCCATCAGTATTAACCACAACTTGGTTAAATAAACCTGAACTTGACCTTGGATAAAATAACCAAAACTGTTAAGATCAACTTATCATAGAAGAGATATCTTCAGTACAAGTATATGCTTGTAGCATGAGTAAGCTTGTGTCCAGCAAAATGTTAAGACATTCTTGACTCAGCTGGCCTTTTGATAAAACATCTTTTTGTCACTTTGAGTTTTCCCTTTGCTAATCATAGCTTGAAAACCAAAACCTTGTTAGAACATAGTTTGGTTCTACATCTAGTTATTAGTTTTGATGATAACAAATACATAATTATTGTGAAGAACGAATATGCACTCTAAATCATTTGATTGAATTTACAAACAAGTTCTGATAAAGGCATGAAAGTTAATGACGTGAAAAATCACATATGAAGCTCTGAAGAAGAAGAACATATAAGAAGCTCTGAAGCAAAGCAAAAACAACACGCAAGAAAGAGAAGTTCTGATGTTGACAGTCAAAGTTTTGAAACACCAAGTTGCAAGCTATACTCTAATAAGTGAAATTCTGAAAGAACAAAGGAAGTCTCTACACACTCATCTATTATGAAATTCTAAGACTTAGCACTTAAGTTCAAGTTACTCTGATGAATTATAAATCCAACATCACATTAAATGATAATCATTACAAGATCAAGATTATAACGGCTGAAACATTATTGCTGGAAACAAGATCTTTATTTTTGGAAAGGATATTAACATCAAATCATCAACAATCCGGAAATATCGCAAATGTCTCCAACGAATCTCTTGGATCAAATTCCTAAATAAAGAAGACTATGAAGAAGAATCAGAAAACACACATACACGCATACGAACAGTTGCTCAAAATTTATCACATCTTTCTATATGTTAAAAATAGTCTCTGTGCTAAAATTTGTGTAAACATCACAGTTGTGATAAAGCTTGTTAGAAGAAAACTCAACCATATTGTATAATTATTTTAAGTTGTATATCCTTGAGAAACCAAATTGTGGTTTAATCTCAAGAAGACATTGACAGTTGTCTTTGTGAATTGTAATCATTTGTGACTAGTGAATTAAGACCTCGACTGAGAGAGGCGAAATCACCTTGGCGGGTGGACTGGAGTAGTTTTGAGTTCAAAATGAACCAGGATAACCAACGTGTTTTATAGCCTTATTTTTAAAAAAAAACCCGATTCAAACTCCCTTTCTTGTGTTTTTCTATCCTTTAATTGGCATCAGAGCATCTGGTTCTGGATGTGTAGCGATAAAAAATGTAGCGGGGTAAATCAGAGATCGAACTATTAATTAATTCGTCTCACAAAAGCAAGAGTCGCCACTGCGCTTTATTATTTCCAAGGGAAAAGGGGAAAGAGCGAAATAAAACCCAAAAATATGCAATCTAAAATAATACTTTCTAAAAGTAATAAAAATACAAGGCGTTTTTGAAAAGAGATCTATGGTTCGGGGGTTGGTTATACAGTGGGAAGGTATTAGCACCCAATGTATATATAGTACTCTATAGGAACCTTTTGAAATATCTGTTTATTAAAATGTTTGTTTGATTAAAAATAAATTGTTTTGGCCGAAAAGGGGTACGGACGACCTAATGTCGAAGTTTTGGCTTAAAAGGTATAAGTTTTGAAAAGATTGAATATTTGGGAAAAATTATCTTAAGTTTTAATGAAATGAAGATATTCGCGTGATTGGATTTGAGGACATGAAGTCAACAAATTTAATCGTTTTTCTCTTGGATTTAAACGTAAACAGAATAACCAAATAACGATGAAATAATCAAACAGAAAAGTAGATAGATAATGATTAAATAGCTAAGTGGTAGATACCCACAACAATGATTAAATAACAAACTAAAGGATGTGAACATGCATTTTATATTTTTTGTTTAATATTAATTAAAGCGAGGGAATTAATTAAAGAAAATAAAATGTTTTTTTTTTAAGTTTTTATTTTTTATACGTATTTTTTGGTATTAATATAAAGTATTATTTTAAGATTTATTAAATAATTCTAAACTAAATTAAAAATTTAAAAGTTATTAACTTAAATCTAATTAAAAAAGAAAACTACAATTACTAAATTAATCCAAAACTTAAACTAATAAAATTGGGTAAAACATTAAAATTTGTCTAATTAAATTACACCTCTTATTTGGTTAACTTTACTAATTAACTAAATTAATAAAATTCTAAAAAAAGAGCTAAAAGAAAGTAAATAGAAAGAGAGGTGTCCAAAAACTAAAGGGGGGTAGATAAGCAATTGCATGGGCCAAAGGGTTTTCAAGGGGCCCAATCAAAGGCAAGTAGAAATGGGGTGGGATGTTTTATGGAATTCGTTTGGGTTTAAACAAAGGGAAACGGGTTAAGGCCCAATATGGTAACAAAGTTTTAGGGTTCAGGGTTTTATTTCATTTTGCGTTAGGGTTAGGCAAAAGGGGTACAGAGCGGCGCTCTTCTTCTCGTTACGGATTCGTCTTCTTCGTTGCTCTCATGCCCTCGCCTCTGAGTTCTCCCTTGCCCATGGCCACCGGCGTCCTCAACCTTCCTCTTCCCTCCAACGAGACGCTAGGGCGACATATTCACGGTAACAATTTTCATTTTTTATTTCGTTAGGGTTTTTATTACTACATGTTATGATCTTTCATCCATTCTGATTCTGACTTCAAATTATTATGGTTATTTGAGGTATTTGAAAGAAAGAGAGGGAGAAATCGTTACCTTTGGAGACGGAGGAAGAAAGGTTAGGGGTGCTGTGGCGGCCAAGACGGCGGGGAAGACGGCGGAGGCGCGCTAGCTTGCTTTGACCCTGATATTTCGTTTCTTATTTCTTTGATTCGTGGTTTGATGATGATTTTGAAAACCTCTATGTGATATCTTTTCTTCTTCTTTTGTTGACCTTGCCTTTGCCTATGTAACGCTTCTTTGTCCCTTCTTCCTCTTTGACTTGCTGAGTATGCTTTGATGACTGAATATCTTGAGGCCTTTTCTGTATGCTTGAATATGCTATTGTTGAAATATTTGTTTTGACTGTCTTGATGTGTTTGCTGTCCTATGATGCTTCTATCTGAGGATTCATGTTGCCTCGATGATTTTGATGATGATATACTGGAAATGTCCTTGAATACATTTGATTTTCTTTCTTTTCTTCTGGTTTCCTTGTGTTGGTTGCTGTATGATTTGAATATGAGGGTTTATGGTGTTTGACTTTGCTTGACAATGTTGATGCTTTGAAATGGTAGGCTTTTTCTAGTTTAGGTCGTTTGGTTTGATGGCTTTGGTTGGATTGACAGTGGTTTAAGGTTTGATGGTGTTTTTGGCTGGGTTTGCTTCAGGTTTGGCCTGGTTTTTATTTCAACAGGTTTGACCTTTTGATGAGTTTACTGGTTAGGCTTTGAAATGGTTATGGTTTCAGGTTTGGCCTAGAGGCCTATGTTACAGGTTTAAAGCTTAAGCAGGTTATTAGGCCTGATGCTGTTTTTGTATGTTTGAGGCTTCAACGGGCTTAATGCAGGTTTCTACTGGTTTTTCAGGCCATGGTTATTGGCTTTGGTCTTGAGACAGCAGGTTCTTGAGGTTTTTGTTTTGACCTTGAGAATTGGCTTGGTATTAAACTTGACAGATTTGTGGTTTTAAGGCTTTAAAACAGGTTTTTCCCCCAACTTAGCCTTGCTTGAGAAGTTGTTGTTTTATATCAGTTGGCCTCTCTTTTGACAGTTCAGGTTTTGTATATTTTAACCATTTTTTCTTGATATCTCTGCCCTCTCTACTGTTTTATTCAGTTTGCTTTGCATCCTTTTATGCATTCCTTTTTTACTGTGTTACTGCTGTTTTGTTTTATATCCCTTTTCTGCCTAAGCCAAAACCTGTAAACCCACACTCTTTCTCTCTTCTCTCTCCTTAGTACAATTTGACATTAAAATGAATGATGTTATGTACTTGTTCTGAAAAAGCAAAGCTGGAAAATGATGAGAATTAGAAACATTTTGCTTGCATATTTGGTTTTAAACTGCACATGTTTCTCTTTGTCATCTGCATTGTACAGTATGGAGCCTTGTGTTTTTGGCCTCTTCCCATACCTTGGATAGTTTACGTTGGACTTTGGCTTTGAAAATGTAACTTTGACTATGCATATGATGTTGATTTTGAAATATGCAGTTTTGACAAAAAATTGGATTTGTGCAATTGGTTTTGAACTATGCAGTTTACTTTGAAATATTGAATTTGTGCATAATTTTAACTTGTGCATTCATATTTATCAATAAAATTCATCCCTTTTTGTGAACCGGGAGAAATCCCGTGATTTGCAAAGAGGGTAAAAACTGATTCCAGCCGTTTGCTTTTAATGATGAACGCTAAATTAATTTTCTACTTTTAATTATATTCATTTCTGACTTTTTCTTTTAATTCTTTGCAGGTAAAATCAAATGAGAATCAAAGAAGTATTGGATAGAAGATGAAGATTTAGAATCTTAGAAAAATAAAAATAATTTTTATTTTACTTTAAACATTTTATATAATTGTCATTGTAAATACTTTGTACATAATACAGTATTTAAACAACAATTGTAATAATTAGAATAAAGATGAATAAAATTCTATTATTTTACCAGTTAATTCTTTTCTTCTTTCCAATTATTTATTTTATCATTTATAATTCTTTAAATTATATAATAACTGAAAATCAATTCCAATTATTTAAATTTAGAATGATAAATAATTAAATAAACATCATTGATCAATTAACTTCTCTTCAATTATTTACTTCATTATTTATAATTCGTCTAAATTATAATAACTGAAAATAAAATTTCAACTATTTAAACTTAGAATGATAAATAATTAAATAAACATTGTTTGATCAATTAATAAACTTCTTTTCAAATATTTATTTTATTATTTATAATTCTTTAAATTATATAATAACTGAAAATAAATTCCAATCATTTAAATTCAGAATAATAAATAATTAAATAAACATCATTGATCAATTAACAAACTTCTTTTCAAATATTTACTTTATTATTTATAATTCTTTAATTTATATAATAACTGAAAATAAATTCCAATTATTTAAATTCAGAATAATAAATAATTAAATAAACATTGTTGATCAATTAATAAACTTCTTTTCAAATATTTACTTTATTATTTATAATTCTTTAATTTATATAATAACTGAAAATAAATTCCAATTATTTAAATTCAGAATGATAAATAATTAAATAACATTGTTTTAGCATTGATCCATTAATAAATTTAGCGTTTCAAAAATAAACAGCTCTTGACTTGAAAAAGTTATGAATTTAAAATCTGCTTTGAAAATTGATAAAGATAGGTCAAAACACTTGCAATGTAATGATGCAGATGGGAGATGGTATCTTAGGTCAAAATTTGGGGTACAACAGCTGCCCCTATTTAAGTTTCTTCTATCCGGAGATATGAAGATTAAAATCTTCGTCTCGACGAGATTGAAGGTACTTAAATACATAATACACAAATTTTTGCCCTAAGATACCGCCATCATGTTTGATATGAATGTAGTGATTGAATTCACAGAGAAAGATATTGTATGAAACAAGACAATGCTGGAGAAATCAAACACCAACAAAACACAGGAACATAGATTATACACTACTGGGGGAAATGAGCCATCGACTTCAAGTAATAGACTCTTGACAGCGAATAAAAATTTGAGTGAATACGGACTCTGACTCTAACAAAGAAGGTATCTTGCATAGGCCATAAAACAGATTATTGACCCAAAAATATCAGTGAGTTCACAACTCAAGGTCAAAGATAGACAGAAAATATCAATTTATGGCGACGAATTACCGACTTCTGAAGGTAAAGATTCGTAACAAACTTTTCTGCGAGATTTCCGGAGATATACTCATTAATGCTGAAATAATAATAACATTGTAGATACACAAGTTGCCTCAAATAAAGAAGCTGCCACTTGCTGTCTTCCAAAAAATATTATGACATACAAGCTGCTCAAATAAAGAAGCTACCACTCGTTGTCGTCCAGGGATGTCAATAACATACAAGTTGCTCAAATAAAGAAGTCGCCACTTGCTGTTTTCCAAAAAAAAATACCAATAACATACAAGCTGCTCAAATAAACAAGCTGCCACTTGCTGTTTTCCAAAATAATAATAACGTACAAGTTGCTCATGAAGAAACCGCCGCTTGCCGTTTTCCAAAATAATAATAACGCACAAGTTGCTCATGAAGAGACCGCCACTTTCCGTTTTCCAAAATAATAATAACGCACAAGTTGCTCATGAAGAGACCGCCGCTTGCCGTTTTACAAAATAATAATAACGCACAAGTTTCTCATGAAGAGACCGCCGCTTGCCGTTTTCCAAAATAATAATAACGCACAAGTTGCTCATGAAGAGACCGCCACTTGCCGTTTTCCAAAATAATAATAACGCACAAGTTGCTCATGAAGAGACCGCCGCTTGCCGTTTTCCAAAATAATTCAGAAGGAAATTGCGATGATATTGGCAGAGAATAAAATCCTCGTCAAAGAGAACCATGAATAAATCCTTCCCGAGGAGATCACATACTTAAATGTGCAAAATAAATGCACCATTCGTCTAGGTCGCGACTTTACTGGGGAAAATCATGAGATAGCCTATGCAAGAGGCAACAACTCCCTCCAGGAATAAACCAGAGGGAAAATAGTCAAACAAGACTCCAACCAATGAGAAAGTAACTTGATTGGGGATTCATCTTATCCAGAAATGGACAGGGTAGGCTAAATCAAAAATCATCCACGAGGATTAGCTCAGTTGGGGAATTTAGAAAGGAAGCACATTTTCTGCCTAAGCTAACCTTCTACTTGGAAAGAACGTGTACATTGTATTAACAAAGTAAAACAACCTAAAATCAACGGCAAATGTGAATATGCATACTGATGTAAGTGTAAATGAGTAAATGAATGTTATGCTGACAAAACGGACAGATGGAATAACTTGAAGACAATAAGATGTCACGACATAATAGATACTCGGCCAATCTTAAAAGGACGGAAAATAACTGGAATTGGAACCCCAAAGCAACGTCGGAGCGTAACATGCCACAAGGTTCAAGTCTTCTGAGGAGAAAAGTATTCAAATCCAATCTTCTAATACCAATAGACCACTGGCATGAGACAAAACGTACCACACTTCAGAAATTGCCCAAATAAAGGTAGCCAAAACAACGCTTAACTGAAACAGCTGGGGAGTCACCAAACTTAGTACCACGAGAAACGCAAGTTTACACAACCAACACCTTATGATGATTTTGAAACGAAACATGTTCATCATGCAAGGATAAATTACTGTACTGTTTTGCATTTCATGGCTTGACCATCCTCGGAACAACTGTTAAGATTCCTTTCATTATTCACGACACATTTTTAAAATAAGAATATTTTAAATAATTTTGTTTCAAATATTTCCATAAAAATTAAAATTTTGCCCACAAAAGGTAAATGCTCAAATTTCATTAATAAGATGGTAGTTCGCTAACAACGCGACTCCAACGGCTTACAAAAGTTTGGGAAATAATACATGAAAGAAAAGGGTTACACAAAAACAATGATCACTATTCTCCCTAACAACTACGAATTCCGAAATGTGTTCAAATGCCAAGATTGGTCTGACCAAAAGCTTGACTAAGCCGCCCCTTCGGGTTTTCAACCTAGCAAACTGTCAACTCAAATCTAAGCGAAATACTTCTTGACTGCATCGGCGTTCATGGAGCGCGGGAGCTCTTCACCATCCATATTGGTGAGAATCATGGCACCTCCAGAGAAAACTTTCTTAACGACATACAGTCCTTCATAATTCGGAGCCCACTTGCCCCTAGAATCAGGTTGGAAATATAATATCTTCTTGAGCACAAGGTCACCTTCTCTGAACTCGCATGGTCGAACCTTCTTATCAAAAGCCTTCTTCATTCTCTGCTGATACAATTGACCGTGACACAATGCTGTCAATATCTTTTCTTCAATTAAATTCAACTGATCATATCTACTTTGACACCATTCGGCCTCAGAAAGTTTAGCTTCCATCAACACTCTCATAGACGGAATCTCAACCTCCACGGGGAGTACTGCTTCCATACCATAAACTAGGGAAAATGGGGTTGCGCCTGTTGAAGTTCGAACTGAAGTACGGTATCCATGCAGAGCAAACGGAAGCATTTCATGCCAGTCTTTATAAGTTACCACCATCTTCTGGACAATCTTTTTGATGTTCTTGTTAGCAGCCTCAACAACCCCATTCATCTTCGGTCTGTAAGGAGAAGAATTATGATGTTCGATCTTGAACTCTTCACAAAGCTCTCTCATCATCTTGTTATTCAAATTCGAACCATTATCAGTGATGATCTTGCTCGGAATACCGTATCGACAAATGATCTGATTCTTGATAAATCTGACTACCACCTGTCTGGTTACATTAGCATAAGATGCTTCTTCCACCCATTTAGTAAAATAATCGATCGCTACCAAGATGAAACGATGACCATTTGAAGCTTTGGGTTCAATCATTCCAATCATATCAATGCCCCACATAGAGAAAGGCCAAGGTGAAGAGATAACGTTAAGGAGAGTCGGTGGCACATGTATCTTGTCAGCATAAATCTAGCATTTATGACATTTCTTCACATATTTGCAGCAATCAGATTCCATTGTCATCCAATAGTAACCAGCTCTCAACATCTTTTTAGCCATTGCATGTCCGTTGGCATGGGTACCAAAGGATCCTTCATGTACTTCTTGCATCAGCATGTCCGCTTCACGTCTGTCTACACATCTGAGCAAGACCATGTCGTAATTCCTCTTATACAATACTTCTTCATTGAGGAAGAAACTGCTTGCTAATCTCCTCAACGTCTTCCTATCTTTATTGGATGCCCCAGGCGGGTACTCTTGAGTTTGAAGAACACGTTTAATGTCATAGAACCACGGTTTGTCGTCGGTAGCTTCTTCTACTGAGAACACATGAGCAGGTCTGTCAAGGCGTATAACCCGGATTGTAGGCACATCGATCCAACCATTCACTTGAAACATTGAAGACAAAGTAGCTAAACCATCAGCCATTTGGTTTTCATCTCTAGGGATATGATGTAATTCCACTTTGTTGAAGAAAGTTAACAATCTTCTAGCATAGTCTCTGTAAGGGATCAAACCTGGATGACGAGTCTCCCATTCTCCTTTGATTTGATTAATTACCAATGCCGAATCTCCGTAAATATCAAGAATCTTAATCCTTAGATCCACTGCTTCTTCGAGACCCATAATACATGCCTCATATTCAGCCATGTTGTTCGTGCAGTCAAACTTCAATCTCGCTGTAAACGGGATATGAGTATCTCGGGGAGTGACGATGATTGCCCCAATTCCATTTCCATAGGAATTTACAGCTCCGTCAAATATTAAACCCCAATGGGATTCGGGATCAGGTCCTTCTTCAGGTAACGGCTCTTCACAATCTTTAGCTTTCAAGTACATAACATCTTCATCTGGGAAATCAAACTTGATAGATTGATAATCTTCAATTGGTTGGTGAGCCAAATGATCGGCTAAAATACTCCCTTTAATTGCTTTCTGAGTGTGATACTCAATGTCATATTCGGATAACAACATCTGCCAACGGTCTATTCTTCCAGATAAGGCGGGCTTCTCAAAGATATACTTGATCGGATCCATTTTGGAGATCAACCAAGTGGTGTTGTTAATCATATACTGGCGCAGACGGCGAGCAGCCCAAGCTAAAGCACAACAGGTTTTCTCAAGCAATGAGTATCGAGACTCACAATCTGTGAATTTCTTACTCAGATAATATACGGCATGTTCCTTTCTTCCAGTCTCATCTTGTTGACCAAGCACACATCCCATGGAATCTTCCAATATAGTCAGGTACATAATCAAAGGTCTTCCTTCCACTGGAGGAATCAAAATGGGAGGTTCAAGCAAATATTATTTGATGCTATCAAAAGCTCTCTGACAATCTTCTGTCCACACACATCCTTGGTTCTTTCTGAGAAGCTTGAAAATCGGCCCACAGGTAGCAGTCATATGAGATATAAATCTAGAAATATAGTTCAGTCTCCCAAGGAATCCTCTTACTTGTTTTTCCGTCTTGGGTGCGGGCATTTCCCGAATAGCTTTGACTTTATCAGGATCTACCTCAATACCTTTCTGACTGACAATGAAACCCAGAAGTCTTCCAGAACGAACACCAAAAGTGCACTTGTTGGGATTCAAACGGAGTTTAAACTTTCTCAAACGCTGGAATAACTTCAATAAATGTTCCAAATGATCTTCTTCAGTTTGTGATTTGGCAATCATGTCATCTACATACACTTCTATCTCTTTATGCATCATATCATGGAACAAAGTAGTCATGGCCCTTTGGCATGTTGCACCAACATTCCTCAAACCAAACGGCATAACCCGATAACAAAATGTTCCCCAAGGTGTAATGAAAGTTGTCTTCTCCATATCTTCTGGTGCCATCTTGATTTGATTGTAACCAGAGAAACCATCCATGAAAGAAAAGGCTTTGAACTTTGCGGTACTGTCGACCAATACGTCAATGTGCGGTAATGGGAAGTCATCCTTTGGGCTAGCTCTATTCAGATCTCTATAGTCTACACACATCCGAACTTTGCCATCTTTCTTAGCAACAGGCACTATATTGGCTAACCATTGAGGATAGACCGATGTAACAAGGAAACCTGCATTAATTTGTTTTTGAACTTCTTCTTTGATCTTGTCAGCCATATCGGGACGAGTCCTTCTCAACTTCTGCTTAATCGGCGGACATTCAGGTCTCAACGGTAAACGATGCTCCACAATATTGTTGTCCAAACCTGGCATATCTTGGTAGGACCAAGCAAACACATCAACATACTCTTTGAGAAGCTCCAACATTTTCTCTTTGACCTCTGGGATAAGAAATGCTCCGACCTTGACTTCCTTCTTATCTTCTTCATCACCCAAATTGATCAACTCTATAGGTTCTTCAAATGGCTGAATAGTCTTTTCATCATGCTCAAGCAAACGGGAAATTTCATCAGGAATCTCTTCACTATCCTCTTCTTCGGCTCTGAACACAGGGAATTCAAAGTTGGGAGAGGGCATAGGATCATTATTTTCAATGGTTAAGTCATGGATTAATCTGCACATATGATTATGCTTTATTTTAGAAATCGATTAATATGAATGTTGTACAAATGAAACAAAATATTATTATATTTTCCTATTACTACCAATTAATTTTCATTATTATTTCCCAGAAAAAGTGAAAAATAAAACAGTAGTGGAAAAAATAACATTTTTATTCATGAAGGGAAATACTTGAAACAAAGAGCCCAAACATTTTCTCTTTTGCCTTGGGCAGAGCAAAAGGATTTATTTTCAACATAGCCCGACACAAATAATTTTCGCCTTGGGCAGAGCGAATTTTTTCAAAAATAAAACAAAATATTACTCAGAAATGTGCATCACAACAGGAACATCAACAACAATCAAGTTCTGGAAAACCACTCCATGCGTTACAAAATCAGGTAAATCCTCTTCAGAATCGTCTGCTATTATAGCATCAACTTCAGGAGGAGTCGGATGGATAAAACCTGCGCTTCGGAAAACCTCTTGTATCGGACGAGTAACTACTTCCTGCTTGACTCTTGCAGACACGGGATGAAAACCAAGACCTTCTCCAGACTTGTTCTCGGGCAGAGTCAACACCTGGCCCCAACCTTCAGCCGAACCACTTTCAACCACTCGTCGCGCATCCTCAAAAGAAGAAATAGATGTGCCTTGCTTCTTCACTTCATTATTAGCAACAAATAGAGCTTGGAATTGGGTTCCAACATCCTCATCAGCATCAATAAAAGAGAAAGATGACAAATGGCTTACCACCATAGCCTGCTCTCCACCAATCATTACCAGCTTTCCATGCCTTACAAACTTCAATCTTTGATGGAGCGTGGAAGTGACTGCCCCTGCATCATGGATCCATGGACGACCCAATAGGAAACTGTAGGCGGCACGAATATCCATTACTTGAAAAGTGATTTGAAAAGTATGAGGACCAATTACTATAGGAAGATCCACTTCACCAATGACAGTCTTCCTAGAACCATCAAACGCTTTGACAATTACCCCACTAGGTCTCATGGGAGCACCTTGATATGAGATTCGAGATAATGTAGTTTTGGGCATTACATTTAACGACGAACCTGTATCTACCAACACACTTGATAAAGTATCATTTCTACAACTTATTGAGATATGCAAAGCCATATTATGGTTCCTTCCCTCCTCCGGAAGCTCTTCATCACTGAAACCAAGATTGTTACACGAAGTAATATTTCCCACGATTCCATCAAATTGGTCAACCGTCACATCATGATCCACGAATGCCTGGTCCAAGACCTTCATCAAATCTTCTCTATGGGCACCAGAATCTCTCAATAAAGCAAGCAAAGAAATCTTGGAAGGAGTTTGCAATAGTTGGTCCACAATCTTATATTCACTTCTCTTGATAAGCTTCAGAATCTCATCATCACCGGGATGTGGGATAGGTTCATTGGATCGGCCTATCTCAACCCTTGGTTCAACATTTCTCGCTGGAATTTCTGCCGATATGGGCCTCCTGACTTGAACTTCTGGTCTCTTCAAAGGTACTACTGCAAAGACACGTCCGCTTCTCGTAACTCTGCTCACATCAACGATGTTAACAAAAGACGGCCTTGTTGGTATAAGGACTTCTACCCCATTCTCAATCATTGTGGCATTATACTTATACGGTATAGCTTGGTCTGAGTTGTAAGGCACAAGACCAGGTGGATAAATGATCAAAGGAGCAACAGGTGCAGTCTGACTGTCGTAAACGATCTCTACTGATTTAGGCAAATTGAATTGAGGTATTATAACATTCACTTCATCCTCCGGATCTTTGTCATATGTAATAGTGATAACCCTCTGGTCTAACAATTTTTGAATATCCTCCTTCACAATAGGGCAATAAACCTCTCTTGAACAAAATTCACAAACATCATAATCATGCTGATTCCTAACAAAGGCAAGTCTTCTTAAGCTCTGATGTAACCTGATCAATGACTCTCTTATGTGCTCAACTTGAAAAACTCGGAACTTTCCTAGGCAACCTTCCACCATATTCACTGATGCTGCCCCATGTCGAGGCAAAGGATTATCTCTAACATTTGGGTTAACATCCTTGAAAGACAAGATACCATTCTTAATCAACCTCTGCATGCCCGCCTTTAGAGCAAAACAATTTTCAAGGTTGTGCCCCGGTGTCCCTTGATGATATTCACAAAACTGATCCGCCTTATACCACAGAGAAGTACTATTTGGTGCGACAGGAGGAGGCTTCGTCGTTATGAGGTTTTTTCTGATAAGAGCATGGAAAAATTCAGTATAAGTCATAGGAATGGCATCGAATTGCGGTTTTCTTGGTGAACGGTTCTGGTTGTTGAATGGATAAGCCTGTTGTCGAGGCTGCTGCTGAAATGGCCGTTGTTGAGTTGGTGGGGTTTGATGAATTGGGGTCATCAATGCTGGGCGGACAGCCGGAGTGACTGCCGCAACGTGTGAGTAACCTCTCCTCGGTCTCCCTGGGAAGATTGCGCTGACATCCTGTTCTTTTCTTTTTGGGAAAACACTTCCAAACTTCTTGGTACTGCTAGACGGACTTCCTTCTTTAACCAAACGCCCTTCACGAATCCCTTCCTCCAACCGCATGCCCATGCTTACCATTTCGGTGAAGTCACTGGGTGCGCTGGAGATCATTCTTTCATAGTAAAAGGAACCTAAAGTCTTCAAGAATATCTTCGTCATCTCTTTCTCCTCAAGAGGAGGATAGATTTGAGCAGCAATTTCACGCCACCTCTGGGCGTATTCCTTAAAGGACTCTCTGTCCCTCTGGGACATCGCCCGGAGTTGATCCCTGTCCGGTTCCATGTCAACGTTGTACTTATACTGATGGACAAAAGCTTCGCTAAGATCGTTGAAGTTGCGGATCTGAATGCTGTCTAAACCCATATACCACTTTAGAGCGGCACCCGTCAAACTGTCTTGAAAATAGTGAATCAACAAGTCGTGATCATCAGAATACGTAGACATCTTTCTCACGTACATAGTCAAGTGACTCCGAGGACACGAATCACCCTTATATCTTTCAAAGTCTGGCACTTTGAATTTTGCTGGAATCTTGACATTCGAAACTAAACAAAGGTCATGCGTGTTTTTTCCAAACAAATCCTTCCCCTTTAACGCTCTGAGCTCCCTCTGCATTTCTTGGAATTGGTCTTGAAATTCTTCCATTCTATCAAAAAGACCCAGACTTTCAGCAGGCTCGGCAGGATAAGTAGGTTCATTCAGGTATGGCACGGAGTGAACCACAGGAGCGACAATTGTCATCACCGGTTGCAGGAAAGGTGTTACAGACGGGATTACCGGCGGCATGGCAGTTGTCTCTGGTTGAGGAAGAGACAAAGTAGGTTGAAACAAAGGCTGTACGACAGGCTGATACCCCTCTGGCACAAAGTTGTAAGGCATTCCCCACGGAAAACCTTTTGGCATCTGATGCTGAAGCGGAGAGTTGATTTGAGTCACAGATGTTGGAACGGTGACAATCTCGGAAACCACAGTAGTTGAAGTCTGAATCTCAGCAGCTGTAGTCGATGGCTGATTCTGAGCAGCCATCAAACTTTCCACTAGCGCAGTTAACTTTTCCATACCGACACGAAGGGTAGCGACCTCCTCACGAAGCTCGTGGTTTTCCTGTTCCAGATCTTCCATCTTCCTCTGACGATTGGCTCGAGTATCGTATCGATGAGACAGCTTGACAATCTATCGGAGTGGACAATGAAATAAGGATAAGACTCTAGAAAACATATGAAGTGGAATGTTGAATGATGTATGATGTGTGATGCAAATGATGATTCATTTTAATAGTTTTTCAAGGAACTTCGATAATTTTGCACACATCAATGGTAAAGGAATTTGGAACAACAAAAACTCATTTCATTAATCGAAAGCGGTAAATTACAACTTACAACTTTGGAACAACAAAACAATAAATTACATTCTGGGATAACAACCCAATAATAGCATCTTTTATCTCAGCGAAGTGACGAGCTTTCCTCAACAGAAACTGCGCAGACAAACCTCGGATTCCCCCTTTTGTAGTCATGTTCTCCTCTATCTCTGATTTCTTCAAGTGGGTGATGGTCGCTATCTCATGAGATTTGGGTTCCTCTTCTAAGCCAGAAAAAGGAACACAGTCGGTGATCGGCAAACCAAGTATGTAGGAGTACTCTTCTAAGGTGGGAATTAACTGGTAATCTGGAAAGGTGAAACATCGATACAAAGGATCGTAAAATTGGACCAACATATTAAGGATGTCTTCCTTCATCTTGCGCTTCATGAGAGGTATAATGGACCCATACTTTTTCTGAAAATCCGTCGGGTTCTTGATCTTAGGAATTAAACTCTTCAGTTCTTCGATCTCGGGCTCCTTAAAACTAAAACTTCGAGTGTTTCTCCTTCCAAATTCCATAATAATAGTACCTGAGATGTCTGCAAAAATCATTCCTAAGTTCCTTGAAAAACAAGTTTTTTTACAAAAATGTTTATGGATGTATGGATGAATGATAATGCAACAGTTACACACAAGTTCACAAACATGGGGTTCAAGGGTTCAACGTTTCCGCATGGAGTCGAGGGTAAAGCCCACCCCAAGGTATGTACTAACGGTTCAATCACACCTGTAAGACAAGGTTCTAAGAGTTCCCAGAGTCTACATTCCTCTTTCGGATATTGCCAACGTCTTGATTACTCAATAATTAGCAATATTCTCAAGATAAACTCATCCGAGCGTAGCATCGCGTAACAACTACTTCCAAATTACTCCGTTATAGTCTCCGCGCTACACCTAAAAAGGCCAAGATGGGTTAGGGTTCTACGGTCCTCAATTTCTCTGGCTCCCAGGTCGAAAATAATAATGTCTTCCCGATTACTCGGTAAACAAATATTAAGTTCAAAAGGGCCTTCCATTGAGTGGGGGATCTCATGCCTCCTTCTTCGGGATTACTCCCTCAAAGTTAACATGACTGTACCGCCCGTCCTATTCTTAAGTGTAACTTAATCCGGGTATAGGATTCGTCCTTTGCAAAAAAACCAAACAACCCCAATTTAAACACATAATCAAACAAATCAAATAATAATAAAACAGATAAGACAAATTAGGCTTAACCCACTTAGGGATGGACTAGCAAGAGGTCAATCTTTCCCCAGCAGAGTCGCCAATTCTGTAGCGATAAAAAATGTAGCGGGGTAAATCAGAGATCGAACTATTAATTAATTCGTCTCACAAAAGCAAGAGTCGCCACCGCGCTTTATTATTTCCAAGGGAAAAGGGAAAAGAGCGAAATAAAACCCTAAAATATGCAATGTAAAATAATACTTTCTAAAAGTAATAAAAATACAAGGCGTTTTTGAAAAGAGATCTATGGTTCGGGGGTTGGTTATACAGTGGGAAGGTATTAGCACCCAATGTATCTATAGTACTCTATAGGAACCTTTTGAAATATCTGTTTATTAAAATGTTTGTTTGATTAAAAATAAATTGTTTTGGCCGAAAAGGGGTACGGACGGGTTTTTGAAGGTACGACGACCTAATGTCGAAGTTTTGGCTTAAAAGGTATAAGTTTTGAAAAGATTGAATATTTGGGAAAAATTATCTTAAGTTTTAATGAAATGAAGATATTCGCGTGATTGGATTTGAGGACATGAAGTCAACAAATTTAATCGTTTTTCTCTTGGATTTAAACGTAAACAGAATAACCAAATAACGATGAAATAATCAAACAGAAAAGTAGATAGATAATGATTAAATAGCTAAGTGGTAGATACCCACAACAATGATTAAATAACAAACTAAAGGATGTGAACATGCATTTTATATTTTTTGTTTAATATTAATTAAAGCGAGGGAATTAATTAAAGAAAATAAAATGTTTTTTTTTAAGTTTTTATTTTTTATACGTATTTTTTGGTATTAATATAAAGTATTATTTTAAGATTTATTAAATAATTCTAAACTAAATTAAAAATTTAAAAGTTATTAACTTAAATCTAATTAAAAAAGAAAACTACAATTACTAAATTAATCCAAAACTTAAACTAATAAAATTGGGTAAAACATTAAAATTTGTCTAATTAAATTACACCTCTTATTTGGTTAACTTTACTAATTAACTAAATTAATAAAATTCTAAAAAAAGAGCTAAAAGAAAGTAAATAGAAAGAGAGGTGTCCAAAAACTAAAGGGGGGTAGATAAGCAATTGCATGGGCCAAAGGGTTTTCAAGGGGCCCAATCAAAGGCAAACAGAAATGGGGTGGGATGTTTTATGGAATTCGTTTGGGTTTAAACAAAGGGAAATGGGTTAAGGCCCAATATGGTAACAAAGTTTTAGGGTTCAAGGTTTTATTTCATTTTGCGTTAGGGTTAGGCAAAAGGGGTACAGAGCGGCGCTCTTCTTCTCGTTACGGATTCGTCTTTTTCGTTGCTCTCATGCCCTCGCCTCTGAGTTCTCCCTTGCCCATGGCCACCGGCGTCCTCAACCTTCCTCTTCCCTCCAACGAGACGCTAGGGCGACAGATTCACGGTAACAATTTTCATTTTTTATTTCGTTAGGGTTTTTATTACTGCATGTTATGATCTTTCATCCATTCTGATTCTGACTTCAAATTATTATGGTTATTTGAGGTATTTGAAAGAAAGAGAGGGAGAAATCGTTACCTTTGGAGACGGAGGAAGAAAGGTTGGGGGTGCTGTGGCGGCCAAGACGGCGGGGAAGACGGCGGAGGCGCGCTAGCTTGCTTTGACCCTGATATTTCGTTTCTTATTTCTTTGATTCGTGGTTTGATGATGATTTTGAAAACCTCTATGTGATATCTTTTCTTCTTCTTCTGTTGACCTTGCCTTTGCCTATGTAACGCTTCTTTGTCCCTTCTTCCTCTTTGACTTGCTGAGTATGCTTTGATGACTGAATATCTTAAGGCCTTTTCTGTATGCTTGAATATGCTATTGTTGAAATATTTGTTTTGACTGGCTTGATGTGTTTGCTGTCCTATGATGCTTCTATCTGAGGATTCACGTTGCCTCGATGATTTTGATGATGATATACTGGAAATGCCTTTGAATACATTTGATTTTCTTTCTTTTCTTATGGTTGCCTTGTGTTGGTTGCTGTATGATTTGAATCTGAGGGTTTATGGTGTTTGACTTTGCTTGACAATGTTGATGCTTTGAAATGGTAGGCTTTTTCTAGTTTAGGTCGTTTGGTTTGATGGCTTTGGTTGGATTGACAATGGTTTAAGGTTTGATGGTGTTTTTGGCTGGGTTTGCTTCAGGTTTGGCCTGGTTTTTATTTCAACAGGTTTGGCCTTTTGATGAGTTTACTGGTTAGGCTTTGAAATGGTTATGGTTTCAGGTTTGGCCTGGAGGCCTATGTTACAGGTTTAAAGCTTAAGCAGGTTATTAGGCCTGATGCTGTTTTTGTATGTTTGAGGCTTCAACGGGCTTAATGCAGGTTTCTACTGGTTTTTCAGACCATGGTTATTGGCTTTGGTCTTGAGACAGCAGGTTCTTGAGGTTTTTGTTTTGACCTTGAGAATTGGCTTGGTATTGAACTTGACAGATTTGTGGTTTTAAGGCTTCAAAATAGGTTTTTCCCCCAACTTAGCCTTGCTTGAGAAGTTGTTGTTTTATATCAGTTGGCCTCTCTTTTGACAGTTCAGGTTTTGTATATTTTAACCATTTTTTCTTGATATCTCTGCCCTCTCTACTGTTTTATTCAGTTTGCTTTGCATCCTTTTATGCATTCCTTTTTTACTGTGTTACTGCTGTTTTGTTTTATATCCCTTTTCTGCCTAAGCCAAAACCTGTAAACCCACACTCTTTCTCTCTTCTCTCTCCTTAGTACAGCTTGACATTAAAATGAATGATGTTATGTACTTGTTCTGAAAAAGCAAAGCTGGAAAATGATGAGAATTAGAAACATTTTGCTTGCATATTTGGTTTTAAACTGCACATGTTTCTCTTTGTCATCTGCATTGTACAGTATGGAGCCTTGTGTTTTTGGCCTCTTCCCATACCTTGGATAGTTTACGTTGGACTTTGGCTTTGAAAATGTAACTTTGACTATGCATATGATGTTGATTTTGAAATATGCAGTTTTGACAAAAAATTGGATTTGTGCAATTGGTTTTGAACTATGCAGTTTACTTTGAATTATTGAATTTGTGCATAATTTTAACTTGTGCATTCATATTTATCAATAAAATTCATCCCTTTTTGTGAACCGGGAGAAATCCCGTGATTTTCAAAGAGGGTAAAAACTGATTCCAGCCGTTTGCTTTTAATGATGAACGCTAAATTAATTTTCTGCTTTTAATTATATTCATTTCTGACTTTTTCTTTTAATTCTTTGCAGGTAAAATCAAATGAGCATCAAAGAAGTATTGGATAGAAGATGAAGATTTAGAATCTTAGAAATATAAAAATAGTTTTTATTTTACTTTAGACATTTTATATAATTGTCATTGTAAATACTTTGTACATAATACAGTATTTAAACAACAATTGTAATAATTAGAATAAAGATGAATAAAATTCTATTATTTTACCAGTTAATTCTTTTCTTCTTTCCAATTATTTATTTTATCATTTATAATTCTTTAAATTATATAATAACTGAAAATCAATTCCAATTATTTAAATTTAGAATGATAAATAATTAAATAAACATCATTGATCAATTAACTTCTCTTCAATTATTTACTTCATTATTTATAATTCTTCTAAATTATAATAACTGAAAATAAAATTTCAACTATTTAAACTTAGAATGATAAATAATTAAATAAACATTATTTGATCAATTAATAAACTTCTTTTCAAATATTTATTTTATTATTTATAATTCTTTAAATTATATAATAACTGAAAATAAATTCCAATCATTTAAATTCAGAATAATAAATAATTAAATAAACATCATTGATCAATTAACAAACTTCTTTTCAAATATTTACTTTATTATTTATAATTCTTTAATTTATATAATAACTGAAAATAAATTCCAATTATTTAAATTCAGAATAATAAATAATTAAATAAACATTGTTGATCAATTAATAAACTTCTTTTCAAATATTTACTTTATTATTTATAATTCTTTAATTTATATAATAACTGAAAATAAATTCCAATTATTTAAATTCAGAATGATAAATAATTAAATAACATTGTTTTAGCATTGATCCATTAATAAATTTAGCGTTTCAAAAATAAACAGCTCTTGACTTGAAAAAGTTATGAATTTAAAATCTGCTTTGAAAATTGATAAAGATAGGTCAAAACACTTGCAATATAATGATGCAGATGGGAGATGGTATCTTAGGTCAAAATTTGGGGTACAACAGGGTGCTAACACTTAACCGTGTCAGAAAAAGATCCTAAGAAAGAAAAACACTATGGTGGAAACAAGTCAAAAAAACAATAATGATAACCATGATGAGAAGGATAGAATCAATAGCAGACTGCCAATCTTTGATGGAGAAAACTTCGATTATTGGAAAGACAGAATTGAGAGTTTCTTTCTAGCTCATGATGTTGATCTCTGGGATATGGTAACTGATGGTTACATTAATCCATTCGATGCAAAAGGTCAAAAGATCGATACAAAGAAGATGACAGATGAACAAAAGAAAGAGTTCAAAAACCATCACAAAGCTAAAACAATCCTTTTGAGCGATATCTCATATACTGAATCTGAGAAGATCACCAATAGAGAAACTGCTCAGAACATGTTTTAATGTCTAAAAATGATGCATGAAGGAAACACACAATTCAAAGAGACTAAAGCTCTTGGACTTATTCAGAATTACGAAGCGTTCAAAATGGAAGAAGAAGAAACTATCGAGATAATTTTCTCAAGGTTTCAAATTCTTGTTGCTGGTTTGAAAGTTATGGAAAAAGGGTACTCCACAGCAGATCACGTAAAGAAAATTGTCAAAAGCTTACCAAAGAAATAGAGACATATGGTCACAAATTTAAAGTTATCCACAAATATGAAACACCATATCACGAGAGGAACTAATTAGCTCTTTAAGAAGTCACGAGATAGAACTAGAAGAAGATGAGTCCTAGAAGAAAGGTAAGTCTCTTGATCTTAAATCTAATAAAAAATATGAAACTAAAGCTTTTCAGGTAGAAGAAGAAATCTCTGGTGGATCCCCATCAGAAGAAGACGAATTATCTCATCTCTCCAGAAGAGCCCATCATCTATGGAAGCACAGACAAAGGAAATTTAGAAACCCTAAAAGAACAGGTAATCACTCTGAATCATCCTCTGGATATAGAAAGTTTAGCAACAAAGATGTCGTCTGCTACGAATGCAAAGACTCAGGTCACTACAAAAGCGAATGCCCCAAACTTCAGAAAGAAAATCCTAAAAAGAAGTTCTTTAAAGAAAAGAAGAAAAGTCTTATGGCAACATGGGATGACACAAAAATCAGAACATGAACGAGCCAATATAGCATTAATGGCTAACATATTAGAAAACACATATACATCAGAATCTGAATGAGACTCATAAGAAGTATTTTCAAAATTCTTTAGATCTCAAATAGAAGATAGTTTGTCTAAACTTTTTGAAAGATATCAGCAACTTTGAGTCAAATACAAGAACCTAAAACACGATATTATTCTGAAACTAAAGAAACTAGGAAACTAAAAACAGAAAACTCTGAGCTAAAAGAAATTAATTCTAAACTTAAAAAGTAAAATTCCTTCATTAACAACGAATTATAAAAATGTCAAAAGAATTTGTTTCAAAAGTTTCAAATAGTTCCGATAACATCATAAAAAAATATGATCCCAACTTTCAAAAATTTCTAGCTAGAAACATAGATAGAAGCAAGATAGCCTCAATGATCTATCAAAGCTAAACAATCCATGTTTATAACTTCTCACCTAATCCCTACCCAATGCAACTTCTACCTAGGAACCTCCTAGATATGAGAAATCACTATCTCACTTCCTCAATCACCTCAGTGATATCTAACAGTCCCAATCTCAGTGAATATATCGAGAATAACTTAACTAGGAGATTATACTTCCATTACAATACTTAGCCAAGACTCTTGACTAAGAACAAAACTTGGATTTGCTTAAAAGCTTCATCCAAGAATAATACTCAACTCATTTCCTAAAGGCTTCTGAGTGAGAACATCATGTTTACCACAAGTATTAAAAGATACAAGGGTCACTTACACCACCCAATATACAAGAGACTCTCAAAACCTAAGACTATTTTTCCTTCCCTTACTTTTATAATTGTTGAAAGAACTAATTACATTAGGTTATATCTTCTCATTAAATACACCTCTGCAGTCCATGGGCTTCGAGTTCTGCATCCAGATATTTCTTGATCCACAAGCTGAGTGATACACCAATTGTGTAGCAAATCTCCTTCAATCATGGAACAAACAATACAAAGTTTCCTAAATTCTCTCAAGGCCCAATTTAGTAACTAATATACAGTTTAAGATACAAATCTAATCCAGAATAAATCTTCTTGACCTGCGAAAATATTTGAAAGTTATCCAAAAGAAATATCTTAGAATCCAATTAAATTTGTCAAGATTTAAACTAGTAGCCCCTGCTGTACCAGACCAAGATGTCATGACATATGCTTCGACATCTAGGTGAAAAACTCATAATAGTAAAACTATTATGACATATGATAAAAATGTTGCATCATCTAGATCGACATCAGTATAGAACCATGTTTTTAGCAAAATTATGCCAATCCTAAACCCATGGAACTAACAGAAATGACTATGAATAGCCTAGACTATTCTTTTAGGAAAAAGATGGATACTCAATACTTGAGAGATATGGCGCAATTAACTATCGGAGTTCGACAAATTGAACGTTTGAAAGTTGAGAAAGCCAAAGTTAGCAAGTATCAAAAGAAAGGGAAGATTGCTTATGTAGCCACTGAAGAATATTCTTCCAATAACGATGAGTCAGTCAAAGAATTCCAGGTTAATGTGGCTGAACTTCAGCCTCGGCCTCCTTATGCTTGTAACCCATTGAGGACATCAAACAAGAATAATCCCATCGAAATCGAGAAAAGTGGCAAGGCCATCATAAAACTTATACTTTCGATATAACTAAGTGTGATTAAATATTTGATTTGTTAGTAACTGATGGTCAAATTATTGTGCCTCAGGGCCTAAAGAATCCCCCACTAGAACAAAAGAAGAAAAGAGGATTATGAAAATTTCATAATTTTCTTGGTCATAAAACATCTCAATATGTTCTTTTCATGGATTTGATGCAGAAAGCTCTAAAAGAAGGCATGCTTCGATTTGGAAAAAAACCAAAGATGCAGGTGGACATTGATCCGTTGAAGGTCGAAGAGGTTTTTTATGTGAAGCTTTTTGAGTGCATGATGGTCGAAGCTACTAAGGGTGTCGACATGGAAGTTCTAATGGTCGAAGCTACTGAAGCCTTTGGCGTGAGGATGGAAGATGAGTTACCAACAATTTATCCTTAACCTAAGGAAAGTTTGGTTTATTTTCAGGAAAATGCAAAGTGAACAGATTAAAAGCTAGATTGTGCCAAAGGTGTAACGCTGTGTATGATGAAAAAGCGGTTGAAAGATACGAAGCGATAGGAAAAAAGGCTTTCAAGAAAGAGAATCCTATAGTGCTAAGATTTGTGTTCAACAAAGAGGAAATACCTTAATGCAATGAAGAATATATGAGGCTATTTCAACAACCTCGACCAAAAACCTTTCGTTCTGCATCGAATATCCCACAAGAAAAATGGGTGGAACCAGTAAGTCAAAAATTAGGGAAAAGGCCATGGTGGAGAGTGGTGGTCCAAGAAGCTGAGGCTCAGGAGAAAAGGTTTGAGCCCAAGGGATATCAGGTGTCTCTTAACTACAAGGGGAAGAACCCGATGACCAGAGCATAGTGGAGGCATTATTTGAGCAGTAAGAAAGCTGCAAAAGAAGTCTCAACATCATAGATGAAGCCTGACAAAATTCCTAAGAACATGGAAATTGTAAAGCCCGTCGAAAGTATGAAGCCCGTGGGAGCTATTAAATCTGTCTGAACTACAGTTCAAAAAAGAAGTTACCCAAAATAGAGGTTGAGTGAAAAAGAAAAGATCACAATGAATCAGAGATTGACAATAAGAATAGCACCTTTGGGAAATAAGGAAGTGGTGGCAACACAAAATGCAGAATACACTCCTATGATTGAAGATGAAAAAGAGGAGAAATATGAGCCTCTATCTGAAGATGAGGAAGATTATTATGATCCTTTTAAAGATGATATGGTCGATGAAGTCTATGATTAATATTTCATCATTAATTGTGGCATTGTGTCAGTATTACCCGCGAAGTATGACAGAGTGTGAGAAGTATCTAAAAATGAGGAAGACTATGGGCCAAATGAAGCGGCTAATGAAAACCCATTATGCTACTATGTCATGAATATTGGTATGGTGGAGGAGCAATATGTTGTGTTCGAGAAACCAAGTCCAGGCATGTTATGTCACCTCAAGCCTTTATTCATAAGGGAAAAAAGTGGATGGTAATACTGGTGAATAAATTATTGGTCGATGGGGGGAAGATGTGAACCTAATGCCCTATGTCATGTTCAAGAAAATGGGAAAGTGTGATACTAATCTTCGACCAAATAACATAGTTTTATCCAATTACAAAGGAAAAACCAGCAGCATACTAGGAGTTTTCCTAGTCGAATTGGCTGTTGATACAACCACCAGGTCGACAATCTTCATGGTAATAAATTCCAAAGCCAATTTTAATCTATTGCTGGGACGTGAATGGATCCACAGGATAGGGGCAGTACCATCAACCCTGCACCAAAGGATATCCATTTGGAGAAAAGATGGAATTCTCAAGAATATAGAGGCTAATTAGAGTTATTACAAAATCTATGAAAGTAAAGGTGGAAAGAAATATTTCGACCAACACTTGGAAAATGTGGCGCCTTGTGATGATGAGGTTCACGCTCCTGAAGAAAATGCGAATCATTTTCTAAGTTTGGATCCTGATCATGGATTCATATGGGACATCGAAGAAGAGATGGTGACCAAGGAATCGAATCCACCTATGGGGTTTCGTATGGTCGAAGGAGATGGCCAATGAGTCAAAGGGTCTGGATCGAATATTGGCTTATGTGGATGAAAATAAAATAAAATCATTTATAAAGGCCGAAAGGTTGCAAAATTTGGATGTCAAAGCTAAAGCAAAAAATCTAGAAGGCCATTATGGCCAAGCATCAGCTTTACAAAGCCGAAGGCTAGATTGTATCTACGACAATGAGCCTTTGGGGTTTAAAAAAGACCCATTGAATTCCATGCAGAAAATGCAGGGCAAGATCCTTTATAAGAAGTGGATATGAGAGATGGCGTGGCGAAGAGACCAACTTGCATCAGTAGAAATGTTGGGTCAAAAATGAAGATTCAGTTGGTTAAACTATTTATAGAATATAGAGATTGCTTTGCTTGGGAATATGGTGAAATGATCGGACTGAGTCAAAGCATAGTGGAGAATCGTCTGCCTATTCAACATTGAAAAAGGCTCGTAAAGCAACATCCTCGGAGATTCACCCCTGAGATCTTGTTGAACATAAAATAAGAGATTGAAAGACTAATCAAAATAAATTTCATCATAACAACAAGGCATGTCGAATGGTTAGCAAATATTTTTCTTGTTATTAAGAAAAATGGAACTCTTAGAGTTTGCATAGATTTTAGGGATTTAAATAAAGCCACTCCTAAGGATGTGTATTCAATGTTAATGGCTAAAATGTTAGTCGGTTCAGCCACATGTTTAAAATATTTGAGTACGCTTGATGGATATTCTGGCTATAACCAGATTTTTATAGCAGATGGGGATGTTCCCAAAATGGCGCTTCGATGGCTAGGGTCCTTGGGGACGTATGAATGGGTTGTGATGCCATTCAGTTTAAAAATGTCGGAGAAACCTATCAAAAGGCCATGAATGCCATGTACCATGATTTCATAGAGCATTTTATGCTAATTTATATTGATGATATTGTAATTAAATCTTTATATGAAAGTGGTCATCTAGACCACCTTAGATAATCATTTGAAAGAATGAGGAAATATGGATTGAAAATTAATCCACTAAAGTGTGCTATTGGTGTACATGCAGGAGACTTCTTAGGATTCGTAGTGCATAAAAAAGGCACCAAGTTCAATTAAAACAAAATAAAAGCAATTTTGGATCTCAAGCCTCCTACGATGAAGAAACAACTGTAGTCTTTGTTGGGGAAAATCAAATTCTTGAGGAGATTTATATCAAATATAAGTGGCAAAATGAAAGTTTTCTCGCCATTGCTCAAGATCGGAAAAGAAAGTGAATTCTACTGGGGAGAAGAGCAGCAAGAGGCTTTCGACGCAATCAAAGAATATCTGATAAATGCTCCTATCTTACTACGACCTAGTCGAAACAAAAACGCGAGATTGTACATAGCTACGTCTAGATTGACAATGGGAAGCATGTTAGCCCAAGAGGATAATAATGGTGTTGAAAGACCCATCTATTACCTTAGTCGAGTATTAATAGATGCAAAAACTAGGTATATTTTAATTTAAAAATTATGCATGTGTTTGTACTTCCCATGTACAAAATTAAAGCAATATATTAAGCCAATTGATGTTTATGTTTCATATCACTTTGATGTTATTAAACATATGTTGTCTAAACCCAATTACATAGTCGAATTAGGAAGTGGGCGGTATAACTAACTAAGTTTTCTTTGTCTTATTTTCCTTTAAAAGCTATGAAAGGCCAAATTATGGAAGACTTTATTTTGGATCACGCAATAGTTTAGCCATCCGTAAATATGGTAGACACGAACCCTTGAAAATTATATTTCGATGGGTCGAGCCATAAGAATGGAACTGGTGTAGGAGTTTTGATCATTTCTCCAAAAGGGATGCCCACAAAATTCAAATGTAGAGTATATGGAAAGTGTTCTAATAACGAGGCGAAATATGAAGCCTTAATCAATGGACTCAAAGTCTTGCGGGATTTGGGCGCGACCAAAATCAAAATAAAGGGCGATTCAGAGTTGGTGATCAAATAAATCACATGAGAATATAAATGTATCAAGGAAAATTTAATGATATACTTTGCGATTGTGAATCGATTATTAGAGGGATTTGAAGTGGAAAGTATTACACATGTACCCAGGATAAATAATCAAGAGGCTAATGAGTTAGCCCAAATTGTGTTTGGGTATAAGGTGTTGACAGACAAGCTCGGGGAGTTTGTCAAATTAATGGAGAAAGTCATCTCAACGCTTAATACAAATGTGTCAATCCCTAAACCTTGGGGGAAGATAATAGTTTGGAAGAAATTTTTGAAATTTTTGCCATTGACAATTTGTTAAATACAGATTGGAGAAAGCCAATTGTAAGGTATTTAGAAAATCCAGTCAGAAGTACTGACATAAAAATAAAATTCAAGGCATTGAGCTACATTTGTATGGGAAATAAATTGTTCAAGAAGACCCATGAGGGTATATTACTCAAATTCCTGGGAGAAACTGAAGCGTACGTGGCATTATCTGAAGTTCATAGTGGAACTTGTGGTGCTCACCAAGCTGGCCATAAAACGAAATGGTTGTTATTTTGACAAGGCGTATATTGGCCAAGCATGTTAAAAGACTTCATCGATTTTGCCAAAGGCTGTCAGGAGGGTCAAAAGCATGCATGCATTCAACATGTGCCAGCAAGTGAATTGCACACACTTGTTAAACCATGGCCTTTTTGAGGATGGGCTTTGGACATTATAGGAGAAATTCGACCAGTTTCATCGAAACACCAGAAGTTTATCCTGGTAGTAATATATTATTTCACCAAATTGATGAAGCCATACCTTTGGTTAATCTGGACCAAGAGTGATTAAGTTCATTCATAAGCACGTAATATATGGGTTTGGAATTACTGAAACCATAACTAGAGACCAAAGGTTAGTGTTTATCGGTCGAAAGATGCAAGAGTTTGTGTCTGAAATAGGGTTCAGATTGATAAACTCTACACGTTATTATGCTCAAGCGAATGGTTTGGTCGAAGAGGTGAATAAAGTGATAATTGGGTTAATTAGGAAAAATGTTTTCAAGAAACCTAATAATTGACATCAAACATTAGATCAAGTACTATGGGCTTGTCGAACATCCCCTAAGGAGGCAACAAAGTCGAAGCCTTTTCGTTTAGTATTTGGGAATGACATTTTTTTGCTAGTTGAAATACATCTACATTCAGTAAGAATACAACGTCAAAATAAAATTTTGTTGGAATAATACTGGAGTATGATGTTCGATGAAACTGTTGACTTAGACGAAGAAATATTGGCTACACTAGATGTACTGATACGTCTTCAAGAGCGAGTTGCCAAAGCATATAACAAAAATGTAAAAGCAAAATGTTCTCGATAGGTGAGTATGTTTGGAAATTAATTCTACCTATCGATCAAAGAGATTAAACAATGGGGAAATGGTCACCGAATTGGGAGGGACCGTTCCAAGTTATAAAAGTATTTACAAGAAATTCTTATGAGATTGAAGAACTAGGTTTCGATCAACGAACCCTTAAAGTAAATGGGAAATAATTGAAAAAATATAGATCTATGCTTCAAGAGGTTCGAATTAGCATGGAATAGAAAAGCATATTATATATGTTGGTCACTAAAATGGAAAAAAACCAAAATGGTAACCATAAGTTCAAAAATCGATTACAATAAAGCCAAAAAACGAGAACTAGTCTCGACAAAAGAAAAACAACAACAAGGATAATCAAGTGGGAAATCGAGATTGGTATTTATTTGTTTTTCTATAATTGGCATTATGTTTGGTAAAACTAACTTAGCTTTGACATGTTGAATAAAGATGTTCTATGTACTGAAGCAACATGTCCTATGTGATGACTTATGCATGCTCTTTTGACATCGTGTTGGTGAACAACTATATTCTTGGATATTATGATCTGTTACAAGTGCAAAATATTTTTTGAAGATTGTCCTATCCTATGTGGCACTCATTTTGAAGATTGAAAAAGATTCAAGCTAATTTTGAAGGCAAAGAAAACACAAGAAAGGGGGTTTGAATTGTGTTCATATAAAACATTCCCCTTTAGAAATTCTAAGAACTCAAATGATAGTAGCGATAAAGTAAATGAAGAGTAAAGGACACGAGTAATTTATCCAGGTTCTATGTTAACCAGGCTACTCCTGTCCACCCCCTCAGGGATGATTTCTGTTAATTCTGTGAATTATGTGATTGGCATTATGTTTGGTAAAACAAATATAGCAGTAATATGTTAGATAGGATGTATTAACTTGCTAACATGTATAGGTTGAGAAAGAAATCCTATCTTATGTTGGGACATGTTGAGTTGAAGTGTTTCAACATATGGAACAACATGTCAGATAAGCTGTTCTATGAAGGAGCATACGACATTACGTCTTGGCTGAAGCAGACAATTAGATTCTATTATGATTTAACTGACGCAGAATATTTTGGGAATAATATGCAATCCTATGTGGCACTGATTTAAAGGTCAAGAAGAATCAAAGAATAATATTGAAGAATATACAATTTCTAAATTTGGAGATAATTTAGGAAGATTCGATTGAAGACCTTGATTGTAGCAGAAGTTACCGCTGATTGTTACAACTGATATGTTGTAGTTTGAAGGCCCAAATTGAGTTGGGTATAGGTTATAAATAGAAGTCTTTGTAACCTAGGAAAGACACAGGTTCAAGATGTATAAGTCTAGGGCTTTGTCTTTTTGTCACTCTCTAAGAGAGCTGGTGTAAGTGAACCACTCGGGTTGTGAGATGGTCACTATTGTTCTTGGAGGAAGCTTTGAAGAAACTCCAAGTTTGTGTTCTTAGTCAAGATTCTTGGCTAGAGAATTGTCATGGAAGTTTGTCTTCCTGTTTGTTCAGAATTGTGTTGATCCAATCGTTGTCTGTGATTGAAGAGGGATTGAGGAGGGTCTCGTATCTAGGTGAGTCTTATATAGAAATCTAGGAAGTATAGTGATTAAGTGATTAGGCCATAAACTAGAGGTTTGCTGTAGGGTCTATGAATTTATACTATCATAGTGAATTTGTCCCTGGCTTGGTATACCTCTAAAGTATGAAGGTTGTCCAAACTGGGTTAACAATTCTGGTGTGTTGTTTATGCTTTTCAGTACTGTTTTAATTGTTTATACCTTGACTATTTGTTTATGTTGGATCAGATGTTCCCATATGTCATAGGACATATGAGTTCTATTATACAAGAATTTCAATTTCTCCTTATACAAAGACTTAATACACTATAACAAAACCGATTACAAATTCACGAGCAATAGCCGATAACTAGCTCACGATGACACTGTCAGGGATCCTGCATGATATAACGTTCATTGACCCAAGAAAATCAAATCCCTCAAGATCATCTATTTAGATTTTCTCACAATGATATCCATCAGTGATCTCTTAAGAATTCTGAACTTCACTCGGCCCCCTAAGAGATATGACTACCATTGACCCAACAAAATCCGATCCCTCAAGATGTTCTACTAGGATTTCCTATAATGACCGAAGCCATTATCTTCTTGAGATAAAACCTTCACTCAGTCTCTCAAGGAACCTGCAATGATATGCTCAATGATCTGATTTTACGAATATAAGAATCATTATCCCAACAGAATCAGATCCCTCAAGATCATCTATTAGGATTTCCAACAATGACTAGTAGCCATTGTCTTCTTGAGATCAGAACTTCACTCAGTCTCTCAAGGAACTAATAAAAAACAATTGATTAGGTTCTTGTGTTTACATGATTGCTTCTTCTAAGAAGATTACACAAGTCTTTTAAGCCTATATTTGTTAACACATTTTCAAGCAACAACTCTAGTGTTAAAATATTTACATGAAGAGATTTGAACTGAAACACAATAAGAGAAATAAATCTTGTGTTCATTACAATGTTCTACAAATATGTATATGATCCGAAGTTGAGTAGCATCTTATAGTGTTCTTCTTCTTCATCTTTTTATTGAGCAAGTTACAGGCAACAACTCCTTGCTTCTTCTGAGATCTACCAAGATGTATTTAATCTGAAGTTGAATAACATCTTGTAGTCTTCTTCTTTATTTTACTTTATTTTCTCTCCTTTTTGTATAGTGGTCTTTAGAATGTTTAACATTGCAACTTTGACATCTTCAGCATCCACAACGTTTAAGCTTGATGGCCAACAATGGTTGCGTTGGCTGCTATGGTGACAACAAAACTACAACAACAGTGACACTTGTCTTTGAATCTTTGATATTCTTTTATAGCCTTCAGAGAGACACATTATGAGGATATAAAAGTCTTTTTCTGCACCAACAGTTAGTTCCAACAGATAGAATAAGGTGTAAGAGTTAGACAGTATAAAATAATAGTTTATGTATCTTGTCATTGTTCAATGATAGCTTTCCACCTTTTCTCTGTATAATGTTTTTATGATAAGCTTATAAACAGAGATTCGTTGACTAAAGAAAGATAGCTGGAAATCCAGATATTTGTTTCCAACGGTTATAATGACAGTGGTTGACAATACAGTATAAAGGGTTATCCTTACGCCACCCTAGAGGGTAGAGGTCACATACACTTTATGTACCTTTTGTACAGTGTCACATGTTAACCATTTTGAACTTATTCTTATCATCAGAGGATTCAGATATTTGAATGTTAAACGTTGAAGCTTGTTATAGAAAATTCACTCTTAAGTCTTAGAACCTAAGTCTTGGAGTCTTCAGAACTTGTCCTATCATAACCTTGTCTTTAGAGTCTTCAGCACTTGGCTGTAAGACCTTTCTTGTCTTTAGATCATCAAAACTTGTTCAGCAAAACTCTGTCTTCACAATTTTCAGAACTTGTGACACACATAAGTAAAGCTTTATAAGGCCTTCACAGCTTAACCATAAAGTCACGATCAGAACCTCTTGTACTAATGTTCCTAAGACATGTTGCAGAAGATGTATTTAGAATCTTGACTTCAACTATAACACGTAACCACATGTTTTCTTCCAGTAGTGTATGTTCATAACCTGATGACGTCACACACCTTGATACCGGAGTCAGAACATTATAGCAGCAACTACACACTAGAACAAACCATTAGTGTATACAATTGTTCTTAAAGATAACATGTAAAGTTATCATCCAAATCTTAAGGCCAAATGTATAACACTTCTTGTTCTTATAATCTCCCCCTTTTTGATGATGAAAAAACAATGCATTTTGATAGAGTAATTTATACAGGGTAATCACCGTAACCGACAAATTTAGAGTTAAGCTCACACCCCCTCTGAATCTGTTAATCCTAAATTTTAATTTAAGCTTGTTCAGAGTCTCCCCTTGAGCCCAAGACTCACAAAATAAATTTTGAGTTATTAGAACATATAGAAAGAGAAGTAATACTTCCCTACAATAACTCATCAGAGTCTGACTAGAACATATGGTCTTAATCTCAAAACCTGGTAACTATCAGTACTTGATAAAGAATCAAAACTTGACTTTTGAGCCTGATTGAATAATACCACACATCATTTATCAATGCTTCCATTTCATGATTCTGATATCACAACCAAAACACCATACTTCCATTTCAACTTGTCTTAGAATACTTAGTGAACTTGTTTAAAGTTCCTGGATTGAAACATCAAACACACGGTTAGTAGCAACAACGTTTTATATGTTTGAGTTTAAGAATTATAAATGTTTAAACATTATCAAAATCATTTTACTTTCTCCCCCTTTGTCAGAAATCAAAAAGGTGAAAAATAATAGAAAATCATTAAGAAGTAATAATAAAAGGAAGCAAAGTAGAATCATAAAAACACATTTATATTGAAATAGATAAAGAAGTACATATAATGCAGAAAAAGCAAGAGAAGAAAATAACATTAATTTTAAGCCTTGACACAGAGAAACTTAGATACTTAAACATACATTATTTATCCATTAAAGACTTCACACTTTTTCTTCACCAGAACATTTGGAGGACCATTTCTCCGCATGCACTCAACAATTCCTTATCTGTAGAAGATCTCAGAGAGAACTCTTCCAAAAGGAATGAAGTACTTGGATTCATTTTTGGAGAGAGTGATGGACTTTTTCAGAAAGTTGAAAATAGTTGAGGAAAATTTATCTGGATATCATTGATCAGCATGAATAGGAGATGTCGATCATCACGAGTCATGATGTTTTGGTGAGTTCTTCTAGGATGAAAATTGGTTAACAGAAATTTGAACCAACTCTTTAGAATGGACAAAAGTGTTTCGGGATTGTTAGATTCATAACTGGATGTTGAGTTGTGAAGGATAACAAGATCTTTATTAAGAATATATTGGCTCTTAACATGTTCAACAGTAAAGCCATCGTTCTCACAGCCAGTAGCAAGGACGATTGAAAAGGGGGTGGTGGTTATGGGAACTCCGAATACACGGGAAGCAATGGAACATCCTTCACTTGTAATGTAAGCATGTTTTCAGAAGTTTTTAACAAGGTTTATGTAGACATGTTTGTCCAACATGGTGAAGTAGTTTGTCCACTCTTGAAAATAAATAACTGAGGTTATATTGCAAGCAATTTGTCTATTGCCAAGAGGATGAAGCTTGACCTGTTCTTCAGTTATAACCTCAAGAAGACTCTTATTACCATGGTAAGTAACAAGAGATGTGATGAGAAAAGCAAGAGAGAATTTTTAGAAATGGAGGAAATTAATATATTCATGGGAAAAAAATGAATATATAGATAGAGGATATGATCGATTGTATAAATGATAAAGGTAGAGAGGTGTATCACGCATAATATAAGAAGTGACAGATTAGGACATAACAATTAATGATAATGGTAGGAGAGAGTTCAGCAAATTTAGAGGATTATTCTGACCTTGAGTGAAGCATAAGTTTTTATACCTATTCCCTAGAAATGTCATTTTGCTAAAGTTATCATATCTTACTATAGGATAAATTGGAAAGGACATATTTTTCCAGCTAGACTAGAGGTCTTCTTTTTATATAGTAACTAGTTTGTTAAAGAAGGTTCTTTTTTAATCAGCAAGAAGAAAAAGAAGGACGAAACTTGTTGTTCCTAACTGAGAGGTTTAGAAGATTAATAGTTTTGATAAGAACATATATTAGAATAACCAAAAAAATTTATAACAAGATAAAATAGGATTTAAGGAAATTTTCTTAATACATCATATTCTTAAAGAGGTTTCACAAGAATTACACTTTAAGAACTTCACATCTTTCTTATTCAAGGACATCGTCAGATCCACTAAGACAAATTGTTTCAATAATCTCGGCTTGAGAGAAGAGAGAAGAGAAAACTCTTCCAAAGGGAATAAAAGAATGGTAATATTTTCTAGACACATGACTGATTGTTATAGCATCATTTTTGCCCCTAAGATCTCTCATTATATCATTTTATCAATACATCAAGATCACTCATTAGAGTTAGTTCCCTCTTTCTACTTCATCCTATCTTTAAGTTTGATCTTCAGGGATCACCAAGCACCTTAAATTTTGTATCTTATACATGTGATTTTTTAGTTGGATTAAATTTTAACTAACATCAAAATATGTATATATGTTTCATTGAATGTTCATATTGTAGGTGATGACACAATTGCATCTTTCTCACCGTCTAACATAGGGTTTGAGGGTTGGTCCTCAATCAGATGGTTATTCAATGGATGGCAAGAGCTCAAGCCTCAAGGCTATGTCTATGATATCAAAGTTTTTGGTTCAAATAGCTCTCTCACTTTATTTAGGTCAATTTTTCATCAAAGTTGGTGGTGGTATTCATCAAAAATATTCATAGGTTCACGTGTTTATTTCCATGCCTTCTTCAACAAGTTTCAATAAGACTTAAACTCCACCTTTGAGTGTGCGTCAAGACAACATCAATTCAAGTGCTAATGTGATTCATCATGCTCTATTTTGCAAAACAAGAGTTCAAAAGATTCAAGGTTGATTCAACAAGTTTGACCTAATTGAGAAAGTGCTTGATTTAGTGTTCACAAATGCATAACTCTCTAAATTTTCAATATTTTTAGTTGGTTCTTCACATGACAAGATACAATTGTGCAAGGAAAATCATTAAAATTTGAAAGGGGTTTCAAGTCATTTTGACACTCTTTGAGCTAGGGTTTGTTAACTTTTAAGGACCATATCTTGCTCATTTTTTGAGATTTTTGATTGATTCTAAAGACATGATTCTCTTTAAAGGGTCCTTAACAAGTTTTCTTCAAGTATCTAAGGCTAAATTTGAATGGAAGATCACTAATGGTTGAAAAAGATTACAAGTCCTTTGGGAAAGCTATCAAATTCTCTTGTGTGACTTCAAAGGATCATAATTTGGTCAATTTTTATCTCTTTGAACTCATTCTTTTTCCATAATAATCTCTGGGATGTCTATTACAACTTTGTTTCAATATGCAAGACTTGAAAATGCTTGGAAAGTTGTTTAAGAATTGAAAAGATTATAGGTCTTTTGTGAATTTCCCCAAATTTGTTTATCATCTTCCAAAGACTATAACTCTTTCAAGTTTTTATCATTTTTGAGTGATCTCAATTCCATAATTCAATTCAAGAGGTCTACTTTATTTCATCTTAAAGGATCAAGAGCTAATTTTGAGTGGAAGGTCATGTAATTTTGAAGAACATTATAGGTCATTTTGAAGTTCAACATTTAGAAATATTTCTAAGAAAAAAAACCAGTTTGCTCTTCAGGATTTCAATTGATCATAACTTTTTGCTCAAACATCCAAATGCTACCTTTCTTGGCACATTGTGAAGTTTGTTGTGAGATATTTAAAATGCTTCAAGAATCGTCCCATAAAGGTCCCTGAGTAGTGAGCTATGCATTGTTGAAGTTGGCTCTATGGAATCTATTTTTTCCTCGAGTCAGAATTTTTACCATGAGTAAAGTTGGATTACACATCGAATTACTCAAAGTTTAGTTGCTAAACATGTTTAACTAATTGTCCAGTTGGGTTTTGATAATAATTACGCTAGGTATAAGGTCATTTTGATGCAATTCAAGTCACACGTTTGGCATGATCACAATTGACTTGGTTTGCACAATTTGCTCATAATTCCTCTCATTTCTCATCATCATTCACTTCCCTATAAATACAGGATGATATTTCATTCATTTCCCAAGCTTTAGTTAGCCAGGAAACCTCTGTCGTACTTCCTCCATTCTTCTCAATTCTGCAACTTCGAATTCAATTATAAAGCACTTCTAGTTCTAAGTTCTTGAGCTCTTCACATTCACTGAACCTCTATGAAGCTAACCATATAAAAAACAAGCCAAATCATCCATTGAATCGAGCTATCCAAATTCAGTTTCAGGGAAAATTTCACTTATTTCGTTCAGGTAGTTTTCATAACCAAATTGATCCAAACAAGTTACTAGTTTGTTGTTCTCCTTCTTCTGATTGTCATGCTTCTTCTAGTTTGTGATTTTATGGATAATTTAGAATTTAATTTACAAACTCGTTTTCACTTTTTCTTTTGTTTTTTTGCAAATCGACTGAGCTATGGTTTAAAGAAATTTTTCGCGAGGGTGAGGTTAGGATTTTATGGAAGAGTTGAATCCAATGATACTGATTTGAGCTTCAAACGATTTCGTTTGAAAAATCTCATAAAAACCAAACGCGTAGAGGTCTGGAGGTTGAAGACGACCTATGTGTCGTTCTTCAACCAATGATTGCGTGACATTTGTTTTAATTTCATTGGTCTGTCTTTTACTGATTATGTATGTTTTTTAATAAGGTCCATAACATGCACAACACGCCAGGTCCGTTAGATCTACTCACTAACGCGTTTGACAATGATCAAATGGTCCAGATTTTTTTAGTTTATTATTTTTATTTGAGTTTTGTTTTATTTGTTTTAAACTTCAAAAATTCATAAAAAATTCATTTCAACTTCTAAAATTGTGAAAATATTATCAAAAATACTTTTGATTTTTCTCTTTATGTTTTTTTTAACAATTTTATTTTGTGATTTGGTATTTTTTTTATGCTTTTTCACTTTATTTGACTTGTTTTAATTGTTTAAAAATACTTTTCTTGATTTTAAAATTCTGGAATTTTTTTTGGAAGGATCCAATGACCTCTTGACAAATATTGGTGACCTCGTTTTATTTTTATTTTTGATTTTACTATTTTTCACAAATTTTGGTTTATTTTTCTTTTTTATTTAAATTTTAAAAATAGTTTCTGACTTTAAAAAATTCTGAAAATATTTGTCAACACTTGTTGACTCATGTTTGACTTCTGATATTTTTTAGGATTTGTATTTGGTGTTTTAATACATGTTGTGTATTTTACCAATTTTCTCCTTTTTAAATCATATAAACTTTATTTTCTATTAAATATGTTTTATTATTTTTTGATCAGTCCTGATTTGGAGACACTTGAGTGCTTTTTTGGGATAAGTTCCTCAACCTCAATGGATATTGGGTGTTGATAGGTTGAGAAACCAAATCCACCAAAATGGATACATGATGTTGATGATATTTGAAACCCTAATTTCATCTGATACATTGGTTATACTATCATTCCCCTCCCTCTTCATCTTATCCCTTTCTTATTTTTACTTGTGCTACATGTTTTTGGAGAATGATCACATATCATTTCTCTAAAATGTTGGTACATAGATTGCTATTGACTAGCCTCAAAATAGGTGTGGCTTTTACAGAAGTCCACTTATGATTACTTAACATAGCGCTAAATTTGTCCCGATTGGAAAAATGATCATTCGTGGCCCAATCCTATGTTTGCAATCCCAAGTTTGTTTAATTTAAAACCTTGGATCCAATAACTTCAAAGTTCATTGTTAGGAGGCTTTGATCTTATCAATCCTCTAATGAACATCATGAATTTTGGTATAAGTGAATCATTTGAACATCGTTGATCACATGTGGTTGCTTTGAGCACTTAAAATGAATGATATACTTGACAAAAAGTAAATGAAACTTGTTATTGAGAAGATTTGATTGTATCCATCTTCTAATGAGTTTTCAAAAGAAAGCCTCAAGATGCTCATTCAACTAACCTCTAACTTCTAATTTACTAATAATTAAATTTACTTTATGGCTTTGTGCCTTTACTTTTATGTACCATTTATTTTAACATTTACATCTCATGCTATTTTCCTTTTGTTCACTTGAGAATTTATCTTTATGTCATTTTATCTTTGCTCAATTGATTTTTTATTTTCTTTTGAAGATACTTAATAATCAACTTGAACATTAAAAGCTTTAAGGTTACTTAGACTACTTGGTAACTATCCTTGGAATTATGGAGTTGTGGATCTCTCAGACTTAGGATTAGAAGCCTTGATACTTGGGGACCTTGTTGCTCGGTTGGTTTACTCCCATAGTCTATATTATTTGTTGTATATTATTTGTTGTATATATGTATGTCTAGATTTTTATAGTTTTCAGGGTGCTTGATGATCTCTTATAGGTCCTATACCAAGACATGGAAAAACTTAAGATAGGACAGGTGGTATAGTTATGTTAACTTTGAGGGAGGAATACCAAAAAAGGATACATGATATCCCCCACTCAGTGGAGGCCCCTTGGAATGTAGTATTTGTTTACCGAGCAATAGGGAAGACATTACTACTTTCAATCTGAGAGCCCGAGAAGCTAAAAAGTCGTAGAACCCTTAACTCATCTTAGCCTTTTAGGTGTAGTTCGGAGACTATAACGGAGCAATCCATAAGTAGTTGTCACACGTGGCTACACTAAGACTAGTTTTTCAAGAGAATATTGCTAATTATCGAGCTAATCGAGATGTTGGTAATATCCAAAGGAATAATATAGACTTTAGGATCTGCTTAGAACCTTGTTAGGTAGGTGATAACCCATCAGTCCTTACTGTAGCGGTAGAAATGTTTAAGACTAAGCCATTGGATTGACTAGACTTTATACAAATCAAAATAAAAATCGTCAACGCGCTTTATTGTTTCCAAAGGAATGGTAAAAGAGCGAATGACCCAAACAGAGGGGGAAAGATTCTAGGTAAGGGGGTTGGTTATGCAAAGGGAAAGTATTAGCACCCTAAACATTTACGGTACTCCGCAGGAACCTCTTTGTAAAATCTGTATATTTTGTCTATAAAAAATGTTGTATAAAAATGGATGGTGGAGGTGAGAAAAGAAATATATTTTTATGATTTTTGCACCCGCCGCGGTTGCGAACCTTTAGTGCCTACATACCACATTTTCGTGCAATAGGGGATCAGGGCATACATAATTCCTCTTTTAAAAATAAAAAAAAACAGATGTGTTGGTTAATTTTATGAGATAAAACATCATCGTCATTGTCCGTGTGGAAAACATACCTACTGCCCACAATCATGAGAAAGGAGAATTTGAATCATCTCAAAGTGGAGGATATGGCTTGGATTTTAAAATCAACAATGACTCACTCAACACCCAAGTGGAAAATATCCCTCTTCACTATATATTGTAGAAGTATAGTTGTTTGCATTACTACAAGGATTGACAAGAGTTCAATCTTTTGAGAAAAGTTTAAAGATAAAAGTTAAAGTGGTAAAAATGGTTTGAAATGAGATTGATTGACTTTTAGTCTTCTCACAAAAAGGATGTCAAAGTATTATTAAGTTTATTGGAATTTATTTATGAAAATGTTTGAAAATGCATGGACCTAAGTCCAAGTTTATTATGAAAGTGGTTCAAGTTTAAAACAAGAAGAGTTTTCAAAAGGAGGAATAAGCTTTTTGAAATTAAAGAAGATAGGAGAAGAAGAGACTATCCTAAAGCATAAGGTAAAAGCTAGGGATAAGAACCATCTAACCAACAAGAAGCCAGTACTTGACACTATGAGCCAAGAAAGAATTCTCATTCTTTGGATTGAAACCAAACAAGCAAAACTACTAGACCTCTTGAGAGAATCAAACTTCAAGTGTATTAAGTCTTCAAAAAAAATTGAGCAGAAAGATAAAAAATTTAACCCAAGATCATGATAAAAAATTTAACCAAAGATTATCCAGAAAATAGTCACAAAATAATATTACATTTTAATAATATACAAAAAGGTTTAAATATAATGTTTAAAAATAGAAATAAAAGAGAAAAATATCAACTGTAGTCAAATTAATCAAAAAATAAAAAATAAGACCATAGAAAAATCAGAAAAGGGCTCAAATGATGGTAATTTTTTAAAGTCAGAACTATTTTTAAAATTGAAAGAAATGGGTAAAATAAACCAAAAATGATAAAAAATAGCAAAGTCAGAAACAAAAATAAAATAAGGTCACCAATATTTGTCACAATATCATTGGATCATTCCATAATTCTTTCATAATTTATAATTGCATAAAAGTATTTTTAAACATTTAAAACAATTCATATAAAGTGTAAATTTATAAAAAATACCAAAAAAAATTAAATTGTGAAAAAATAAAAATCAGAAAGAGAATAATCAAAAATATTTTTCATAATTTTTTCAGATTTTTTGGATTTAAAATGAATTTTCTATGATTTTTTGAAGTTAAAAACAATTAAATATAAAAAATCAGAAAAGAAAATAAAAGTAAAAAATATGTGGACCATTGGATGAGAGTCAAAACGCGTTAGTAATCAGATCCAAAGGACCTGGCGCACTGTGCATATCATGGTCCTTAGTGAATAAAGCATAGAATAAGAAATAAAATCAGAATTCAAAATTAACAAATGGCTTGCCATAATTAGTTTGAAGATGACATGTTTGTCATCATCAACCTCTAGCCAACGTGAATTGCAAGTCTCTCAAACTGTAAAATCAGAAGCTCAGACCTATGTCATTCTCTTCGTCTCTACAAGACGAAGACAACCACACCCTCGCACCAAATTTATATAAATTGTAGCTCAAGCAATTTGGAAAGAAAGTTTTGAAAAGGGATTTGAAATTTCATGGTCAAAATGTCTTTCCAGTAAAAGGTAAGTGTTGCTACTAGAACCAGGGCAATGAGAGCATTGCAATGATATCAAAGTTTTGAAGAATTGATGAAGGAATCTACATATTGAAGTTGAGTTGCAGAGCTTTAAAACTGGACTTCTATGGAGCAATATAGGGCACAATTCTTGAATGTAATTATATGGTTAGCTTCAGGGAAGATCATGGAAGGTGAATTGATGAAAAAATTGGATTGAAAAAGGCTTGTGTATGGATTTCGAAGTTACAGAATTTTGAGTTATGGAACAAGTTTGGCGGGGTGATTCTAGCTATCCAAGCTTGAGAAAATGAATGGGATAGTTCATGTATTTATAGGAGAAGCAAATGGGATTAAAAGGAAGAGTGAATGATGCATTTTGGAGGGAATTCGTGCAAACCTAATGCACGAGTGAAGTGTGATCTAATTTTCACCCAAAACGCATCCAATCCTTGCGTTTTGAGGTGCTAAACAATTCTGGAACTTCACTAAACATGTTTAGAGGCAAAAACGCGTGGAAAACTTGTGATTAGAGGCCACATTATGGATTTCAAAATTCTGACTTGGTGAGAAATTCAGTTTCAAAGTGCCAACTTCTGAACAATGGCATTTTCAACTCAAGGGGTCTTAGGGCACGATTCTTGATGTTTCAGAAAGACGAGGTTACAAGCTTTGCAATGGAACAAGAATGTAGTTAAATGGATGTTTGAGATGAAACTTTCAAGGAGTCAAAGTTGGAGAAAAAGGGTTGACTTTCCATACTTAGAAATATTTCAAATTTTCCTTCAAAAAATGACCTATAAAGTCTTGCATCCAAACATAGCCTTCCTCTTGGAATTTTCTCTTGACCAAAAAATATGGCATGAAGTATATCTTTTGAATGAAATTTTGATACTTGAACCATTCAAAATCTCCAAAAATTGAGAAAGTTATGCCTTGTTGAAAGTGGAAAAATTTCATAAAATGACCTGTAATCGTTTGCATCCTTAAGGCAACTTCCATCCATTTTCTCACTTTACACATAAAAGAAAACATAAATTTCACATCTTCAAGATAATTATGGAAAAATAATGGGCTAAAGGGGATAAAAATTGACCAAGTTATGCTTATTTGAAGTCACACATGAAAAATTAGGGATTCATCTGGAGGACTTGTAATCTTTCTTCCTCATCAATTTTCTTCCACATGAAAACTCCTTGGAACTTTTGAATTGATTTGTTAATACAACTTTAAAGAGAATGATGTCTTTGGAATTACTCAAAAATAACAAAATATGGGCAAGATATACTCCTTGGAAGTTCAAAACCCTAGCTCCTAGATTAAGAAACATGCCTTGAGGAACTTTGACAATTTTGAACAAACTTCTTGTACCAAAACAAATTCTTTGTAAATATAAGTTGTTGAGGATGACAATGAGAACTAATTGCAACCACAAACACTTCCATATCTTGAGAATTGAGAGAAATATACATTTGTGACCAATGGGAACAAAGCCTTGTCCAAGCATGACAACTTCTCCAATCAATCCCTTGTGTTTTTCAACCAAATTTGATAACCTTGAAATGTGGTGAACAGAAATAACCTTGCCATTCCATTTCTTCCAAAACAAATCCAATGGTAAGGTTTGATCTTCTCAAGCTTTATTGGCTAGGGCATGGAAATAAACTCATGAACCCATAGAGCAACTTGCTGAATCTTATTGCCTTTACCAACATGAGTAACAATAAATACAAACCAACATTGCAATTCATTAATTAAAAGAATAAATCAAGACAACAATATTCATGATAACAAAAGAACACAAGTCAAGGTGCTTGGTGATTCCTCAAAGAGCAAAGCTAAATATAGGGAGGGGAACCAAGAATCCTAATGTGATCTTGTTGTGAATGAATCAAAATGGTATCATGAAGGGATCTTAGGGGCAAAAATTGGGGTACAACAACTTCCCTTATTTAAGTTTCTTCTATCCGGAGATACAAAGGTTAAAAATCTTCATGTCGACGCAATCGAAGAAACATAAATATAAAACAAACCCTATTTTTGGCCCAAAGATGCCATGCAAATGTTTATGATCATGAATGCATATGAACAAGACCAAAGAGACACAAAACACCGCTAGGGATGTGGCAAAGGAAATAAGGATCAAAATAGAAACCCAAACTAGGAAAATAAATCACTGGTGAATGAAAAAGACCTGACTCATAGAGAATGGTAAAAGGTCAAGGGATACACCAACTTTTACTGAAGGTGAGACTACCAATGTTCACTGAAGGTAGAAAGGGAAAATAGATAATAATATCGACATTCACTGACAGTGAGCTACCAACGTTTACTGAAGGTAGAGAGAAAAGATATATCATAGCACTGTCGTTCAATGACGACGAACTACCAACATTCACTAAGGGTAGAAAAAAGATAACAATCATCGACGTTCACTGTCAATGACATACCAACATTCACTAAAGGTAGAAAGAGAATATATCATAGCATCGTCGTTCACTGATGATGAACTACCAACATTCACTGAGGGTAGAAAAAAGATAACAATCATCGACGTTCACTGCCAATGACCTACCAACTTTCACTGAAGGTAGAAAGGGAATATATCATAGCATCACCGTTCACTGACGATGAACCACCAACGTTCCATGAGGGTAGCAAAAAGATGACAAACACCAACTTTCACTGATGGTGATCTACCAACTTTCACTGAAGGTAGAAAGAGAATATATCATAGCACCGCTGTTCACTAACGATGAACTGCCAATATTCACTGAAGGTAGCAAAAAGATAACAATCATCGACGTTCACTGCCAATGACCTACCAACTTTCACTGAAGGTAGAAAGGGAATATATCACAACACCACCATTCACTGACGATGAACTACCAACGTTCACTAAGGGTAGCAAAAAGATAACAATCACCAACTTTCACTGATGGTGATTTACCAACTTTCACTGAAGGTAGAAAGAGAATATATCATAACATCGTCGTTCACTAAAGATGAACTACCAACATCCACTGAGGATAGCAAAAAGATAACAAGTTTCCCTAAAATTCTGACGTTTCGCCTAGAACGGGTCTCAACTTCTTCTTTAACCAAGGCACTTTTCCTGGAAAGGGTAATATGTAAGTCGTCTCAAATAAAGAGACTTCCACTTGCAAAGATTTCACAATGAGTTGTTTCTTCAAATTTGGAGGTATTGCCACCCACTGGCGTAAACTTACGACGGACTGCAAACTATCCACTCATAGAGGAGATAGCAAAAAAAAGTTATGTTGACTTTTACAAGGAAGCACAACTTGCTCAAATAAAGAGACCTGCTACTTGTTGTCATGGAGGATTGTAAAAAGAAATGACTTTCTAGGGATAGAAATATGACTTCCTAGGGAAAGAAATATGACTTGAGGAAAGAAATATGACTTCCTGGGGAAAGAAATATGACTTCCTAGGGAAAGGCCAAGATATTCCTGCTGAGGAGATAAAGTCTTCTCGTGAAAAATAAATGCACCAACCAAAACTCGAAGTTTTTAGAAATCCAAAGTAAATAATATTGTTGTGGAACCACATATTCAAACTAGAAATAAAATGGAATGAAACAGTCAACCAAAATACATCCTTTGAGAAATAAACTCAAGAGGGAAAACCAAATCATCCAAACAAGGAGCTGTACTAGAAGGCTAAAGCAAATAATCTTCCACGAGGGACAACTCAGTGGGGACATTGAAATAATATATGCTTTCTGCTTAAGGCCAACACTCTATTGAAAAGAGGACAACGCAACTCTGCAAAACAGGGTGATATGTCAACAAAAATATTAAGAAAAGTCAATGAACAAGGATTTTACAATTTTAGCTATGCATGATGTATGTATGAATGTATGAGTGTTATCATGCGTATGGTGACAAAACAAATATAAAACACTGGGAGTACACAGGAAAAACCAACTCTGGCACAAACAACATCCGGCTAAACCACATCCAAGATGATCATTCCAAGAAAAAGTAAGTTCCAACAGAAGAAACAAACCCTACTGCCTGCTTTATCTTTACTGGGGAGAAACATAATCCGGATGTAAACTAAAAAAGTGACAGAATAGTATAGATACAGGGATAGAACATCCTTCTTCAAGCTTCACTGAGGAAATAAATGTTTTCAAAAGTAACACTTTTACCGGGGATTACAAAATCAATTTCAAGAAAAGAAGATGGACACCAAATCATCAAAACATTCACTGGGGAATTCAGGCCTACTTCATTGGGGAGGTTAACACCACATCCTCAAATGGGAAAACCACAATACGTTCTTCACTAGAGAAACCAGGGACCTGCGTTCTTTAAGAGTGATTATGGTACCAACTTCTCGGGAAAAAGAACTTCCATTAGACCGAACGAAAACTTCACTAGAGAAATCTCAGATTGAAAATTCACATCATGAGAACTCAGTAAAGAGGAGAAATGAATCCAAACTTGGTCGAGGATACCAGAGTCACGAACCCAATACGGAAAATCATCTTGAGTAAACCTTCCCGAGGGGAACAAAAACATCTTAAAACAAACTGGAGTTTGTCCATTCTTGGGATCACCATTTTGTTGTTGTTGTTCTTTTTTTTCGCATCACAAATTCCAAAGTAAAAGCAAATTGTAAATTCTTTATGAAAAATCGATTTTGTTATTTAATCTTTTTGAAAAATTTATTTTGTTGTTGTTGTTGTTCTTTCATTAATAAAATGGTAGTCTGTGAATGGCGAGACTCCATGGATGATTACAAAGTTCGGAAAATGGTAATATATAATGGAAAAGATACATTGAGATACAATGACCACTATCCCCTCTAACAACTTTTGAAATCCCAAGCAGCAGCTTCTGTTTAAGTGTGATGAGAGTCCGAGAAGATTATTGCTCCAATGATCAAGTCTTGTCTGATGTAGTTACTTGCCAAGGAAGTCCCTAACTTTTGCCTAAGTTGCCCTTGTGGGTTTTCAGCTTAGCGGTAAATTTATTCTGTTTATGTCTCTAATATTTTCCTAGACCGCCCTTTCAGGTTTTTGGCCTACCGAGACGCTCTATTTTTCCTAAGTCGCCCTTTCGGGTTTTCAACTTAGCAAGCTGTTCTTTTATTTCTTTAGGCAAATTATTTCTTGACTGCATCAACATTCATGGGACGTGGGAACTCCTCACCATCCATAGTTTCAAGAATTAATGCACCGCCAGAGAATACTTTCTTGACAACATATGGGTCTTCAAAATTAGGAGTTCACTTGCCCCTAGAATCAGTGTTGAAAGACATGATCTTCCTGAGCACGAGGTCGCCTTCTCTGAATTCACGAGGTTTGACCTTCTTATCAAAATCTTTCTTCATCCTTTTCTGATATAACTGGCCATGACACAAAGCCGTCATCCTCTACTCTTCGATCAGATTCAATTGGTCAAACCCGTTTTGGACCCATTCAGCCTCTGTAAACTTGGTTTCCATTATCACACGCAAAGAGGGAATCTCAACCTCGATTGGGAGTACAACTTCCATTCCATACACCAGGGAGAATGGGGTTACTCCTGTTGAAGTACCGACAGATGTTCGATATCCATGCAGAGCAAAAGGGAGCATTTCATGCCAATCCTTATAAGTAACAACCATTTTCTGGATAATTTTCTTGATATTTTTATTAGCAGCTTCAACAGCCCCATTCATCTTCGGCCTGTACGAATATGAATAGTGATAGACAAGCTTGAATTCCTCACAAAGTTCTGTCATCATTTTATTGTTCAAATTCGAGCCATTGTCGGTGATAATTCTGCTCGGCATACCATATCGACATATAAGATTATTCTTGATGAAACGCACAACCACCTCCTTAATAACATTGGCATATGAAGCAGCCTCCACTCATTTGGTGAAGTAATCAATTACTACCAATATAAAACAATGTCCATTTGAAGCTTTGGGTTCTATCATCCTAATCATGTCAATACTCCACATAGAGAAATTCCATGGGGAGGAAATCACATTGAGAAGTGTCGGAGACACATGTACCTTGTCTGCATAAATCTGGAATTTATGACATTTCTTTGAAAATTTATAATAATCAGATTCCATTGTCATCCAATAGTAACCTGCCCTTAGCATCCTTTTAGCCATCGAATGTCCATTAGCATGAGTTCCAAATGAACCTTCGTGAACCTCATGCATCAACATGCCTTCTTCGTGTCTATCCATGCATCTGAGAAAGACCATGTCATAATTTCTTTTATACAACACATTTTCACCGAGGAAGAAACTGCCAGCCAATCTTCTCAGTGTCTTTCTATCTTTCTTCGATGCACCGATCGGGTATTCTTGAGTCTGAAGAAAAATCTTTATATCATGATACCAAGGTTTTTCATCTTCTACCTCCTCTATTGTAAACACATGAGCGGGCCTATCCAGTCGCTAAACCGTAATTCGAGGTATATCATTCCAAGTATTCACTTGGTACATAGAAGCCAGAGTTTCCAAAGCATCCGCCATTTGATTTTTATCTCTAGGAATGTGATGGAATTCAACTTTGTTAAAGAATGGTAACAATCTTCTAGCATAATCTTTGTAAGGGATCAAGCCGGGGTGAAGAGTATCCCATTCTCCTTTAATCTGATTTATTACCAAAGTTGAATCACCATACACATCTAGAATTTTAATTCTGAGATCAATAGCTTCTTCGAGACCCATGATGCAAGCCTCATATTCTTCCATATTATTAGTATAATCAAATGTCAACCTTGCGGTAAATGGAATGTGAGATCCATGTGGAGTGACAATCACAGCACCAATTCCTTTACCATAAGCATTCACAGCTCCATCAAATATCATACTCCAACGAGATTCCGGGTTAGGATCTTCCTCAGGCAATGGTTCATCACAATCCTTCACTTTCAGGAACATCACATCCTCATCGGGGAATTCATATTCTACAGACTGGTGATCCTCCACTAGTTGGTGAGCAAGATAATCTGCCAACACTCTGCTCTTAATAGCTTTTTGAGTGTGGTATTCAATATCATATTCAGATAACAACATCTGCCAGCAGGCAATTCTCCCAGTAAGAGCAGGCTTTTAAAAAATGTACTTGATTGGATCCATTTTAGAGATCAACCAAGTAGTGTGATTCAACATATACTACCGCAAACGCTTTTCCACCTAGGCCAAAGCACAACATGTCTTTTCCAACATGGAATACCGCGACTCACAATCAGTGATTTTTTTACGGAGATAATAAATGGCAAACTCCTTCTTCCCTGTTTCATATTGTTGTCCCAGAATACAACCCATGGATTTATCTAACACTGTCAGATACATAATCAACGGTCTTTCTTTGATAGGAGGGAGCAAGATAGGCGGTTCAAGAAGATATTCTTTAATACTTTCAAATGCCCTCTGACAATCATCCGTCCACACACAACCTTGATCTTTCTTTAACAACTTAAAGATCGGTTCACATGTTGCAGTCATGTGGGAAATGAATCTGGAAATATAATTCAAACGCCCGAGGAAACGTCTGACTTTATTTTCAGTTCTTGGTGCTGGAATCTCTTGAATTGCTTTGACTTTATCAGGGTCAACTTCAATTCCTTTCTATGTAACAATGAAACCCAACAATTTTCCTGATCGAACACCGAAGGTGCATTTATTTGGATTCAAGCGGAGACGATACTTCCTCAAACGCTGAAACAACTTCAACAAATCTTCTACATGCCCTTCTCCAATCTGGGATTTGGCAATCATATCATCAACATATACTTCGATTTCCTTGTGCATCAGATCATGGAATAGGGCTGTCATAGCCCTCTGGTACGTTGCACCAGCGTTCTTCAACCCAAAGGCATCACTCTGTAACAGAATTTTCCCCAGGGTGTGATAAACGTTGGTTTTTCCATGTGCTCCGGAGCGATTCTTATTTGATTATACCTGGAAAATCTGTCCATGAACGAGAATATTTTGAATTTTGCTGTGATATCCACTAACATATCAATGTGTGGTAATGGAAAATCATCTTTTGGACTAGCTTTATTTAGATCTCTGTAATCTACGCACGTGTAGACTTTTCGGTTTTTTTCCGGTACTGGGACAATATTGGCAATCTATTGAGGATACACTGACGTCACAAGAAAACCACCATTAATCAGCTTTAGAACCTCCTCTTTGATTTTCACTTCCATATCTGGGTGAGTTCTTCTCAACTTTTGTTTAATTGGCGGACACTATGGCTTCAACGACAATTGGTGCTCTACAATATCTGTATCTAGTCCAGGCATATCTTGGTAAGACCAAGCAAAAATATTCACACACTCTTTCAACACCTCAATCAACCTGCTCTTCACATCAGGATGCAACAATTCTCCAATCTTGACTTCCTTCGAATCTTCTTCTGAACCCAAATTGATCACTTCCAATGGCTCTTTATATGGCTGAATGGTATTTTCCTCGTGCTCAAGCAACCATGATACCACTTCTGGAATCTCATCATAATCTTCTTCTTCAGCTCCATACACATGACATTCAAAGTTGGGAGAGGGTGCAGGGTCATTGTATTCAACGGGTTTTTTAATTAATCTGCATATATGACTTATGATTTCTTTTTAGAAACTAACACATATAACAAGTGATCATGAAGATTGAATTTCAATTATTATTTATTTTGAAAGGTTTTTATTTATTACCATTTTCCAAGAAAAAGAAGAAAATAAAGACACAATTTGGGAAACAAAGACAAATTTTATTATTGATTTTAAAAGTCACAACAAACAGATAAGCCCTACAACATTAATACGTCCACCTTGGGCAGAGTGAAAGCCTTTTTCAAAAAGATTAAAATAACAAATTACTTTGAAACATGTATGCAAGAGGGAACATCAATGGTGATCCAATTCTGAACCCTAACTCCGTGGGTCACATAATTTGACATTTCCTGCTTTTCTTCATCTTCTATAATGGCATTAATCCTGGAAACAGTTGGATGAAGTTATCCCCCGTTATGGAAGATGTCTTGATACTTGCTCGCAACAGACTTCGGATTCATGCCATTACCTTTCTCATTCTTCAAAGAGAACCCCAAGCCAGCTTTGTTCTTGTTCACAAGTGGATCCACAATCTGTCCCCACACTTCACTATGACCCTTACGCACAACCTTTTGCGCATCCTTAAGTGGAACCATGGAATTCTCATTTCCTCTTATACCGTCAATGGATAGGGTTTGGAACTGGGATCCAACAGCAGCTTCATCCGCCTCCACAATGCTGAAAGAGGACAAATGAGATATCAATAATGCCTGTTCCCATTTTATGATCACTACTTTCCATTCACGTACAAACTTAAGTTTGTGGTGTAAAGTTGAAGTGACAACCCCTGCCTCATGAATCCACGACCGTCCTAGAAAACAACTATAAACAGAAACAATGTCCATGACGTGGAAAGTTATCTGGAACAAATGTGGTCCTATATGAATAGGCAAGTCCACTTCACCAATAATAGATTTCCTTGATCCATCAAACGCGTTCACAATGATTCCACTCGGGTGCATAAATGTTCCTTGATATTTCAACTTCATAAGAGTGCTCCTCGATATAATGTTCAAAGCAGATCCATTAAATCAGCACATTGGATAATGAATCATTCTTGCAGTTCATAGAGATGTGGAGGGCCAAGTTGTGATTCCTTCCTTCATTTGGTAATTCATCATCGCAGAAACTCAAGTTATTACATGATGTAATGTTCCATATTATGCTACTGAATTGGTCTATTGGCATATCACTCTCCATAAAGGCTTGGTCCAAAACCCTCATCAAGGAATCTTTGTGAGCAAAGGAGTTCATCAATAAAGCTAAGATAGATATTTTTGATGGAGTCTGCAGTAGCTGATCTACAATTCCGTAGTTGCTAATCTTGATTATCTTCAAAATATCATCCACTTCTTTCTATAACGTAGCCCCACTAGTCTCACCCGTAGCCTTCTTGGGTTCAACATTCTCAACAATTTTCTTTCCAGCACTAACATCTCTTCGAACTACTGGTGCAAACACACGACCGTTGCGGGTCACCCTGCTATTTTCAGCAATATTCCCAACATCAGGCATTGGCTGGATGGGAACTTCCACTCCATCCTCTAAGATTGTAGTGTTGTATTTGTAGGGCACAACCTTATCTGATATGTAGGGGATAGGACCCGAAAAACTAATCACCAATGGGGTAACAACTGGCTTGCAATAATACTAAACTTCAAGATGGGCGGGTTCCCAAAAACAAGGTACAATGATGTTTACCCCTTCTTCAACATAATTAGTCATTATTGAGTCATTTCTAGAAAACAAATCCTCATCTGAGGAGAAATACTCATCTGCAGAGGCATACTCTTCATCCGACTCTTCTTCAATCAAACAAACCTCAACCATATAAACTTCATGGTAATCATCTCTTTGACTTGTGACCTTGATAGTTCCATTGTCTAACAACAACTAAACACCCTTTTTCACGATTGAACATCCTCGAGAATCTCGACAGCAAACTCGGCAAGATCCATATTGGTGTTCCACCTGACCATCCATATGGTAGAAGGTAGCATTCAATTGCACAAGGTCCTCATTCATATACTCTACATCAAAATTTATGAATTCTCCAGGGCATCCAGAAACCATATTCACCTCCTCTTCATACGCTGCCTTAGGCCTGATCATGTGGATAAGACCTTCATCCATCATCTCTTGTAAACCAGCCTTTATCTTATCCCAACCATGTATGTCTGTACTGCAAATAGCACAACTGGAATGGTCATGCGTATAGTAGCTAAATTCACAAAGGTCTTCATGCATTTTCACCAAATCTCCTCTAACCATATTAATATCAAAAATCTGGAAGTCACCTGGACAACCGACCACCATATTCACAGCATTTACTCCCTCATGCTTGGGTAGAGGATTATATTTCACATTAGGTCCCACGTTCTTGAAAGATAGAACACCAGACTTCACCAACTTCTGCACCTCAGTCTTCAAAGGATAACAATTCTCAACATTATGCCCTGGTGCTCCCTGATGAAAAGCACATGTTTGGTCTGCCTTGTAATACCAAGGAAATGGTGATGGTACGGCGGGAGGTGGTCGGGTCTGAACCAACTTCTTCTGAATCAATGCCGGTAGTAACTCTGTATAGCTCATAGGAATAGGATCATAACTCTCCCTTCTCTGATTAAACCCTTGATTCCTCTGCTGGGACGGTCTATGATAAGCAACGGTAGTTGGAGCGGTACCTACAACTGGAGTAACCGAGGCGACTTGCTGATGACGCTCATAATTCCTTCTAGGAGTATTAACCCTCCTTTCTTGCATAACAACATTTTCATCCCCTTCCTTTTTCTTGGTAAACCCATAAGATGGTTTCTTCACACCTCCAGAATTTTCACTCTTCGTTAAAAGACCGTCTCTTACAGCCTCTTCTAAGCGGATACCCATTCCTACCATTTCAGTAAAGTAACTTGGTGCACTTGCTACCATCCTCTCGTAGTAGAAAGCACCCACGTTTTCAAGAAAATCTTAGTCATCTCCTTCTCTTCCATAGGAGGAATCATTTGGGCGGCTACCTCACACCATCTTTGTGCATATTCTTTGAACGATTCCCTATCTTTCTGAACCATGGCCCTGAGTTGATCACGGCCAGGCGCCATGTCCATGTTGTACTTGTATTGTTTGATGAATTCTTCTCCCAAATCATTGAAAGTATGGATATTGGTGCTGTCCAAACTCATATACCACTTCATCGCAGCACCGATCAAACTATCCTGAAAAAAGTGAATCAACAGACGCTGATCATCAGTATGGGTAGACATTCTCCTCACGTACATCATCAGATGAGCACGAGGGCAAGTGCTTCCCTTGTACTTCTCAAACTCTGTGTGATCGATGGAAATAGAACTGACTGTTTTGAAATGCTGGTTCGCGAAATGTCGCGGTAAGCAAGAGTCGCCACCGTCTTTTATTTTCTCCAACAAGGAAAGGACAAAAGCACATCAAAATTCCTTTTCGAGATGTTTCTCGGTTCGGGAGGTAGATTATAGAAAGGGAAGGTGTTAGCACCCTTTCTATCCGTGGTTATCCACGGGCTCTTAGGTACTTGCTCACTATGTTTTCAAAATGTTTTGCTTTTCTTGTGTTTGTGGGTTTTGAAAAAAGTTTGTTTTGAAAACATCGTTTTAACTCTTGTATCTGTCCTCAAGAGTGTATGAAGTGTTTGTTTGAAAACTTTGTTCGAAAATAGTGTAAGTGCGAAAAGTTGTTTTGTTTTGAAAGAACAAGTATCTAAGAACCTCTACCTACTCAAAGGAATTAAGCTTTGTAAATGTCCTTTAGACAGTACTATCCCACTATTGAGAAGTAGGTAGAACCGTCATTGGAGTTTTCGGGTCAATTCGATTATAGGGACATGTGGTCACCAAAGCAATAGTAGGACGCCTTAGCGGTAACCCTAATGTCCTAGATCCTTTTTATCCGAGGCAACCGTTTCGAGGCAACTTGGATCTTTAGACAGGAGGGCAACCTCTAAAACACCCTATACTCAATGACCACGTCGAGGCAACCAAGTGAGGTGTACCCTAAGAGTGGCATGTGCGAGTGTGTCAAGTTTCATGTTAAGTTATCTTTGCACATGTTATGGTGAGCTACGTTTTGATTTTATTTTGAGAACAATTCTTGTCATGCATAACAATTAATAGTTGCAGAAAGTAAATTGCGGAAAGTAAATCTACGCTATTACAAGGCGTCGGGTATTTACATCGCCAAAAACAAACCCTTGGAAAATAAATGCGAGAGAATAAAAGAAATCGATAAAAAGGTCCTAATTAACGCTATTACATTCTCGGAGCAATTACATAAATATGACCAAAAAATAACATGCGCGAATAGAAATTAAATCGGAGAAGTCCTTAGGGTTTTGACCCTTTTTGAGAAAAGAATGAATTTTTGGTTATTTTGCATTTAATTAAACCTAATTCTAATTAATTAAATAAAAGAAATATTTTATAAGTTTTTTATGTTTTTAGGAAAATAAAATAAAAAGGAAAACATGATTAAAAGTTGTCAAAAACCTAATTCTACATGGATTTTATTTATTGTGAAAATAATTAAAGTTAACCTAATTAAAACAAATTAAATTAATTAATTACATTTATTTACAAAAATAATAAAGGGTGAAACTAATTAATAATAATAATAATTATATTTTTTAGGTTTTCTGAATTTATTATGAAAATAATTAATTTATGAGTTAATTAAATAATAATAATAATAATAATAATTAATAAAATAGTTAAATAAATGAAATAGAAAATATAAAGAGAAAAAAGAAACCAGGGGGGTGCTGGCCCATTATGGAGGTTAGTTTGGCAATCTGAAGCCCATTATCCTCAAGCCTGTTTTGACTTTTTGGTTTGTCCATGCGCATGGTTGATTGGGAGTATGGTGATCACTCCATCCCGGCCTTCAGATTTGAGCTTAAAGACACATGGCGTGCTGAGATGAGAAGCGTATGGTGGAACGCTTTTGGAGACCTGTATGTAATTACATGAAGAAAAATAGAAACAATTATTCTGGGGGACCTGGGACTCGAACCCAGGTCCCAATGATTCCAATCCAATGCCTTAACCACTCCAACTGCACGCTTTAGTTATTAATAAAATAACAAACAATTAATATATTAGGAAACTAAACAAAATGCTGTACAAACAAATAAACGCGCGCCCTTTTTTTGAATTACCCAATAGCATGTCAACAACTCATCATCTTCCTCGTTGAACCTGCAAAATAAACGTTAGATAGCAGGGGTTTTTAACCCCCACAATATGCAATGACCAAAAATAGCGATTAGCCCTGTGTTGTATATAAATATTTCGCGGGTGTGGCTTTGGATTCGTCTTGACCTAACGAATTCAGTCATGGGTCTTATGAGGCTCAATTTTTCTTGTATTAAGAATCCCCAAATTCCAAGCTCAGGAACCCTAGAATTCATCCATGGCAATTTATGATTATGTGCATTATAATTCAATTAAACTATGCCAATAGCTTCATATGGATTCAAGCAATGCAAAACAAACAAAAATCATGTTAAATGTGCATGAAATAAGAAATACGATTCTGAAAAAAATGGTAAACTATTAAACTGTTCTTGATGATTCTTGTAGCTTTAAGGCATGGTTTTGATTGCTACACGTTCCTCACACTCCCTGCAATGTGTTAGAATCCACAAAAGCCTTTGAATCGTGCTAGAATATGGAAATCAGTTTTTCAATTTTCTTGAATTTTTTCAATGTGGTTATGGCTTTTTCTGCAGAGATTTCACGTATGCATGATTAGGGTTGGCTTGTGTATATATAGGAGACTGAAATTAGGTCAAATCTTTGAGCAAAAATCCATTGGAATGATGATTAAATATTTGATTGGAAATCATATATTTTTGAATCTTCATGATTGGAAAAAGTTGCCAAATTTGGAGATTTTTGCATATTTTATTTGTGCACGAATTTTCCAGCATATCTTGACCACATTTTCTTCACAAAAAGATTGAAAAATCAAATCTTTGTATTTTCCTACAATTTAAATTAATTAAATGAATTAATATTGATTAAAAATCCAATTAATTAATAGAAAATAAGAAAATAAATTCATTAGGCTTGATTGGTCGTGCATAGGCCATGGATAAAGTTTCAAGAAGAAATTTGAGGCCCATTAGCAAAAACAAGGTGTTTTGAGCAAAGTTGACTTTTGCAAATTCATAAAAATTTCCCAACTTCTCCAATGCATATCTTGCTCAATTTTGATCATATGAACATGTTCTTGGACATTTTGGAAAGGTCTTGAAGTCCTCTAACCAATGCCTTTAGTCCCATGTTATTTGGATTTACCAATCTCAAGTTATGGTCTTTGACTTAAAGTGCATTTTTGTTGACTTTTGAATTTGACCTATAATGTAGAAATTGATAACTTTTTATGAGAGCATTTCTTGGACTTGGAGTGTGAAGATGGATTGTAGGAAATTTAATCCCCTTCAAAATGAGCATTGGATGGGAATTTTATGATGAACCATGAAAAAGTTATGCCTTGGTCAAGATACAGTTGACTTTTCTACTGTCCAAAAATAGTAACTTTTTGCATCTTGATGATTTTTGAGCTATTCTTGTGGAATCATGATCAAGACTTGATCAAATGATGATTGTGGACTCAAAATAAGATGTTGACCAAAATTTTTGACTTTTGACTGTAAAATGACCATTTTGCCCTTGCAGTTGACTATGGATCAAATGAGGCTTTTGACTGTGCAATTTGACACTGTGAGTCTTGAAAATTGACATGTAGATGCTTGAGGATGTATATGGACCTATGAGACTTGATTGAACCATTGGAAACCCCAAATTCCTTGAAAGGACCAAAACCCTAATTTCAGCTGGCTTAGGAGGTGGTCTGACTGTGCAATCTGAGAAATCTTGAACCATTGGAAGATGATTCTTGATAAATCTTGAGGAATATGGGAGGGCAAATTTTGGGGTACAACACTCTGGGACCTTAAACTTAGCAGGTATCTTAACATTCGGGACCAAGCATAACTCATTCACATTCTGCCCAAATAGCTCTTTTCCCCTGAGGGCCTTCATCTCTCTTTGCATCTTGTCAAACTGCTCTTGAAAATCATCCATTATGTCATAAAGACCCAAGTCTTCACTCGATGAAGGGAATGGACGACACACATCATCATTAACAAACAAAACCATATTCACCGAAGGAGGCGCATCAGGAGCAACATGCACCACAAAAGGTGCCGGAGTAACAATAATCTGAACAATTGTTATATCTTGAGGACCAAGATTGAAACCTTCAGGTGCAAAATTCTCTGGAATTCCTCATGGATAACCTTGAGGCATGCAATTTTTAACAAGAGCTGGAGTAACAAATACAGGAATAGTCGGAGCTTCAGTAGCTGCCCTTGTTGGTTGAGGTTGGACACTCGGTGGCTGATTCTGAGCAGCCACCAGAGCTTCCATCAGAGTAGTTAGATTGGCCATGCGTACCTTCAAAGCAGAAACCTCCTCGTGCAGCTCGCGATTCTCTTGTTCTAAGTTGTCCATCTTTTTTCTGAAATTAGCCCGAGTGTTGTAGTGATGAGTTAGCTTGCTGAACGAAGTAAAGAAGCTTGGTGAGACACCTGGATATGCATAACAAATGCAAGAAATATGTGCAATATGATGCATGATATGTAATGCACATGATTTTATTTTATTTAATATTTCAAGGGATTTAAAATTTATGGACATATTACGAATATCAAAGTAATAACGCATTTGAAATACTGAAAAAAATTTATTATAAAAAGTCCAAAATGGATTACATGTTTCAATGATCCCAAGTACAAGATGAAAATAAAATCTAAAACCCTGAGAAGTAAAACTGATGGAGACCACTCTATATGCTGGCGCTCCCCCGTGAGCCTGGCAATCTGAGCTTTCAGCCTCTGGTTTTCTTACGCACATCTGATGGCAACCTCCTTCCAATCACCTGAATCAGGAAGTGAGTAATCATCATTTGATTGAGGCTTAGGAGAAAATAAATCCCCTTAACTCTCCATAGACTCTACCACTCGACTCTCAAGGATCTCAATCAAGTCGTCTTTCTCCTTCAAGTCTGTTTCATAGGAAATATCTAAAATTTGGAACTTGTTCTTCCAAGTGTCCTTTTCCTGCTGCATCCTGACCAAAGCAAGTTGTAGCTCTTCTATATCATCCAATAAGGGAGGAGTGGTCTTCACAAATATATCAGGCATAGGTGTTTCCCAGGAATACAACATCTTCAACTGAATAGTTCTCTTTTGGATCCACTGAAGATATGGCTCCAAAGAAACAACACCCCTAGGTCCCATATCCTTCCTACTCTTCTTATGAATGTGACGCCAGGCCTTCGCAATCTGCTCCCTAGCTTCCCTATGATCTTCTCCCTCCTTCATAAAGAAACTACTCAAATGAATACTATTTAGTTTATCCCTCATCAGATAACCAAGTTGTCGTCGTGTAAGAACAGGGTTATAGTTAATTCCTCCCTTTGTACCAAGAAGAGGTACATTGGGGAAACTACCACAACTGCCAATAATCTCTATATCCTGGTAAGCTCGATGATACAAGTCAATATCTGAGTGAGTAAGTGCCACGATCTTAGGAGCCCAACGGGGTTCCTCTTGACATCCCAAAAAGCATAAGACTGAGGCATATGAGAGATAAACCACTGGTACAACAGAGGCGTGCAACAAATAATCATCCCCCCATGATAAGAATTTAGAAGATGAATAGAGTAATAAGCATCACCCAACAAGGTAGGAACTGGGTTTCCAATCATGAAGATCCTGATAGCATTAATGTCAACAAACTTGTCCACATTAGGAAATAAGAACAACCCGTAAGCAAGTAGAGAAAAGATGTCCTCAAAAGCGACTGTACTCTTCATCCTAGAAAAGTAACGAGCTTTCTCCAATAAGAACTGAGCTGGTAATCCTCTAATAACTCCTTTAGTAGTCATACGGGTTTCCACCTCAGACTTCCCCAGATGAATCAAAGCAGCAATCTCATGTGGTTTTGGCTCACCCTCTAAACCAGTAAAAGGAACATGATCGGTAACAGGTAAATCCAATAGATAAGAATACTCCTCCAGTGTGGGAACCAACTGATAGTCGGGAAAAGTAAAGCAATGATACATCGGATCATAGAACTGGACCAAGGTCGAGAGAATACCCTCCTTCATCTTTAGCTTCATGAGAGGAATAATGTATCCATACTTCTTCTGAAAGTCTGCAGAACACTCGATCTCGGGAATTAGACTGATCAACTCATCTATATTGGGATCCTTGAAACTGTATTTCCCGGTCTTTCTCTTTCCAAAATCCATGGTTAAAAAGTACCTGAGATATTCACAAATGGTCAACCTTTAAATCCCTTGAAATATGGTTTCTTCAAGAGATGCTTATGAGTGCATGGATGCATGATCACACATATAAGGTTCATAGGTTCAACGTCACGAGCATGAGGTCGAAGGAACTACCCATAAGGTGTCGGTCTAAAAGTTATCACCTGCCGAACAAGGTTCTAGAGGTTCCCAGAGTCTACATCCTTCCATCAGATATTACCAACTTTCCAATTAACTCGGTAATTAGTAATATTCTCAAGAAAGACTCGTCCGAGCGTAGTATCGCGTGACAAATATTTCCATATTACTCCGTCATAGCTTCCGCACTACACCTAAAATGCCAATATGGGGTTTGGTATTCTATGATCCTTAGTTTCAGCAGGCTCCCAGGTAGAAAGCAGTATGTTTTCCCGATTACTCGGTAAACGATACTACAATTAAAGGGGCCTCCACTGAGTGGGGGATCGTATGCCTCCTTTTTTGGGATTACTCCCTCAAAGTTAACATGACTATACCGCCCTTCCTATCTTAATGTTTGCCCAAGTCCGGGTATTGGACTGATGAGTAATCACCAAGCACCCTGAAAACCAGGAAAATCCAGACAAACATATATGCAACATATAACACAAAAAATAATAATAACACACATACAGATATAAACAAAGATAGGCTCAACCCACTTAGGGATGGACCAGCAAAAGGTTAATATTTCCCCAATGAAGTAGACATTTTTCTATAGCAGTGGAAATGTTCAAGACTAAGTCATTGGATTGACTAGACTTTATACAAATCAAAATAAAAATCGTCACCGCGCTTTATTGTTTCCAAAGGAATGTGAAAAGAGCGAATAACCCAAACAAAGGGAGAAAGATTCTAGGTAAGGGGGTTGGTTATGAAAAGGGAAGGTATTAGCATGCTAAACATCTGTGGTACTCCGCAGGAACCTCTTTGTAAAATCTGTATATTTGGCTATTAAGTATCTTAAGAAAAAGAAAGGAAAATATCAAGTGAGAAAAATAAAAATGACAAGAAAGTAAATACTGAAATGAGCAAAAATAAAAATAGCATGAAATGTAAATGCTAAAAGTAAATAGTGCATAAAAATAAAAGGGGCATATAATAAAAGAATAAAGGATAAAGTCAATTATTAGTGATTAGTGGTTGGTTGGATGATCATCTTGAAACTTGCATTTGGAACTCATTAGAGGATTGGAAGAACCAAAGCCTCCACACAACAAGTTGCATTTGCTTTTTCTCAAGTATATCATCCACTTGGAATCCTTCTGAGTATCATTTAATAATCAACGATGTTTAAGTGTTCCGCGTTGACCAAAGGTATTGTAGATCCATTAGAGGATTGGTAGAACCAAAGCCTCCACACAATGAATCTCAAGGTTATTGGATCAAAGAGATCAAATTAACATACTTGGGCTTGCAAACATAAGTTTGGGCCATAAATGATCATTTATTAGAATCGGGACAAAAGTTAGCGCTATGTTAAGCAATTGTAAGTGGACTTATATAGAAGTCACACCTATTTTGAGGCCGATCAATAGCAATCTATGCACCATTTGTTTTCAGACATAATATAGAGATCATACTCCAACAACATTTAGTGCAATAAGAAGGGGATGAGATGAAAAGGGGTGAGAGAGAATATACAAACCACTTTTGGATTAAATTTAATCAAACTATTATTAAAATCATTCATCCATTTTTATGGAGTTAGACTCAACACCATGGATCCAATGATATTAATAAAGTTCATGATAAAAAATCTAACCCAAGATCTGCCAGAAAATAGTCAAAAAATAATATTACATTTTAATATATACCAAAAGGTTTAAAAATAATGTTTAAAAATAGAAATAAAATAGAAAAATATCAACTATGTTCAAATTAATCAAAAAATAAAAAGTAAGACCATAGAAAAATCAGAAATGGGCTCGAATGATTTTATAAATTTTTTGGTAATTTTTTAAAGACAGAACTTATTTTTAAAATTGAAAGAAATGGGTAAAATAAACCAAAAATGATAAAAAAAATATCAAAGTCATAAACAAAAATAAAATAAAGTCACCAATATTTGTCAAAATATCATTGGATAATTCCATAATTTTTTCAGAATTTAAAATTGCATAAAAGTATTTTTAAACATTTAAAACAATTCAAATAAAGTGTAAATTTATAAAAAATACCAAAACACAAAATTAAATTGTGAAAAAATAAAAATCAGAAAGAATAATCAAAAATATTTTTCATAATATTTTCAGATTTTTTGGACTTAAAATGAATTTTCTATGATTTTTTGAAGTTTAAAACAATTAAATATAAAAATTTAGAAAAGAAAATAAAATTCAAAAATATGTGAACCATTGGGTGAGAGTCAAAACGCGTTAGTAATCAGATCCAAAGGACCTAGCGCACTGTGCATATCATGGTCATTAGTGAATAAAGCATAAAATCAGAAATAAAATCAGAATTCAAAAATAACAAGTGGCGTGCCATCATTAGTTGGAAGATGACACGTTGGTCATCTTCAACCTCCAGCCAACGTGAATTACATGTCTCTCAAACTGTAAAATCAGAAGCTCAAACCTATGCCATTCACTTCGTCTCTTTAAGACGAAGACAACCACACCCTCGCGCCAAATTTATATAAACTGTAGCGCAAGCAATTTGGAAAGAAAGTTTTGAAAAGGGATTTGAAATTTCATGGTCAAAACTTGTTTCCAGTAAAAGGTAAATGTTACGACTAGAACCAGGGCAATGAGAGCATCACAATGATATCAAAGTTTTAAAGAATTGATGAAGGAATTTACCTATTGAAGTTGAGTTGCAGAACTCTGAAACTGGACTTCTATGGAGCAGTATAGGGCATAATTCTTGAATGTAATTATATGGTTAGCTTCAGGGAATATCAATGAAGGTGAATTGATGAAAAAGTTAGATTGAAAAAGGCTTGTGTATGGATTTCGAAGTTGCTGAATTCTGAGTTATGGAACAAGTTTGGCAGGGTGATTCTGGCTATCCAAGCTTGAGAAAATGAATGGGATAGTTCAAGTATTTATAGGAGAAGCAAATGGGATCAAAAGGAAGAGTGAATGATGCATTTTGGAGGGAATTCGTGCAAACCTGATGCACGAGTGAAGTGTGATCTAATTTTCACCAAAACTCATCCAATCCTTGCGTTTTGAGGTGCTAAACAATTCTGGAACTTCACTAAACATGTTTAGAGGAAAAAAAGCATGGAAAACTTGTAATTAGAGGCCACATTATGGATTTCAAAATTCTGACTTGGTGAGAAATTCAGTTTCAAAGTCCCAACTTCTGACCAATGGCATTTTCAACTCAAGGGCTCTTAGGGCATGATTCTTGATGTTTTAGAAAGACGAGGTTACAAGCTTTGAAATGGAACAGAAATGGAGTTAAATTGATGCTTGAGATTAAAATTTAAAGGAGTCAATGTTGGAGAAAAAGGGTTGACTTTCCATACTTAGAAATATTTCAAATTTTCCTTCAAAAAATGACCTATAATGTCCTACATTTAAACATAGCTTTTCACTTGGAATTTTCTCTTTACCAAAAAAGAGGGAATGAAGTAGATATTTTGAATGAAATTTTGAAACTTGAACCATTCAAAATATCCAAGAATTGAGAAAGTTATGACTTGTTGAAGTTGGGAAAATTTCATGAAATGACCTATAGTCTTTTGCATCCTTAAGGAAACTTCCATCCATTTTCTCACTTTACACATAAAATAAGGCATAAACTTCACATCTTCAAGATCATTATGGAAAAATAATGGTCTCAAGGTGATAAAAATTGACCAAGTTATGCTTATTTGAAGTCACACATGAAAAATTGGGGATTCATTTGGAGGACTTGTAATCTTTCTTCCTTATCATGTTTCTTCCACATGAAAACTCCTTGGAACTTTTGAAGTGATTTGTTATTACCCATTTGAAGATAATTATTTTTTTGGAATTACTCAAAAATACCAAAATATGGGCAAGATATACTCCTTTGAAGTTCAAAACCCTAGATCCTAGATTAAACATGCCTTGAGGAACTTTGACAATTTTGAACAAACTTCTTGTACCAATTTTTTTTTGTAAATATAAGTTGTTGAGGATGATAATGAGAACTCATAGCAACAACAACCACTTCCATATCTTGAGAATTGAGAGAAATATGCATTTGTGACCAATGGGGAACAAAGCCTTGTCCAAGCATGACAATTCTCCAATCAATCCCTTGTGCTTTTCAACCAAATTTTATAACCTTGAAATGTGGTGAACCAAAATAACCTTGCCATGCCATTTCTTCCAAAACAAATCCAATGGTGAGGTTTTATCCTCTCAAGCTTTATTTACTAGGGCATGGAAATAAACTCATAAACCCATGGAGCAACTTGCTGAATCTTATTACCTTTACCTACATGAGTAACAAGAAAGACAAACTAACATTGCATTTCATTAATTAAAATAAGAAATGAAGACAAAAATATTCATGATCACAAAAGAACACAAGTCAAGTTGCTTGGTGATTCCTCAAAGAGCAAAGCTAAATATAGGGAGGGGAACCAAGAATCCTAATGCGATCTTGTTGTGGATGAATCAAAATGGTATGATGAAGGGATCTTAGGGGAAAGAATTGTGGTACAAGACTTACCTTGTGGGTAGTACTTTGACTTCATTCTCGTGATGTTAAACCTATGAACCCCCATGTTTATGATCTTGTGTGTGATTGTTGCATCATCATGCATTCATACACCCATGAGCATTCTTTAAGCAGTTTTTCAAGGAACTTAAAGTTGACTTATACAAATATCTAAGGTACTCTTTTGACCATATATTTTTGAAGGAGAATACTCAGAATTACAGTTTCAAGGATATTAAGATGGAGGAACTGATGAGTTTGATTTTTGATATTGAGAGTTTTACAAATTTCTGGAAAAGTATGGAGCCATTATGCCTCTTCTGAAGCTCAAGATGAAGGAGGGTATTCTTTCTACATTTGTCCATTTCTATGATCCGTTATACCAGTGTTTTACTTTTCCTGATTATCAGCTGGTGCCCATATTGGAGGGGTATTCTTACTTACTTGGTTTACCTATTAGTGAATGCATTCCTTTCACCGACTTAGTAGGAGAGCACAAGTCTCATGAGATTGCCACCATAACGCACTTGAGGAAGTATGACTTTGAGGCTAACATGACTACCAAAGGAGGAATCAGAGGTTTACCTGCTTAGTTTCTATTGGAGAAAGCTTTTTACTTAGTCAAGATGAAGAGTACAATTGCTTTCGAGGCTATCTTTGCTTTGCTTGCCTATGTGTTCTTCTTGTTTCCTAACATCGACTAATTTGTGGATTTTAATGCCATTAGCATCTTTCTGATTGGGAACCCATTCCTTAAACTTCTAGGAGATACTTATTATTCCATCCATCTTCGGAATTTATATCAGGGAGGGATGGTCATTTGTTTCACACCATTGTTATATTAGTGGTTTATTTCTCACTTACCTCAGTCTGTTGCTTTTTGGGATATCAAGAAGGAACTGCATTGGGCCCCGAAGATTATGGCTCTCACTCATTCTGACATTGATTAGTATCATCAAGCTTATTATAATGTGAATATTATTGATAGTTATGGTAGTTTCCCCAATGTGCCTCTTCTTGGTACAAAGGGAGGAATTAACTATAATCTTGTTCTTGCACGTCTCCAGCTTGGATATATGATGAGAGACAAGCCAAACAACATTCACTTGAGTGGTTTCTTTCTCATAGAAGGAGATCCCAAGGAAGCTAATGAAGAGTTGAAAAGGATCGACGCTATATTCATAGGAAGGGTAGAAAAGATTTGGGACCAAGAGGAGTTGTTTCTTTAAAGCCTCATCTTTGTTGGATACAAGCAAGGGAAATTCAGTTGAAGATGCCTTATTCTCATGAAGAAACTATATCTGATATATTTATAAGGACTACTCCTCCTCTCTTAGATGATGTGGAAGAACTTCACCTTTCCTTGGTTAGGATGCAACAAGAAAAGGAAGCATGGAAGAATAAGTACCAGACTCTGGAGGTGTCCTACTCAACAAAATTGAAAGCGAAGGATGACTTGATTGAGATTATTGAGAATCATGCTATAGAGATGATGGAGATGAAAGAGGATTTATTTTCCTCTAGAGTTTAGCCATGTCCCGGTCACCCATTTTATGATTCTGGTGGATAGAAAAAGTCACTGACAAGTATGTAGAAGAGAAAAAGCATAACAAACGACAATTATTTCAGAGGTTCTATCAGTACCCATCTCTGTTACTCTAGTTACTTCTACTCAGTACCGTATTCCTTGCGATTACCCGTGGGGAATGCTTGAGAATTGCATGCCAAAAGGTTACAATCTTGCTTCTAAAATTTTCCCCATTTGTTCAAACTACCGCCGCTTCTGCACATTATATGGTGAATGTTACTTCTATTGCTAATAATGAGATTCATCATGCTGCACCTCCTACAGTGAATGTTATGCCTGTTATTAATGATGGAGTTTATCATCTTGCTCCTTCACCAAGTTAAAGTTTGGGATTTTATGACCGAATGGATGACAAGATCAATTCAATGAAATAAAGAAAGAAGTGAAGGCTCTCTGAGGGAAAGAGTTATTCAAACATAATGTTAGTGACCTCTGCTTGGTTCCTAATGTGAAAGTGCCAACAAATTTTAAGGTGCAAGAATTTGAGAAGTACAAGGGAAACTGTTGTCCCCGTGACCACCTGGTGATGTATATCAGAAGGATGTCCACTCATACTGATGACCAATGCTTTCTTATTCATTTCTTCCAGGATAGTTTAACTGGTACTGCTTTGAAATTGTATATGGGATTGGACAGTAGCAACATCCTCACATTCAATGGCTTGGGTGAAGCTTTCGTGAAGCAGTATAAGTCCAACATTTTTATGGCACCTGACCGTGACCAATTGAGAGCGATGGCTCAGAAAGATAAGGGGTCATTTAAAGAGTATGCACAGTGTTGGCGCGAGGTTGTTGCCTAAGTGGTACAACCAATGGGAGTGCATGAAATGACTAACGTCTTCCTAAAAACCCTTGGTTCATTTTACTATGAAAGGATAGTTGGAAGTGCACCGAGTGAGTTAACTAAGATGGAAAGTACAAGTATCTGTCTAGAGCAAGCTGTTAGGGAAGGATGATTGACAAAAGATGAAGGTTCCAGTGGAACAAAGAAATTATTATATGGGTTTTCTAAAAAGAAAGAAAGTGAAACAAATGATGTTGTTGAAGAAATAACGGTTAGACCTCCAAGGAGACGTCATTATCATCAACAACAGGTAGCCTCAGTAACTCCAGTTGTCAATGTGGCTCCGACTGCTATTGCCTATCAGAGAGCACCTCAACAAGGTAATTAAGGGAAAGGTCATAAGAGAAAAGCTTTTGATACTATTCCAATGAGTTATGCAAAAAAATTTTTGGCTTTGATTTAAAAGAAATTGGTGTAGACTAGGCCTCCATCTGCTATACCTTCAACTTTACCATGGTATTATAAGGTGGATCCGACTTGTGCTTTTCATCAAGGAGCCCCTGGGCACAATATTGAAAATTGTTATCCATTGAAGTCCAAGGTAAAAAAAATGGTAAGATCTGGTCTCCTGTCTTTTAAAGACATTGGTCCCAATGTGAAGGATAACCCACTACCCAAACATGGAGGTGAAAGTGTTGTAAATATGGTTGTTGGTTTTCCTAGGGACTTTAGGATTTTTGATATCAGTCTAGTAAGAGGTGATTTAATGAAGATGTATGTTGAACTCTTTGAGTTCAACTATTATACACATGACCATGCCACTTGTAGTGTTTGCAGTACGGACGTTCATGGATGTGATAAAGTGAGAGTTGATCTTCAAGAAATGATGGACGAATGTCTTATCCACATAATCAGACCAAGGGATGAATATGGAGAAGAGGTGAACATGGTCTATGGATGTCCCGGTGAATTCCGAATTTTTGATGTAAACTATATGGATGATGATCTGGTACAGCTTCACACCATATTTTGTCACATGGATGGCCAGGAAGTACATCATTATGGATCCTGTCAGATCTGCTGTAAGGATTCCTGGTGTTTTTCTGATGTTAACCTTTGTTCCCAGCCATAAGTGATAATGTAAACCTTTGTTCCCAACCATATATTCTCATGTCAACCCATTTGTCCTAGCCATAAGTGCTGATGTCAACCCTTTATTTCCAGCCATAAGTGTTGATGTCATCCTTTGTTCCTAGTCATAAGTGCCGATGTCAAACCTTTGTTTCCAGTCATAAGTATTGATGTCAATCATTCATTTACTAGTCTTGAGGTTTATGTTTTCCTTCATCCTTGAGCCAATATTATCTTATCATTTCTATTCGCGTCCTTTGGGTTGGTAGTTTCTGATTCCCTGTGGGTCGATGTTACTCTCTTTTTGCTATCTCCTCTATGAGTGGATAGTTCACAGTTATCTATCGGTCATTGTTATCCTTTTCTCTTTACTCATTTGTTGATTTGATGATACTTTGTCTCCTCTTTGGGCTTTACCCCAGTATAGTTGAGTTTTCTTTTCCCCAGTGGAGTTGATTTTCCTCAGACGGAGTTAAGTTTCTTTCCCCAGTCGATCTGGTAATCCTTTCTTAAGGGTTACCTCGTGGATAGTTTCTTGCTTGCATTGTTAATATTTTCTGAAGGTGTGAAGAAAACGCAATAAAGGGGGGGGGGGGTTGAGTTGGGTTTTCCTTTCTTGATAAACTTTCAATTCTAAGCATTATTCTATGAATAATGCTTCTGTGTGCTACTTCTATGTAGTGCTTCAAATAAAGTTAAGAAAACATACACTCTAAAGCATAAGCAAAATTAAAGAACATGCGATATATCCCGGTTGACTTGAGAAACCCCCAAGCTAGTCCAGTCCACCCTTCCAAGGTGATTTCGCCTTGAACTCAAGGACTTAATCCACTATAACCAATATGATTACAATCGCATGGGAAACTGCCGGTGACTAATATCCAATGACACGTTCAGTGATCCAGACAGGATATAATGTTCATTGACCCAATAGAATCTGATTCACCAGAATCTCCTACCAAGATTTCCTTCCAATGATATCCATTAATGATCTCACAAAGATGACCTTCACTCAGTCTCCTTTGAGATACGACTACCATTGACCCAATAGAATCCACTACCAGGATTTCTCCTACGATGGCCGTAGCCAAAGTATTCTTAAGAATCTTGACTCAACTGAGTCTCTCAAGGAACCATCAAACAACTGTATGATTTATATTTGTTTACAATAATAATGCTTATACACAATCTGGATGTAAACAGAATTAAGTACATCAGAAGAACCTAATACACACTTAAATATATTATATTTTAGTGTAGCTTCAATGTGTAGTCTTCTTTTCTTCAAGTAGCTTCTTCATGGACAACAACCCAAAGCACTTGAATTGCTGAAGTCTTCTTCTTCATAAGCTTCTAAAAGCTTTGTTGATCTAGATGTAGTAGAGAGAAGAGCTTCTTCATTTTTATTCAGTTTAGAACATTCTGGACAACATCCCTTGTTCCATTTCCATTTATGATCACTTTAGAGCATAACATTTGTGTTGTGAATTTGTAAGTCGAGCTTTCATGATCATCTTCAGTATCTTCTGCGGCTTAGCAAGCTTTGTGCAACATATGAAATTAAGAAAATTGTGAATCAATGATTTCATTGTAATCTGTATCAACATGATTGAAGAATCATTTTGATAACAATTATTCTTGTTATTGATATAGTGGTTGATAGCTTTTTGGTTGTGTTCCAATAATGACATCTTTCATTTTTAACATTGACCATTAACAACGTTGCAACTTGCAACTTCCAATTTGTTCAAATTTCCATGAGCAACATTCCAACTCGTTCCATATCTTGTGACAAGCAACTGGCTATGTGCAATTCACAACTTTAAACATCTAATTCTTTTCTTATATAGCCAAGAAAACTAGAGCCGTTGGCTATTTGAAAAAGAGTCGTTACAAATAGTACTACTATGTCCTTATCTCTTCCATAATTAAAGCTAGTGGAGAGGTAGTGGAATAAGGCTTTTAAAACTGTGTACTACTGTACCATGTTACCATTATATTCTTTCCTTCCGCACTTCAGAGGCTTATGCGAGCATGAGTTTAGAAGTGGGAACATAACATAAGGTTTTCAGAACTTTAAGTCTTCAGAGTTTTCAGAACTGCGTCTTCAGAGTCTTTAGAACTGCGTCTTCAGAGTCTTCAGCACTTGGTCGTGAGAACCTATTGTAGCGAACCTTGGATCAGAAGAGCTTTAAGTCTTCAAAGTCTTAAGAGCTGCATCTTTAGAGTCTTCAACACTTGGTCTTGAGAACCCGTTGTAGATAACTTTGGACTTTTATAACTTTAAGTCTTTGGAATCTTCAGACCTATTGTCTTTAGAACCTTTATCACTTGGTTCTTTAAGAATTCATGTCTTTTGGACCTTGTTGTTAGAAACACAAAGTCTTCAGCGTCTTGACTTCAGTTAGAAACATTGTCTTCATATCTTTAAACTTTTTATTCTTTGAAACAAGTTGTATTTTATAAACTAAGTTTTTAGCATCTGGATTTCAGTAGAAACTTTGTCTTCAGATCTTCTAACTTTGTTTCTTTGGAACACGTTGTCGTTAGAAACACGAGTCTTCAGCATCTGGAATTAAGTGGCAACTTCTTTCTTCAGATCTTCTGACTGTTTTCTTTAGACAAATATTAGAGCTTACACTTCAGAGCCTTATGGAGTATCTTGCTACTATTCAACAGAACTTGTGTAACGCAGAAGCGTAACTAATTCTCTTCTAATGTCATGGCCATGCCATTCATCATAAACAGAACTTGTTTGTTTAGTACTCAACAATAACAAACATTAGTACAACAAAATTGTTCAGACAAACATACTTATTGTTATCATCAAAACTCAGAGATGATAATGCAGAACCAAATCTTGTTCTTACAATCTCTCCCTTTTTGAGGATGACAAAACTATGTACTTTGATGACACAGTTTTGTACATTATCCTTCAGATGAGAAACTCCCTCTGAGTCAAAAACTGGATGAGAATCAGATATCCTGAGTGATAAACTTCTGGGTGAACTCCCCCTGGTTCCAACCGATCATCTATTGAATCCTTAGAAGTCTTGATTCAGGTGCCAGCTGCAGCTTGATTCAGATGCGAATAAAATCAATATAAATCTTGAATTCATTAGAGCTTCTTCTTCTATCCAGATTTTTCAAACAATCTTCAACTTCTGATTTTCTCAGTTCTACTAGAAGGAATCTGCTTCTACTTTTGATTCTTATTTTTTGAATATCACATTCTCATACATTTTACATATTCTGAATATTATGATATCAAAATCAAGATGACTTTAACTTTCAGAAAGTTCTCAACTTCTGAACAGTATTGGTCCTATCTGATTCTTGAATATATGTTCATAAAGTATATATCTTTAATTATATGAACAATCAGTTCTTAAGAACTTTAACATAGTTCTTTCATTTTGACCTGTCTTAGAATGCCTAATGAACTTGTTCAGAGTTCCTCGGTTAATTAACAAACAGACAGACAAGCATTAGCGGTAAATGCACATTTTATATCATTCTATTATTATGATAACTTTTTGGATTTGTTTTTAAGGTTCATCAAAATTATTATACTTATGCCCCCTTTTGACATCATCAAAAAGGTAAGTATGCGTGAAAACATAAAAGATTAACAGAAGTAATAACAAAACAGGCCATAATAAGAAGTAAGTCCCAGGAAGTAGAACGAACTAAAAAAAATTAAAAAAACAGCAAATAATCAAAAGAGCACAAGCATATTTTTATTGTTCATAAGAAAAAGTAAAGAGAAAATTCTTGAGCCTAAGGTTCAGGAGTAGGAGCCAAAATCTTTTGCAGAATCAGCTATAGCATGTTCTGAACATTCTCATTGACAACCTTCTCCTTTAATTTCAAAATTTGCTTTTTTTAGACACACAATGGTAGGATCAGAAGATGAAGCAAACAAAGCATCTTATTTAGCCTTAGAAGCTTCTTCTGTTTCTTTAGCCAATCTGGATTCTTATTCCTCTTTATCCTTAAGTCTGGCTTCCTCTGCAGCTTTTGCTTCTTCTTCTACTTTTAGTCTTGCTGCTTCAGCCTCTTTTAGACAGTAGTTGAAAATTGAATAATTATCACATTAGAGTATTTCACCACAAGGCATCTGGATCTTTGTCTGACATTGTTAGGTGTTTGATATCCATCAATAACATAACTGAGCTCTGATACCAATTGAAGGTGTGAAGAAAATTCAAGAAAGGGGGGGGGGGTGAATTGGGTTTTCCTTTCTTGATAAACTTTCAATTCTAAGCATCATTCAATGAAAAATTCTTCTATGTGTTACTTCTAAGTTGTGCTTCTAATAAAGTTAAGAAAACATAAACTTTAAATCATAAGTAAGAGTAAAGAAAACGCGATATATCCTGGTTCACTTGAGAATCCCCCAAGCTAGTCTAATCCACCCTTCCAAGGTGATTTCACCATGAACTCAAGGACTTAATTCACTATAACCAATCTGATTACAATTGCACAGCCAAGCGTCAGTGACTAACATCTAATGACACGTCCAGTGATCCAGAATGGATATAATGTTCATTAACCCAATAGAATCCGATTCACTAGAATCTCCTACCCAAATTTCCTTCCAATAATATCCATCTGTGATTTCACAAATCTGACCTTCACTCAGTCTCCTTTGAGATATGACTACCATTGACCCAATAGAATCCACTACCAGGACTTCAGCTATGATGGCCACAACCAAAGTCTTCTTGAGAATCCTTTTTTTAGAAGTAATAACAAAACAGTTCATAATAAGAAGTAAGTCCCAGGAAGTAGAACGAACTAAAAAAAATTAAAAAAACAACAAATAATCAAAAGAGCACAAGCATATTTTTATTGTTTATAAGAAAAAGAAAAGAGAAAATCTTGAGCCTAAGGTTCAGGAGTAGGAGCCAAAATCTTTTGCAGAATCAGCTATAGCATGTTCTGAACATTCTCATTGACAACCTTCTCCTTTAATTTCAAAAATTGCTTTTTCTAGACACACAATGGTAGGATCAGAAGATGAAGCAAACAAAGCATCTTATTTAGCCTTAGCAGCTTCTTCTGTTTCTTTAGCCAATCTGGATTCTTATGCCTCTTTAGCCTTAAGTCTGGCTTCCTCTGCAGCTTTTGCTTCTTCTTCTACTTTTAGTCTTGCTGCTTCAGCCTCTTTTAGACAGTAGTTGAAAATTGAATAACTATCACATTAGAGTATTTCACCACAAGGCATCTGGATCTTTATCTGACATTGTTAGGTGTTTGATATCCATCAATAACAGAACTGAGCTCTGATACCAATTGAAGGTGTGAAGAAAATGCAAGAAAGGGGGGAGGGGTGAATTGGGTTTTCCTTTCTTGATAAACTTTCAATTCTAAGCATCATTCAATGAAAAATTCTTCTATGTGTTACTTCTAAGTAGTGCTTCTAATAAAGTTAAGAAAACATAGACTTTAAATCATAAGTAAGAGTAAAGAAAACGCGATATATCCTGGTTCACTTGAGAATCCCCCAAGCTAATCCAATCCACCCTTCCAAGGTGATTTCACCATGAACTAAAGGACTTAATTCACTATAACCAATTTGATTACAATCACACAGCCAAGCGTCAGTGACTAACATCTAATGACACGTTCAGTGATCCAGAATGGATATAACGTTTATTAACCCAATAGAATCCGATTCACCAGAATCTCCTACCCAGATTTCCTTCCAATAATATCCATCTGTGATTTCACAAATCTGACCTTCACTGAGTCTCCTTTGAGATATGACTACCATTGACCCAATAGAATCCACTACCAGGATTTCAGCTACGATGGCCACAACCAAAGTCTTCTTGAGAATCCTTTTTTCAGGAGGCGTTCCTGGAGAGTCAAGAATGAACTCAAGTGATGAAAAGTTAAGAAAACATTATTGCTCAACTAGAGGTAGAAAATGAAGAGCAATTTTCCATTATCTCTGGTCTGGAAGCTGAAAAAATAGAGCACCTAATTGTCATAACTGAGTTATAAGATGAAGTTCTTTTGCTTAAGTCACAACTTGATAATATGACAAGTCTGTAAGAATGCTCAACAACAATTATGATATGCTTGATAATATTATTAATTCTGGAAATAATTCTATAGATGTTTAAGGGATTAGCTATGTCAATCAATCCATGAAGAACAAAGGCAAAAAGGGTGAAGTAAAGTTTGTCCATCCAAAGAAAGATCTGGAACAACAGATGTCAAAAGAAAAGTTCCAACATCAACATGGAAAACAGAAGAATCACTCAGAAAATAATGGCTCTACTGTTCTAGGTGGAACCACTATTCTAATTGGGAAAAATGCAGTAAGCATTAAGGATCTTGATTGTGAAAATCAAGGAAAAATACCTGAAGTGAAGTGTGTACATCCTGAAAGGAAGCAAGAGCATAAGACGTTGAATCATATGTCTCAACATCGGCAGTGATATTATAAGAAGTACAATGGAACGGGAAATCAAAAATGGAGATTCCAATATTGTGGAAGGTTGGGTCATTTAAAATTCTCTTTCTACAAGTTAAATGGCTATCCCAAACATGTTACACATCATAGGAGAAGACCGAGCAAGGTTAAAACTGAGTCTAAGTGGTTTTTCAGGAATGACACTTATGGACTCATTGCTCACACTTTTATCAAAGCTTCTACAAGAGAAGATTGAACTTTTTATAGTGGTTTTTCTAGAAACATGACCAATGTCAAGAAATTTCTAGTGGATATTAAACCTTTTCCCACTAGCTATGTCACTTTTGGAGATGGATCAAAAGGTGAAATAAAAGGTGCTGGAAAGATGAGTTGCAGTAGTTGACCATATCTCAATAAAGTGTAGTATGTGAAAGGGATAACTTCTAATTTAATAAACATCATTCAACTATGTGGCCAAGGCTTCAAAGTTCACTTTATTGCATCTGGTTGTCTTGTAACTAATGAGAATAATAAAGTCATCGTGAAGGGAATCAGATCTAAAGAAAATTTTTACTTGTGGTGTTCTAAAAAAAATTGTTCCTCCATATGTGTGATGCCTAAAGAAGTTGATACAAAGTTACTGAAGAAAAAAATTGACCAGTTTCTCCAAAAAGGTGTGAAGGTAGTTCAACCAAAGGAAGGTAAAGTCTTTGGAGAGGTGTCATATACAAAGATGCAACATCAAGTGGCTTCCCAGAGGTCAGGGACTCTTCACTTGGTACGAGTAGAACACAAGCAGCCTAATAGACTTTTAGAGAACAATATGTTAGCTTAATAGCTGATAAAATTTCAACACATGTCTGGATGAACACTGTCAAAGAAAAATCAAATGGTAAAGATTTATAGCAATTACTGTTGGGAAGGATTTCTCTAGATTATCTATCCTTCCTCCAAGTTAATGTGACTACAAATGTTAACAAATGGGACAAAGATTCTTTGAAAAGGGCTGACTTGATGAAGAGATTGACGATAGGAGAGTTTGATGGTGACACTCCTGTAACTAGTGATAAATTCAAGGAATGCTGAAGGTTATTTGATAGGGGAAAGAGGTGGAAAACCACCTAAAATATGATCATGATTAGCTTGTTCCCCTTGGCTATAATATGCCTCTGATGCTATTTCTAACAATTGTATGAGGGTGGATGATATTCTATCAAGATTATACGACATCCTTCTGATGTATGATCTTGAAAAATTTGTGTTGGGTATTGTCTTGAGGTTTGTCTCTTGAGAGGAAGAAAATACTCATCTAAGTATCAGGGTAAATGGTAGTTCACTCGTGTGAAGAAGAGAGGTTATTATGAAGTGTATTATTTATCCATAGTTGTTGAGATATCCTGTTAGCATTTATATCTGGTTTCTAACAACTATTCCCTGGTGGTTGTTTTCTTGGTGAAGTGATTAGAGTTCCACTCTTGATGAAGTCTGATTTTGTCAATAAACTTGAATAACTATTCTGAGTGGTTATTTGGTCAAGATTGAAGGTCGTCTAGGTGTTGTTAAATGCAATGTTAAAAAAGGTATCATGACATTGTATTTTGGAAGTGTTAAGTTTCTAATGAAGTGGTTAGAGGACAAGGGTTGTGAAAGGTAGTGGTGTAGGTTGTTATGGATGGCTTGACTATATTGTTCCTTTTCAAGGGACTTATGAATAATGCCTAGAAACGATAAAGACTTGAACAAATGTGAGAATCATGTTTTACCATGGCTAGGGCAGTTTGAGATGTCTTCTTCGAAACTCATGATACAAGTGTTTTTAGACCAAACAAACACCACCATTGGATTCGCAAGGGTATAATTAGGGGGATAGGGTCCTTTTTATGGTCTAACACATGTTATTTTACAGGTTTGAAAATCCTCTCATCGGAGAAGACGACCGGAGCTAGGGCTCCGACGCTTTCCTGGTTCACTTGCTTTATTAAATATTTGTTTGCTTATATGTTAATAACAGAAACCAAGTGCAGCGCAGTTGGTTGAGACAGAGGGAAGTGCCGGAGCCCTAGCTCCAGTCGTCTTTATAAGGATAAGGAGAAGGAAAAGAATAAGAAAGACTTTAATGGGTAAGAAACTCCTAATTTCCTTCTCACAAGTTTTCTCAAAACTTTTTTTCACACTACACTTTCAAATAAATATTTTCAAAAATAACACTTTGTATACATTCTTGAGGACTAATACAAGAATCATTACAAAGGCAGCCTTACATTGGCGATTTCAAAATATTTTCAAACAAATCATACACACAAAGAAATATTTTCAGAAGTGAGCTATGAAAATAAGAGCTCGTAGATAACTACGTATGAAAAGGGTGATAACACCTTCCTTTTCATAACTTACCCCCCGAACTCAAAATCTATCAAAGGTCTTTCCTGTTCTTTTCACCTTTCCTAAATATTAGATAAAGAAAAAGTCGGTGGCGACTCTAGCTATCCGCACATTTGGATAAAACCAAAACGCTAGTTCTCCCGCCGTATTACAAATATGTTCTAACATTTGGTCTGGTCTGTTGTGTCCTCTTACTTCTATCTCATTATTACTTGGGTCATTCATGTTATCCCTTATCATTGAACTTCTTGGTATGGTGTGTGTTAGTCACGTGGTTTTGACTTTGAGGGGAGTATTTTGGTGGTTCTTGAAGACGTAGTTCTTCCTCGTGTTCACCAAATGTCTTCAGGAGTTTTCTTCTTCATCATGGGTGCACTGTTCATTAATGTAAGTAATATCCTTTAAGAGTGGTGTTTAGCAGGTTCTGTGTTCTGGAGTAATTGGGTAGTGTTCACGCTACCTTTGAGGGGGAGCATAAGTTGTGAAGGTCTTGTAAGACATGATGTTCTGACATGTTGAGAACTAGATATTCTCTGGTTCATTTTGTTAAAGAAGTTTCCACCAACTATAGCTATGATCTCTATTTTTATATTCCGATGTTGTGCCTCTGATTGATTGGATGCTTGAGTTTTTCAAATGTTGTAGCTGCTTATGTGTGGAAGATGTGCTAAGTTGTTTTATCTAAAATAAGCCAAAGAGGGAGATTGTTATTTCTCTGTTTTACTGTCGTTGGCATTATGTTTGGTAAAACTAACTTAGCTTTGACATGTTGAATATATATGTTTTATTTACTGAAGCAACATGTCTTATATGATGTCCTATGCATGCTCTTTCTACATAGTTTTGCTGAACAGCTGGATTCTTGGATATTCTAATCTGTTACAAGTGTAAAATATCATGTGAAGATTGTGCTATCCTATGTGGCGCTCAGTTTGAAGATTAAAAAAGATTCAAGCTGATTTCAAGGAGAGTTGTTAGTTACTAATTATGGAGAATTTTAGTAAACTAATGATTGATGTCCTATCTTTGAGGAGATGATTTTGCAGCGCCTCTTGCTTATCCAGGTGGGATTTGTAAAGCCCAAATCCAGTTCTATGAAAATTATAAGTAGAAGACTTCAACCCTAGTTGTTTTTTACGAACTTACACTGTATTTTGATTAGGGTTTGTGTGCTTATTGTGAGCCTCTCGGTTATCATATTAATGAACGAGTGGGATTATTTTTGTATTATTAATATCAGTTATTCTAAAGCTTTTAATTAGTGAATGATTGTGTGTCTTTGAAGTGTGACTTATGTATTGTTTTTCTAAGTGTTTAGAATTGGTCAATCACTGTGATGTGATTGTAAGGGATTTGAGAAGGGTCTCATACCTAGGTTAGTCTTAGGTAGAAGTTAGGCGAGGGTAGTGATTAAGTAAGAAGTTGTAAATGGGGGAGTTTAGCTTCGAATCAAAACTATTGGTAGTTACCTTGGCACTAGCTTTCTAGCCCCCAGAGTAGGTGTTAGTTTGCACCGAATTGGGTTAACAATCTTGTGTGTTCTTTACTTCTCTCCACTTTGATTATTGTTTATATTATTATTGCTTGTTTGTTCAGAAAAAGGTGTCTCGACATCTTTTAGGACATATGTCATTTGATTACTAGAATTTCAGAGATTTGAGGTCTTCAATGTGATTTTTCTCAAAGGTAATTCTATTGTCAAGACGAGTTTTCTTTGCCTATAGTTGATCAATATTTTCCTTGATTTTGAGTGCATTCTCGCAATGAGAAATCCTCTTGAGAGTTTCCTAATTGATTTTTATCTTGGCCGGGGAGGTCTCCAGTCAAATCTAACAAGTCCTTTTGTCGTTTGACTTTAGTTGTCTTCTTAGTGAGTTCAACTATTTGTGCTTGGTAAGTGGATATTTGTTAGTCAAAAGAAAGGCGTTATTCGATATGTTTCTAATTCTTGACTTCAAACTCATTGAGTTTTTTCTCGCAAGCTACACTAAAATTCCAGTCTAGAGCCATCTCATTGATTTTGTTCTTGATCTGGAGATCAACATTCTTCCTAATGGAAAAATATCAATTAAGTTGGCTGAAGAAAGCCTTAAACTCAATCAAGTATTAAGCGGTGGACTCGGGAAGATTGTAATGGTTGAGTTCGTCAATCATCTTAAGGACATCTCTTCCCAGGTCAACTTCATCTTCGACCACAATGATAAAATCACCTTCAAGGAGATAAGTTTTAAGTTGTTATAGTTTGAGGTTAACATTGGCGTCAACCTCAACAATGATGGTCGGTGTTGGAGTATGGTAATCCAATGGAACTTGTCGAAGTTTTTGAAGACGTCTTAAGGTTTCAGCTGGATTTTGATTCTTTAGGGCCTATATTTCCTCTTGATTGAGGGAACTATTGGAGTTAGTATCCTGGATGGTCTGAAAAGGATCACCTTCAACGGTAGATGATTGGATATTGGGATCTTCGATGCTAGCTTGTTCAATTGGAATAGGTTGGAATTCTTTAGAAGTAATTTTAGGGTGCGACTAAGGACTATGTTCCGCGAAACCAGCTGCGTCGACAAAATAATCTTGTCGTTGGGGACTCAGAGTGATGTTTTCATCCACATAAGAAAATTCCAAGGAAGGATATTTATCCAAGTTTTTTGTTTGTGTTTCATCCTGTTTGTCGAAGTTAAAAGTTAACATAAAATTGGAAGCTAAAAATCTAAGATGTTAGTTACTCCAAATAAGGAGGATTGGTACCTCAGGGATATCTGTGTGATATTTCTGTGGGGGAAAGTTAGGAGAATCTGGATCTTTTGGTGGGGAGCTATGTGGAAATTGTTGTTCTTCGAATACAGTACGAATCAGAAGGGTAGCCTTTTGAGCAGCAGTGTACAATACAATTCTTTTCTTTGAAGCTTTTTTTGGTTTGGTCGGAGTTGGGACTCTTAGAGAAGTAAAAATCTAAGTGAGTTTACCATCAGAATGTATTTCTCCTCTAATGGAGGGAGGTGGTGTTTCAAGAAATTAAATGAGATTAGTCAGATAAGTTCTGACATGAAAGAGTAGGAAAATTAAAGAATCTTTATACTTTAGTTGTTGAAGGTATGTTGTTTTTATTTTTCTTTGGCGGTTGGACAGGAACAAGAATGACAATCGATGATCTTTTGTGACTCTAGAAAAGAAACAATGTTAGATGAACCCTTCGTAAAATGAGTAGGGAAGAAATACAAGTTAACTGTTTATTTGGGTTGTCTTCAACAATAGTAACAAGTATCTATTGAGTGTTTCTAGGAGATTTCCTTGTGGGGTCTACATGGTCTACTATGGATGTCTAATGAATGATAAAGTAAACAACACTAATACAAGGTAAAATTGATAAATTGATTAGATTTGTTGAAAACATACCCATCAACGTAGTCGTTTATGTTTACAGTTGGTTGAAGGCTTCTGAGAGTATCTGCAAAAAAAGATGCTGTAGAGAAATTTTGTTCTTGATATTTGGACCACCATCTGTCGAACATAGCAGTAGTAAAGAAAGATTGCTAGAAATGGAATGTCAGAAGTTCCAAAGTTTGAGTTGTCCTGTGGAAGAGAAGAGAATCATGGTGCTCCTCAATAGAAAGATTGTGCCCTGCCTAACAATTATCAATATAGCAGGAATAAAGGAATTTGGGAAACATCTGACTAAGACTGTTGCGGTAGAAATGTTCAAGACAAAGCCATTGGATTGACTAGACTTTATACAAATCAAAATAAAAGTTGCCACTGCGCTTTATTGTTTCCAAAGGAATGGGAAAATAAAGAATAACCCAAAAAGAGGGGAAAGATTCAAGGTAAGGGGGTTGGTTATGCAAAGGGAAGGTATTATCACCCTAAACATCTACGGTACTCCGCATGAGCCTATTTGTAAAATATGTATATTTTGGCTATAAAAATGTTGTATATATAAAAAAATGGATGGTGGAGGTGAGGAAAGAAATATATTTATTTTTCTAATTTTTGCACCCTCCGCGGTTGCGAACCTTTAGTGCCTACGTACCACCTTTTCATGCAATAGGGGATCAGGGTACGCATAGTTCCTCTTTTAAAATTTAAAACACAAATGCGTTGGCTAATTTTATGAGATGAAACATCATTGTCATTGTCCGTATGGAAAACATACCTACTACCCACAATCATGAGAAAGGAGAATTTGCATCATCTCAAAGTGGAGGATATGGCTTGGATTTAAAAATCAACAATGCCTCACTCAACACCCAAGTGGAAAATATCTCTCTTTACTACATATTGTAGAAGTATAGTTGTTTGCATCACTACAAGGATTGACAAGAGTTCAACCTTTTTTGAGAAAAGTTTAAAGATAAAAGCCAAAGTGGAAAAATGGTTTGAAATGAGATTGTTTGACTTTTAGTCTTCTCAAAAAAATGTCAAGGCATTATTAAGTTGATTAGAGTTTATTTATAAAAAAGATTTTGAAAATGCATGGACATAAGTCCAAGTTTATGATGAAATTGGTTCAAGTTCAAAAACAAGAACAGTTTTCAAAAAGGGAAAGAAGATTTTTGAAATTAAAGAAGATGGGAGGAGAAGAAGGGACTATCCTAAAGCATAAGGTAAAAGCTAGGGATAAGAACCATCTAACCAACAAGAAACCAATGAAGGGGTGAAAAACACAAGAAGGGGGGGTTGAATTGTAAAACTGAAATCTTAAAGCAATTGACAAGATATTTTTATCCTGGTTCGTTTGATCTCAAACTACTCCAGTCCACCCGTCAAGGTGATTTCGCCTCTCTCCAACGAGGTCTTAATTCACTATATTCAACTGAATATTACAGACTGCTTTAACAACTGCTAAAGCCTTCTTGATTCAAACCACAATCCGGTTTGTCAAGGCAACACTTTCTTACAAAGGTATAAAACAAATGTGTGTGAATGTTTTCTACAAAACTTTATCACAACTGTGATGTATACACAAATGAAGCTTAGAAACTTAGATTGCTAAACACTAATGGAGTATCAGAGTTTGTTGGTTTAGCAAAACTGGTAGATGAAGATTATTGTTCAGCTTTGTGCGTGTAGAGAGTTGGAGAGCATTAGCCATTATAATCTTCGAAGCCTTGTTTATATAGCACTTGAGAAGATGAACGTTGAATGCAATATTCTTGATTCAATGCTAATAACAAGCTTTCCTTTTTGAGCAGATCTTGTCTAGAATGATGCCGTTGGAATTAATTAGCGTTCAATGCACAGTACCGTTGCTTCTTCAATGCACGTTCTGGCTTGGCTCATTCTGATTCTGCTTCGCTGCTGATGAACTATTGTTTTTGTATCAGAGTGTTTACGCGCAGTTCTGTTCATCAAGCTTCAGCAAGTACGTGAGTTGATCATCTGATCTTGATGTTCTGATTCAGCAACTTCTGATGCTGGTGTATGAAATCAAATTCTGATGCTGAAGAAGTGATCTTGCTTATTTTAATCAGCGTATCTGCAAGTCAGAGCATAGTAATTTTAGGCAGCATATAGTTCAAACATGAAACATATAAATACTATATCTTTTCACTTTGTTATCATCAAAACTTAAATATAGGGTACTAGATTCAAACATTGTTCTAACAATCTCCCCCTTTTTGATGATGACAAAAACTAGATATTTTAAATGAAAAAATAACGTGAAAAGGTATCTGGGAAATGTTTCAGAGTTAAGAAGTAAAGAGAAATCAGAGTTTAAGAGATACTCCCCCTGAGTTTGTTACTTCCCTTTGATATGCGTGTTCTTCAGGATCAGATCTTTTTCTATCTTTGAGCATCAGATTATAGGTATTTGACTTATCAGAGAGCAGAGCTTCAGAGCTTTTCCTGTCAGAGCTTTGCTTTGGATCAGAGTGTCAGGTCGATCAGAACTTCATATTTGATCAGAGCAACATGAGCTTCTACATTTTGATCAGAGCTTCTAGCTTCTAGTCTTCATAGTGTTCAGGAGCTTCCTTGTTCCTGTAGACTTAAAAACGAAACAGAAAAACATTTCAAGTAATAGAGTTAGAATGTTTGAGAATTTCTGTCTAGTTAGCCGTTATTGATTTTAAATATCATTCTTGTTCTCCCCCTTTTTGTCAGCAATCAAAAAGTGTTGGTGATGTGCTAAAACAATTTAGATCAGAAAAACAAATTATATTAAAATAGTTCAGAATCAGAGCAAAATAGCATTACAAAACATAGTCAAAACAGTACATCAGAAAATGAAGAAAACATAGAGAATGTCATGCATGAAAAAAAATTTTAAGGTTGTGGGGGCATGCGTGAGAACAGGCTTTCCAGCATTGCTTGAATCTTTTCAGAAGTTTCATTCTGCTTCTGAACCATGGTGACAACAGTGTCAATTTTGCTGTCCTGTACATCCATTCTTGCTTTCATCTTCTGATCATTCTCTTCCATCCGCTGTTGTAGACGCAAGTCATTCAGCCTTAATTCTTCCAGAGCCTGCCTGTCCAAGGCAGCTTGAGAAGGGTCAGAAGGAGGAAGCTTCTCAGAACTTTCAGCTACATCTTCTGCTGGATTTTCTTCAGCCTGAAAGGTCTTGTCTTCTTCTGATGGTTGCACCTGTGCAGCTTGCTCTTTCTCAGACCAAGATTCACTGTCCAGAGGGAGCACAACTTCTTGAGGCAGCTGACTCTCAACTTCCTTCAGCAGCTTGCTAAAGTTCTGTTGAGCCTGCTCGTAGTTGACGTCCTGCAGCTTGAGGGCTTCAGCACGTACCCATAGTCTGAACTGTGACCAAATCTGATCAGAAGCAGCTGGGTCGATCATCCCCGGACAGACTTGCTTCAAAGAAGCAATCCATTGCAGCATACCTGTTTCAAAATTCAAAATACCAGAGCCAACATCTGGTTGCTTTGGTTTGGGTATGGCAATTTTGTGTCTTAGATTAGCAAGACGTTCAAGACTTGTTAAGTCAATGAAAGTTCTGCTGGGGTTTTCAGCGGTTTTCTGAGAGGTTGTTTGTTTTGGAGGAGGGTTATCAGAATCAGAGTCAGATATTTCTATTGGAGTGGTTGGAGTTTTTGGAGGTGTTGATTCCTCTGAAGATGGCAACTGGGGCCTGATAATAGTGGTTCCACATGGCAACTGGATTGCCAGCGGTGAAGGTTGAGGTGAGTGGGGGTCAGAATGATGAGGAGAAGGGGTTTCATAGTGGTGAAACTCTGTTTGTGGTGAAGGTGGATTATTTTCTGGTTGAGGAGGTGGAATCTCTGATTGCTCAGGGATCAGAGGTTCTTCTGTGAGTGGTTGTTGTGATTGTGGTTCTGGTTCTGGTTGTTGTTGTATTTCTGGTTCAGGTTGTGGTTCTGGTTGTGGAGGAGGAATATTTGGTGGTTCAGAATTTGGTTGAGCAGAAGCATGTTCACGCTCAATATCAGCTAGCACTCTATCAAGTGCTGGTGTTGTTGAAACAGTTGGTTGTTTGGGAATCTTAGTTCTGGGTCTTCTGAGTAGTAAGGCCTCAGAAGGGTCTTCTGGTATGGTTTCATCAATAGTAGGGGTTGGGATTGATATTCTGTGAGAGGTTTGAGGAGGGGCAGCAGATGTTGGAATAGTAGATGAAATTGAAATAGGGGCAGCAGATGAAATACCTCTTTTCTTTGGAGTCTGATGAGATGATCCTTCTGTTGGCGCTTTCCTCTTCTTTGTCTTCTTCTGAGTCACTTCTGGTTGGACTTGACTCAGATCTTTGATCTTCAGCTTTGAACCTGTATCTTCTTCCTTATATGAATCTGGATACTTGAGAAACATATCAGGTTTGGATTCCATTTCAGAAAATTTTGGGAAATCACTCAGAGGCACTCTTCTGCTGGAGATGTCAGCAGTTGAAGTAGCTCTGGGTTCCTTCCTAATATTTTCTATCAGCTTCATCTTTTTCAGGTTCTTAGCGTTCAGCGTTTTTCCAACAGTTGGTTCAAGGGTGCTCAGCACTTGAGCTTCGCTCAGATAATCTATCAGCTTATTCTCTGTCAGAATATCTGATATGAGCCTTCCAAACGGTATCCAGTCCCTTTTGGTCCTTTCTTCTTCTCTTGTTTCTTTGACACTGGTCTTGAGATGGTTGAACAGGAAGTGTGCCAGATTGATCTTCACCCTCTGATCAATAAAGTAGATCAGAAATTGCTGATCCACGTTTATATAATCAGGAGAACTTGTTGGTTTCCTGTGATTGAGGCATCCAAGAACAATCTTGGCCCATACTCTGCAGTGATCCTTCAGATCCTTAATTTTGCTGCTGGGAAATCCAAGAGTGAAAATGCTGTTGGCTACCACACCTATATCAGGGCATCTATCAGCCATGTCCACACAACGGACTCCACCACCACTTTGACCGATTAACCTAGCAATGAGGTCTTCAGAAATTACTATCTTCTTTCCCATGACAGAAGAGATGACTAGATGTTTATAAATCTTGGCGTGAATCCAAAATTCCTTGACAAGCTCTGGGAATGTTGGTCCAACCAACCTATCGAAATACCTCTCCCACTTTTGAGCCCTAATCTCTTCAGTTAGGTCAAATCCATTTTCCTTCAAACTTTCAAAGTCGATGATTAATTCAGAGAGAACCTCAAGATTCTTTACCGGTGTGAGAAGAGTTCTGAGGGGCACCTAATATTGTTCAGAGGTTTCTTTCTTCTGATTGCCTGCAGAAATGCTGGAGGATGCCATTGTTCTCACACAACAAAGCTTTGAGAATGATTTGAGAAAAAAAAAGGTTTGGGAGATAAACTCAGAAATATGCAGAAAATACTTTGAATGATTATGAGAAAGCGTAAAGAATAAGAGTGAAGGATTAATGAGCTTAAATAGAGTTTTCAAAAATTATTTTAAAAAATTAAACGTTTTTAAGAGAGAGAAAAAAATAATGATTGCCATTAACAAGCGTGATTACTTTTCATTAAATGCTTGCTGATTTTGGGGGATTTGAGAAAGATACTTAAAAACGGTTACCAGACATGTGTCTCAATGCACCCAATCAGCGCTTTGCCTTCTCAGAAGCGTGCACGCGTTCTGCTTCAGAGATTTGCTGATGATTGGATGACACTTGTTTGATGTAGTGATCAGCACGTCTGTCTTTGAGATTTAGACTCTCAGATCTTTAGACTTGCATCTGATACAATCTGCATGTTCTATCTTTCTGAAAGAAGATTGATCAGAAGTTCACAGTGAAATAATTACATTCTGAAGATAAATACATGGAATTAAAACATTTTCATTCTGGGCATACTTTCATGCTGAGATGTTTCAGAATGAAATTGAACCTATCTTCTGAAAGGGGTTTAGTAAAGATATCAGCCCATTGATGGTCTGTATCTATAAATTTTAAGTTTAAAATACCTTTCTGAATATAGTCCCTAATGAAATGATGTTTTATTTCTATATGCTTAGCTCTAGAATGTAAAATAGGATTCTTACTTAAGCAAATAGCAGAAGTATTATCACAAAGAATGGGAATGTTACTCTCAAAAATCTGGAAGTCTTCAAGCTGACTTTTCATCCAGAGCATTTGTGTGCTACATCCTGCTGCTGCTATGTACTCAGCTTCTGCTGTTGACAGAGCAATTGTTGATTGCCTTTTGCTGGACCACGAGATCAGATTTTCTCCCAAAAACTGGCAGCTTCCAGAAGTACTTTTACGTTCCACTCTGTCTCCAGCAAAATCAGCATCACAGTAGCCTACTAAGCTGTAATCACTAGATTTTCTATAAAACAAACCCAGATTAGTAGTACCTTTCAGATACTTGAAAATTCGCTTAACAGCTGTTAAGTGAGATTCTCTAGGATCTGATTGGAATCTAGCACAAATACATACGCTGAATAAGATATCAGGTCTTGAAGCTGTCAGATAAAGGAGAGAACCAATCATACCTCTGTAGACCTTCTGTTCTACACTTTTGCTTACCTCTTCTCTTTCCAGAATGCACGTGGGATGCATTGGAATCTTTGATGGCTTACATTCTGAGAGGTTAAATTTCTTCAGAAGATCTCTGATGTATTTGCTCTAATGAATGTAAGTTCCCTCTGGAGTTTGATTGATCTGAATTCCTAGAAAGAATTTCAGTTCCCCCATGAGGCTCATCTCAAATTCTGCCTGCATACACTTAGCAAATTTTCTTCCAAGAGAAGGATTAGTAGAACCAAAAATAATATCATCAACATAAATTTGACAGACTAAAATGTCACTCTTAACTGTTTTACAGAATAAAGTAGTGTCCACTTTCCCTCTGGTGAATTCATTTTCGAGCAGAAAGTTACTTAGCCTTTCATACCAAGCTCTGGGAGCTTGTTTCAGACCATACAGTGATTTTTTCAGTTTGAAAACATGTTCTGGATGTTTTGTATTTTCAAAACCTGGGGGTTGGTGAACATAAACTTCTTCTTCTATATAACCATTTAAGAATTCACTTTTGACATCCATCTGATACAGAGTGATGCCTCTATTAACAGCAAATGAAATTAAAAGTCTGATAGATTCTAACCTGGCGACTGGGGCAAAGGTTTCTGTATAGTCTATCCCCTCTTGCTGACTATAACCTTGTGCAACCAGTCGTGCCTTGTTTCTGATGACTTCACCTTGTTCATTTAGCTTGTTTCTGAACACCCATCTTGTTCCAATGACGTTGAATCCTTTTGGTCTGGGAACGAGATCCCATACGTCGTTTCTGGTGAATTGATTCAGCTCTTCTTGCATTGCCAGAATCCAGTCATTGTCCAGAAGTGCTTCATCAATAGAAGAAGGTTCAATCAGAGACACAAGTCCCATAAGAGTTTCTTCAGAGTTTCTGAAGCTTGCTCTTGTTCTGATTGGATCTTCCTTTCTTCCTAGGATAGTCTCTTCTGGGTGATCCAAACTGCTTCTGGATAATCTCTTCTGAGGTTGATCAGCAGCAGTTGTAGGATTTCTAGCATTGCTTCTTTCAGACGTTGAAGGAATGTCTGTGTTGAGAGCTTCTGATGACTTGTCTTCAGAACCTGCAAATTCAATTTCTATACCTGCAAGATTTTCATTCTGCTTTGACTTTTCAGAGTCAAGCTTGTCATCAAAACGAACACTGATTGATTCTTCCACAATCTGTGTTTCTGTATTGTATACTCTGTACCCTCTTGAGCGTTCAGAGTATCCTAACATAATACACTTCTGTGCCTTAGAATCAAACTTGTTCAAATAATTCTTTGTATTCAATATATAGCAAGTACATCCAAATGGATGAAAATACGAAATGTTGGGCTTTCTGTTCTTCCACAATTCATATGGAGTCTTTTCCAGAATAGGTCTTATTGAGATTCTATTCTGAATGTAGCACGCTGTGTTTATTGCCTCTGCCCAGAAAGTCTTAGCAACGTTTGTCTCATTGATCATGGTTCTGGCCATTTCTTGCAATGTTCTGTTCTTTCGTTCTACAACTCCATTTTGTTGGGGAGTTCTAGGACAAGAGAAATCATGCAGAATGCCTTTGTCATTAAAGAATGACTCAAAATCTTTATTTTCAAATTCTCCACCATGATCACTTCTGACTTTAACGATTCTAAGATCTTTTTCATTCCGAACTTGGTTACAGAAGGTAACAAACACAGAGTGTGACTCGTCCTTGTGTCTTAAGAACTTTACCCATGTCCATCTGCTATAGTCATCTACGATTACTAACCCATACTTCTTGCCAATGACTGAAGCAGTTTTAACTGATCCAAATAAGTCAATGTGCAGAAGTTCTAATGGCTTAGAGGTAGAAACAACATTTTTGGATTTAAAAGAAGGTTTTGCAAACTTGCCTTTCTGACATGCTTCACACAGAGCATCTGAATTGAACTTCAAATTTGGAAGTCCTCTGACCAGATTGAGTTTGTTAATCTGAGATATTCTTCTCATACTAACATGCCCCAATCTTCTGTGCCAGATCCACTGCTCGTTGTTAACAGACAGAAGACATTTTACGTTCTGACTCTTTAGTTCAGAAAGTTTGATTTTGTAAATGTTGTTTTTCCTCTTTCCATTAAACAGGATAGTCCCATCTTTCTGACTAACAGCTTTACATGATTTTTGATTAAAGATTATATCATAACCGTTATCACTTAATTGACTTATGGATAACAGATTATGCATCAATCCATCTACAAGCAGAACATTATTAATAGAGGGAAGATTTCCGTTACCTACAGTTCCAGAGCCAATAATCTTTCCCCTCTGATTGCCTCCAAAGCCAACGTGGCCTCCAGGCTTAAGTTCCAGGCTTTGGAACATATGCCTTCTTCCCGTCATGTGTCGTGAGCAGCCAGAGTCCAGGTACCATGACTGGTGTTTCTGACTTGCTGCTAAAGATATCTGCAACATGTATTATTTTATCCTTAGGTACCCAGATCTTCTTGGGTCCTGATTTGTTAGTTTTACCAAAACTCTGGTTGAATTTTGGTTTCACAGAGTGCTTACTGCTAGTATATTTGATGTCATGTGTGTGACCATACACAAAGTGTGAATTTAGAGGAGTGTGTTTAATGGTTAAATCCATGACATTTTTAGGTGTAGGAACCTTACCTAGGTATCCTATTCCTTTCCTACCGTTTCTGCTAACTCCATAGATCATTGAAGCCATTCTGCTTCTATCTATGCTTTTAGCAAGGAACTTCTGAAAACTATGATCATACTCCTTGATGATCTCATCAGCGTTGCTGGAAGTTTCAGAAATTGGTTCCTTCTGAGAGTTTTGTAAAGAGTTTTCTAATTTTAAAATTTTATCTCTCAGCTCAGAGTTTTCCAATTTGAGACTCTCAGACTTATTAGAGTCAGATTCAAGATTCCTTTTCAGGTCTCTGAATTTAGCTCTAATCTGCTGATAACGTTCCAGAATTTCATTGAGGCTTTCAGCAAGTTCAGCCTTTGTAAAATTAACAGCGAAGTTAGGGAATACCTCTTCTGTGTCTGATTCTGAGTCTGATTCAGAAGGTTCACTGTCATCTGGAATGTTAGCCATGAGCGCTATGTTTGCCCTTTCATCATCTGATTCTGAGTCAGCTTCAGACGAGTCAGAGTCATCCCATGTGGCCATGAGACTTTTCTTCTTCTCTCTTCCAAACTTCTTTTTGGGCTTTTCCCTCTGAAGCTTTGGGCAGTCACTCTTGTAGTGTCCTTGCTCATTGCACTCGTAGCAGATGATGTCTTTTGTGTTTGGCTTCTTGCTACCGGAGGAGCCTTCAGATCTTCTGTATCCAGAGGAAGAATCTGTCCTTCTGTATCTGGAAGAAGACTCGTTCTGATCAGATCTTCTGGGATTCCTGAACTTCCTTTGTCTTTGCTTCCACAGTTGATTTACTCTTCTGGAGAGAAGGGAAAGTTCGTCTTCTTCTGATGAGGATCCATCAGATGTTTCTTCAACTGCCTGCAAAACTTTAGATTCAGATTTTCTGTTAGATCTTAAAGCTAAAGGCTTACCTTGCTTCTGAGGCTCGTCAGCTTCTAGCTCTATCTCATGACTTCTGAGGGAGCTTATAAGTTCCTCCAGAGTGATTTTGTTGAGATCCTTCGCTAGCTTCAGAGCAGTAACCATAGGCCTCCACTGCTTGGGTAAACTTCTGATTATCTTCTTGACATGGTCAGCAGTAGAGTATCCTTTGTCCAGAACTTTGAGACCAGCTACCAGAATCTGGAATCTAGAGAACATAGTTTCAATGGATTCAGATTCTTCCATTTTGAACGCCTCATACTTCTGAATGAGCGCCAGAGCTTTTGTTTCTTTGACTTGAACATTGCCCTCATGCGTCATTCTGAGAGAATCAAAGATGTTCTTAGCTGTGTCTCTGTTGGAGATCTTCTCATACTCAGTATAGGAGATGGCACTGAGAAGGATGGTTCTGGCCTTATGGTGATTCTTGAAATCACGCTTTTGTTGATCAGTCATTGATTTTCTTTCAATCTTCTGACCAGTTGCATTCACAGGGTGTGTGTATCCATCTGTCACCATATCCCATAGATCAGCATCATGTGCTAGAAAGAAGCTTTCAATTCTGTCTTTCCAGTAATCAAAGTTTTCTCCATCAAAGACTGGAGGTTTGCCGCTGAATTTGTCTCTGTCCTCATTGTTGTCATTGCTGAAATGAGAGTTGTTTCCTGCCATTGTGTTTTTCTGACGCTGGATCTTGTACTGACACGGTTAAGTGTTTTAGCTCAGAACCAGGTGCTCTGATGCCAATTGAAGGGGTGAAAAACACAAGAAGGGGGGGTTGAATTGTAAAACTGAAATCTTAAAGCAATTGACAAGATATTTTTATCCTGGTTCGTTTGATCTCAAACTACTCCAGTCCACCCGTCAAGGTGATTTCGCCTCTCTCCAACGAGGTCTTAATTCACTATATTCAACTGAATATTACAGACTGCTTTAACAACTGCTAAAGCCTTCTTGATTCAAACCACAATCCGGTTTGTCAAGGCAACACTTTCTTACAAAGGTATAAAACAAATGTGTGTGAATGTTTTCTACAAAACTTTATCACAACTGTGATGTATACACAAATGAAGCTTAGAAACTTAGATTTCTAAACACTAATGGAGTATCAGAGTTTGTTGGTTTAGCAAAACTGGTAGATGAAGATTATTGTTCAGCTTTGTGCGTGTAGAGAGTTGGAGAGCATTAGCCATTATAATCTTCGAAGCCTTGTTTATATAGCACTTGAGAAGATGAACGTTGAATGCAATATTCTTGATTCAATGCTAATAACAAGCTTTCCTTTTTGAGCAGATCTTGTCTAGAATGATGCCGTTGGAATTAATTAGCGTTCAATGCACAGTACCGTTGCTTCTTCAATGCACGTTCTGGCTTGGCTCATTCTGATTCTGCTTCGCTGCTGATGAACTATTGTTTTTGTATCAGAGTGTTTACGCGCAGTTCTGTTCATCAAGCTTCAGCAAGTACGTGAGTTGATCATCTGATCTTGATGTTCTGATTCAGCAACTTCTGATGCTGGTGTATGAAATCAAATTCTGATGCTGAAGAAGTGATCTTGCTTATTTTAATCAGCGTATCTGCAAGTCAGAGCATAGTAATTTTAGGCAGCATATAGTTCAAACATGAAACATATAAATACTATATCTTTTCACTTTGTTATCATCAAAACTTAAATATAGGGTACTAGATTCAAACATTGTTCTAACAACCAATACTTGACATTATGAGCCAAGATATAATTCTCATTCCATGGATTGAAACCAAGCAAGCAAAGAAATACTAGACCTCTTGAGAGAACCAAATTTCAAGTGTATTAAGTCTTCACAAAAAATTGGGTAGAGCAACGGTTGTATACGGGTGAGTTCCAGATTACAAATAAAGGGTGTAATCACAAAAACCTGCACACAAAAACAAACAAGCAACCCAATGTCTTGAGGTAAACCTCAAGAACTCCAGACAAAATAATCAGATAAGATCTCCAAGATAGGTCAAGGTTTCTAATCCTAAGTCCAAGAAAAGTCCGATGCTCCATAATGCCAAGGATAGTAACCAAATAGTCCAAGAACCATTAAAGATTCTGTAGGGTTTATGTTGATTATTAAGTGTCTTAAGAAAGGAAAAGAAAAGCTCAAGTGAGCAAAGTAAAAATTGTAAGAAAATAAATGCTCAAATGAGAAAAGATGAAAATGGCATGAAATGTAAATGCTAAAAGTAAATAGTACATAAAGCATAAAAAATAAAAGTATAAGGTAAACAAGTCAATAATTAATGGTTAGTTAGATGACCATCTTGAAGCTTGCATTTGGAACTCATTAGAGGAATGGTAGAACCAAAGCCTCCACACAACAACTTGCATTTTCTTTTTGTCAAGTATATCATCCATTTGGAATTCTCATAAGTACCATTTAATGATCAATGATGTTTAAGTGATCCGCGTTGACAAAATATGTTGTAGATCCATTAAAGGATTGGTAGAACCAAAGCCTCTACACAATGAATCTCAATGTTATTGGATCAAAGAGATCAAATTAACATACTTGGGCTTGGAATCATAAGTTTGGGCCACGAATGATCATTTATTTGAATCGAGACAAAATTTAGCGCTATGTTAAGCAATCGTAAGTGGACTTATATAGAAGTCGCACCTATTTTGAGGCCGGTCAATAGCGATCTATGCACCATTTGTTTTGAGACATGATATATAGATCATGCTCCAACAACATCTAGTGCAATAAGAAAGGGATGAGATGAAGAGGGATGGGAAAAATATACAAACCACATTTGAATTAAATTTTAATCAAACTATTATTAAAATCATTCATCCATTTTTGTGGAGTTAAACTCAACACCATGGATCCAATGATGTTAATAAAATTCACTATCCAAAATCTAACCCAAGATCAGCCAGAAAATAATCACAAAATAATATCAAATTTAATATACACAAAAAAGGATTTTTTTTAAAATAGAAAATAATGAGAAAAATATCAACTATGTTCAAATTAATCAAGAAATGAAAAGTAAGACCATAGAAAAATCAGAAAAAGGCCCAAGTAGTTTTACAATTTTTTTGGTAATTTTTTAAAGTCAGAAACTATTTTTAAAATTAAAATAAATGGTTCAAATAAACAAAAAATGCTAAAAAATAGTAAAGTTAGAAACAAAAATAAAATGAGGTCACCAATATTTGTCACAATATCATTGGATCATTCCATAATTTTTTTTAGAATTTAAAAATGTATAAAAGTATTTTTAAACATTTAAAACAAATCAAATAAGTGTAAAATTTGTAAAAAAATACCAAAACACAAAATTAAATTGTGAAAAAATAAAAATCAGAAAGAGAATAATCAAAAATATTTTTCATAATTTTTTCAGATTTTTTGGGCTAAAAATGAATTTTCTATGATTTTTTGAAATTTAAAACAATTAAAATATAAAAATCAGAAAAAGAAAATAAAAGTAAAATATGTGGACCATTGGATGAAAGTCAAAACACGTTAGTAATCAAATCCAATGGATCTGGCGTGCTGTGCATATTATGGTCATTAGTGAATATTGTACAGAATCATTAATTAAATCAGAATTTGAAAAATACAGATGGCGCGCCTTCTTTGGTTAGAAGATGACACATTGGTCATCTTCAACCTCCATCATTCATGAATTGTAGGTCTATCAAACTGTAAAATCATAAGCTCAGACCTATTCCATTCGCTTCATCTCTTCAAGACGAAGAAAACAACACCCTCGCGCCAAATTTATATAAATTGTAGCTCAAGTAATTTGGAAGCAATGTTTTGAAAAGGGATTTGAAATTTCATGGTCAAAACGTGTTTACAGTAAAATGTAAGTGTTGCAAATAGAACCATGGCAATGAGAACAACACAATGATATCAGGGTTTTGAAGAATTGATGAAGGAATCTACCTATTGAAGTTAAGTTGCAGAGCTCTGAAACTTGACTTATATGGAGCAGTATAGGGCATGATTCTTGAATGTAATTATATGGTTAGCTTTATGTAAGATCAAGGAAGGTTAATTGATGGAAAAATTAGATTGGAATAGGGTCGAGAATGGATTTTGAAGTTACAGAAAATTGAGTTATGAAGAAAGTTTGGCAGGGTGATTTTGGCTATCCAAGCTTGGGAAATTGAATGGGATAGTTCATGTATTTATAGGAGAAGCAAATGGGATTAAAAGGAAGAGTGAATGATGTGTTTTTGAGGGAAATCATGCACATCTGATGCACGAGTGAAGTGTGATACAAACTTCATCAAAACTCATCCAATTCTTGTGTTTTGATGGGCTAAACAAATCTGAAACTTGACTAAACATGTTTAGAGGCAAAAACACATGGAAAACTTGTGATCAGAGGCCACATTATGTATTTCAAAATTATTACTTGGTGAGAAATTCAATTTCAAAGTGCCAACTTCTGACCAATGGAATTTTCAACTCAAGGGGTCTTAGGGCATGATACTTGATGCTTTAGAAAGATGAGGTTACAAGCTTTGCAATGGAAAAATAATGGAGTTAAATGGATGCTTGAGATGAAATTTGCATTGAGTCAAAGTTGAAGAAAAAGGGTTGACTTTCCATACTTAGAAAAATTTCACATTCTTCTTCAAAAATGACCTATAATGTCTTGCATCCAAACATGGCCTTCCACTTGGAATTTTCTCTTGACCAAAAAGGATGGCATGAAGTAGACCTCTTGAATGACACTTTGAAACTTGAATCATTCAAAATATCCAAAATTTGAGCAAGTTATGATTTGTTGAAGTTGGCAAAAAATCATGAAATGACATATAATCTTTTGCATCTTTAAGGCAACTTCCATACATTTTCCCACTTTGCACATAAAAGAAGGCATAAAGTTCACATCTTCAAGATAATTATGGAAAAAGAATGGACTCAAGGTGATAAAACTTGACCAAGTTAGGACCATTTGAAGTCACTCATGTAAAATTGTGGATTCATCTGGATGACTTGTAATATTTCCTCTTCACCAAGTTCCTTCTACATGAAAACTCCTTCAAACTTTTGAAGTGATTTGTTGATAACCCTTTGCAGAGGATGATATCTTTGGAATCACTCAAAAATACCAAATGGTTAGCAAGATGTACTCCTTTTAAGTTCAAAACCCTAGCTCCTAGATCAAGAAAATGCTTTGAGGAACTTTGACAAGTTTGAACAAACTTCTTGTACCAATATTCTTGCTTTGTGAATAGAAGTTGTTGAGGATGATAATGAGGAATCATAGCCACCAAAACCACTTTTATATCTTGAAATTTGATAGAAATATGCTCTTGTGACCAATAGGAACAAGGCCTTGTCCAAACATGACAACTTTTCCAATCAACCCCTTGTACTTTTGAGTCAAATCTAATAACCTTGAAATGTGATGAACCAAAGAAACCCTGCCATGCCAATTCTCGCAAAACCAATCCAATGGTGAGGTTTGAACTTATCAAGCTATATTGACTAGGGCATGGAAATAAACTCATGAACCCATGGGGTAGCTTGTTAAATCTCATTGCCTTCACCTACATGGATAACAAGCAAGACAAACCAACATTGCATTTTATTAGTTAAATGAAGAAAACAAAAAATATTCATGATCACAAAAGGAACATAAGTCAAGGTGTTTGGTAATCCCTCAAAAAGGGCAAAACTAAATTTAGGGAGCGGAACCAAGAATCCTAGTGTGATCTTGTTGTGAGTGAATCAACATGGTATGATGAAGGGATCTTAGGGGAAAAAATTGAGGTACAACAAAGACCAAACTGGCGTGCTACCAAATTTGGCTGATAGTTGGTGAAGCCATAACCATTCGACCCAGTGTTAATCTAAAAAGAAATGAGAGTCAGAGTAAAAATTCTCTCCATACAACATACAATTGAGCAACAACGAGAGGAGAGATACTAGAAAATGGTTTTTTGAACCATATGGGGCCAACGTGTCGACCCACAAAAGGAGACATGTAAGAAGTGATGTTGGTCTCAAGGAATATGTTTACATATTTTTAAATTCTAGCACGCACAATAACAGAAGTCAAGACATATGTCTCAACAACATACAATGTTACAATAGATGTTATGACATCTGATGACAGAACAATAACAAGATAACAACTATGCTGAATTATAACTTGTAGAGAGTAAAAGAATACACAAAATGTTTAACCTAGTTCGGTGAAAACTCACCTACTCTAAGGGCTACCAAGCCAGGAAGGAAATCCACTATTAGCAGTATTAATTTCCAACTAAACTCCACCATTTACAACCTCTCACTTAATCCCTACTCAGTGCAACTTTTACCTAGGCACCTCCTGGATATGAGAACCCCTCTCACTTCTAATCATCACAGTGATATCAAACAATTCAAGTTCCAAGGAATGTCTCAAGAAACCAAAAATGAAGAACACACTTCCAAATTAAAAATACTTAGTTTGCTTAAAAGCTTCACTAAGAACAATACTCAACTCTTTCTTAAAAGCTTTGAGGAGAATAATAACTTGATAAGCAAGTAACAATCAGTCAACTCAAATGCATCAAAGATACATGAGGATGTACCAAAAACAAAACCGAGAACCTAAGGACTATCAAACCCTAAACCCTTATTTATCACAAGGTTTTACAATAAAAACTATGCTTAAAAATTAGGTCTTAGACGACTCCTTATATAGGTTTCTATAGTAGGGCTTTGACTCTTGAATCAGATATAATCTTCAGCTTTAAATCCCTGCAGAGTATCATCTAAGAAAATAGAAACAAGAAACAAATATTTCAAATATTTCCTATAAAGTCTTAAGAATCCTTTTTATGAAATTAATCATATCTGAAATTATTCCTACCAATCCTTGATTGGTTGTGCCTGTTATGAGTACTAGAAACATCAAGAATCTCATATTTATCAATCAAATTCTAAAGGATAAATATCCAACTGTACTAATATGATGCTTTTTTGCAGCATGTTACAACATCTGAAATAACATCTGTCAAATAAATACCTGGATATACTAATGTAGCAGCTGGTCAAGATGTTATGACATCTTGCTCAACATTAGGCTGCAAAACATGTTCTCCCCAAATAGAACTTGTTGATAAATTTGTTGTCAACTATTTGTTTTACCAAAATTGTTTCCAACCATAAAATCATAGACCTAACAATCTCCCCCTTTGGTAAATTTTAGCTAAAACAACCAAATACCAAATATCCCGGAGAGAGGAATAACACCACACAAAAACACAACACAACTCAGAAGCTTGTACAATCAGACAGGTATAGAACTCCCCCTGTCAAACATAATTGGTTCTCTCCCTCAAGGGAAAATCCTATACCAGAGCATCGACAGTGGGACAGCAGAAGCAGTTTCAGCACACACAAGCATGGACAACCATGCTCCCACTGAATAGTTGCATGAGAAACCACACAAACACAAACAACTACTCTCCCAAAAGCAGCAGCACAGAGTCTTATCAGAATGATAAATCAACATGTCAAGACATGTGATGTAAGATTAGGACACAAACACTTTAATCCCCCTTTTTAGCAAAAATATTGACAAAAAGAAACAGAGTAATTGTACACAATGGAAACACTTATGACTTCAGAACATATTACAGTTAGGAAATACAACAAACAGAAACACGTATTGCACACTAGAAATACCACAGATGGAAGAACACAGATGGAACAAACATATGGAAACACAACTTCTTGTCCAGCTTCAGGTGGTTTTCCACCTCTTTCCCTTGTCAAAGAGCCTTCTACATTCCTTGATGTTGTAGCCAGCCCCACTATCTTGTAGAATACTTTCCTTCCATCTCTACTCGGTAGAAATTTTTTCAGGCATGTCATGCCTCAAAGTGTAGAGTAAATATGCAACACTAGTTTCATTCCTCCATTTCTATAATTGCTATAACTCTTCAATAGTAAAAGTTTCAATCCCACTATTTTTTATAACACCAAGTTGCTTCTTGTTGTCCATAAGCTCCAGGGCATCATCCTTTCCTTCAACAAGATTTTTGATCAGTTACTTACAACTATCAAGTTCCTTGTTTCAATCATGTTGAATGAGATATCTGAAAGAATTCAGATCTTCACTATATTTCAGATCTTCATAACATCTCTCTTGACATCATACCTCTTTAATAACAGTTCAGAGAAACTTTCTCATGTTTCCCTCAAGGCAACGGATCTATCTGTATATGAAATTTTTTATTTAAGTTCAGTATTGTTACCATTATCAGGGTGACTTGCAGTTAGATCCCTGAATTGTTCTATTTGTCCCTCGGTAGACAGACTTGTGCTGGATTGAGAATTCACTAACTTAGTGTTTATGAATTCACACATTTCCTCCATATGTGCTTCATCAGTTTGCACGCAAAAAGTTTTAACATGGCCTCTGACATCCTCCTTTTCTTCAACAACTAAATCATCAACTATTATATTGATAGATTCCAAAGACATTCCAGTACTGAAGTTGAAAACTCTAAAAGTTTTTCTCTTCAAGGAGTAACCCACAAAAATCCCTTCATTCCTTATGAGATTCTTCTTTCCTTTCTAACCTTGGTCAGTTAAGTAGTAGCACTTACTTCCAAAGATATGAAAGTAATTGACTCTAGGCTTCATTCCTTTCCATAACTCATACGGAGTGGCTGTAGTATATTTCCTCAAAGTAACCCTATTGTGGACATAACAAGCAGTATTCACGGATACTGCCCAAAAGTAAAAAGGCAATCCCTTAGCACTAAGCATGACTCTAGCTGATTCTAGAATCTCCTTGGTCACTTGTTCAACCAACCCCCCTTGCTGAGAACACTCATAATGAATATTGTTAGAAGTACAAAATTTAGAGAATTCTACATTCTCAAATTCTTTGTCATGTTCACTTTTAATTTTCACAATATCGTCATTGTTTTCTTCTTGAATACTCTTACTCAAGCCTTGACCTTCATCCTACCTGGTATTCTTGTGTTGAAAAGAGGTCTGGACCTTTGATCATGTTATATTCAGCTTATTCAGAGGATTGACAACAATTATTCAGAGGACTATATAGTGGTTATCCAGAATATTGGAGCCTTGATCCCATGCTATTGAATACCATGATATCATATCATTATGTATATGTATCCCATTTTTAGGGAATTCCAAAGACGAGTCTCTTTTGTTGAGATTTCCGAAAAAATGAAAACTACTAAAAGAATACTTATGGGTAGAAAAGTCTTTGGGTTTCCCTTGAAATAAAAAAGGAAACATGCATTCATACTACCATGTATTTCATATTTAGGAAGCGAAAAATTATGGGGGTCCCTTTTCCTTTAGACTTCAGAATAAAAAAAGGCGACATCTCTACATCCCTACCGTACCAGAAGTAACCAGTGAAGATTCATGGATCTCTTTGAACATAATCAAAATGCTCTCCGTTAGGACATGGACACCATGGGTGCTAGAATTAATCAGCTTATGGAGAACCTTCATGATTTTATTAAGGGTCAAGAAGAGCTCATTAGAGTGTTACTAAGCTTTCCAGTGTTGTTCCTTCCACTTCTAATGGAATCTCCAAGCCTACTATTTTGATTACTCCTGAGAATTCAAGACCTCATTGACTCCAACGCGATATCATTCACCCTAAACAGTTTAAATATAAGCTGAAATCTCATGAGAAATTAGATGCCAATACTATAAAGAGCATCCCTCAAAGGAATAAGTCAAGCCTGATAGAGTCTCCTAAGAACTGGAAATCATCAGACCATTTATGCATTTTCATTTGTAATATTCCTTGATTGTTGTTTGCTACTCGCTTGTGAAAAACTCACGTATTTTCAAATGATAATAATAATGCAATACATATGTTTGTTTTGAATCAATTCATTCATGTTCACTCATGTATTTCTTTTTATTGATGTCAAACTCTTGTTTAAAGCAACAAATCAAAAGGAGGATGATGAAATTGAAAAACACAAAATCACTAATTGTATGCTTTTGAATAAAACCACGCTGACGATGTAAGGCATTGTTTAAAATCCCAAAACACCAGAGATATAAGGTAGTGAAACCCTCGTCAACCCCTTTGAGCCTTGAAGTAGGAGTTTCTTTTCTATATGAAAAAAACCATCAATCTTAATCGGGGGTTGGGTCGTCTTCAGTTAATTTAGCTGTGCGTTTAAATTTTAAAAGAAAAATGAGTGTCTCATTTGAGGATCAACCATATCTTACCCCTCACACGTCAAGAGGTCAAAAAGCACAAAAAAACACAATGGTCATCCCTCACCAACCAATGAATAAGGCAGTCGTAACCTTTCAGCAAGTCAAAATAAGCCAATATCACACGATTTGTTCCAAAAAAAAAAATCGAAATAAAAAAGAAATAAAGCATGTTAGGTTGAAAACTTGAAAACAAGTAACTTAGGCAAAAATTAGGGCATCCCGCTGGACTACAAATTCAAAAGAATTAGTCCAGGAAAAGTTAGGGAAAATCAAAAGAACGAAAAGCTAAAAAGAATCAAAATAGAAAAATCCTCAACAAGAACAAATCCGTGTGACTACAAACTAAACAAAATTTGGTCACTGCCATTTTTCAAACCTTGTTGGTTCCTAAGCCATCACGCTAACATTTCTAAACCCTTTTTAAAGGTCAACACTCGTGTTAAAATATCTGAACGTAGGACTGGAGAACATCAAGGAGAATGTGTGGGTTAGGTTAAACTTTGAGTCTCAAACCTTTTTTTCTCAAAACTGTGAACCAAGCAATGTTACAACCCTTAAAATACCTAATTGAAGCAGGGTTTATTTCGAAAGCATACTACAGTAAAGATTACATAAAGCTGGCTCCTAGAAATTTGCTAATAATTTGTGTTGTTATCGATATGACAAGTAATTCAAGCAATGAATGTCATAACATCGTTTCAATAAACATTGATTTCAAAGTTAACATAATCATTGTATTACGATTATCATCCTCAAACCAAGCGTCTCTTGCTCTCGAGTGAACACTTGAATTCAAGGAAGATAAAACTCTGAACAACTACTGAAGAACTTGATCCTTTACAAGAGCCAATCATTTCAAAGAATGGGCACTCTAAAAAGAAAAATGAATGAAAACTCCGTCAAGCAAGGGGCATCCATTACAAGTTGGTCCCAATCTGGGTTAATCACATCAATAAATCTCTTCAAGCTGCCATCGATACGGGGCAATCACATTGAGAAATCTCTTAAGGATTCAGTCAACTTGAGGCAGTCATGTCAAGATTCGACAAATCTTTCCAAGAAATCTGTAATCATAGGCAGTTTATTTTGTGACCCAAGACATTGGGGCATGCCACCCATATATTATTATGGCATGAATATTCTAGTCATCTATACAAGACAGACTCTTTAAGAGATACTACAAACAAGGGCATTCCTCATCCATACTCGCAACTTTGCTCAAGCAAATTATGTCATGCAAGACAACTTCATTCAAGCTAAAAGCGTCATGACAAATAACTTAACCTAGCCAACATTGAAAGAATCATTATCATCCCCTACAGATGCTCAAGGCACAACTCCCCAACAATGAAGCAAATCGGGGCTCTCGAAGAGGTCCATGTTTATCTCATCATCCCCAGGCAGCTCAGGGTGTATATAAAGTCATACCAAGTCATTTCTTCCCCAACAGTCAAGCAAACTCAGGGCATCTGAGAGGTCCATGTCCATTTCACCATCCCCAGAAAGTCTAGGATATAGGAAAATTCAGATCAAGTCACTTCCTCCCAGCATGACTATAAATCAATCACCGTTGAAGTTGCCAATGATCCATGTACTATGAGCTTTCAAGCACCAATATGGGTATCTCAAGACAACAAACGAGGGGCGCCGACAAGCCTATTTCATTCCCCCACGGAAAGTCCCACCAGAGCATAATCTTTGGCACTATGCATATGAAACTTATCACTGCATCACATTGCATCCTCAGACGTGTAGCATATCCACTGAAATTAATCATTATGTCATACACACAAAACATACATGCGAAGCATAAGCCAGATTTGGTACCTTGCATGAAATCCTAAATCAACTCTCAACCAAAAGAAGGATCATACCCCAAGCAGGAAAATGATACATCTTATGTCACCCTGCAAATCCCCAGCTTATCCCCCTCACTACATTACAAACCTTCTCTAGCCCCAGTGCTAGTACCTTATACTCTCAATCTCCAAAAAAATCATTACACCTTTTTAAACCAGTCACCTCATTGTATTCAACCTTCCCAGTAGATCCTACACGATAGACTCTTCATTGTCGTAGATTTTACTCTTTACCTTTTTCTTTTGAGTCATAAATCCTACATGATAGATGCTCTGTCGTCGTTGATTTTTCCCTTTGTCTTTCTTTCTTGGATCGTAAATCCTACATGATAGATCCTCCTCTGTTGTAACACCCTATTTCCCCACTTGTAATTTAACAAAATCAGAGTAAATGAATTATTAAATCAAACACCAAGAATAGGATGCCATATTTTATAACACATAAAAGACCTGCTCGAGTATAAATAAACAGATACGTAACAAACTTTCAGATCAACCAACAACATCCTCAAATAACATAAACCAATGTTTAATCGAATGAAATTGTGTTTATATTACTCCAATAAAACCATCAAAATAAAATAACAAATTAAGCAAAACAAGCAAGTGTTCACCCCCCCCCCCTCCGGTGTTACGTATCAGAGCACTAACGCCAACTCAAAATAAGAAGAGTAACCTCTCCTGAACTCCGCAGCCTCGGACTACTCCTGACTAATTGCAAGATGCCGTATAAAGCATTATTCCAACATAAGGGTAATATATCGCAATGAAATAGTAAGTTATATAACAATAAGTATACGACAGATATATCATGTAGATTACATACTAATAACACAAAAAGATATAGCATTTTCCGCCTGAATTACATAGATTAAATTTTCGATTCTTCGTTTATTATATCACATTTTATCCCTATTTGTAGTTTTTGAAACATATTTCAGGTACTTAGCTTTTGCAAGGCATAAATGAGAAAAGGAAGAAAAATAATTGAAAAATGAAGAAGAAATGGCTATTTAGCACCAAAACATAACATTATGTAATCAGAATCGTGCTGCCCGCCACAGTACCTATCGACCGTCACAAGTTGGAAAAGTGTGCCCTTCGAAACACTCCATGTCCCAATCGGCATATACTCAGTATGCGTGCCCCACTTCACAACACATACCACGCTCACCATGATCTATAACAGCTACGAACATCTCTATGTATGCCGCATTAAACGCATGTTCACCTGGATTTTCTCCATGCTTCAAGAACGAGAACTATGCGACATTTCCTATTTTCTCTCACCATTTGGAATTTATATAAGGGAATCAGTTACCAATTTTAAAGCTCTCTCGCAACTTGCTACTATTTTTTTACGTTTCTACACTGCTACTTTGTTTTTGCTTTTATTATTCCAATTTCATAAGTTTCAGTATTTTACTTTTCTACTTTTCATAGTATTCCATAAGTATTAGAAAAATCTCACTATCAAAGCATTAATTTTCCACATCGGAGGAATACTGCAACTCTAGTTTTGTTTCCAAACTTTCAGAATTCGTTTTAGGATATTTTCATTTTATGCAACGCAATTTTATTATTTCAAAGTTAATCCTGTCGGCTTGTGAAGGATATGTGCACTGCTCAAATTTATTGCTTCCATATTTAATTTTAGTTTCTTATTTTATAGTATAATTTATTTATTCTTACCATGCATGTGTTATTAAAATCATGTTTTAATTTTATCCTGGAATAAAATGATTTCTAGCGAAATTTCCTGATATCGGTATGTAAATATTAATCGAAGGGATTAAGTAATTAATTGGAATTAATATTTTTTACCAAAACACTTTCTGGTTTTAATTTCCAATTTGCATATTTAATTGATTTTGTACGAGAGTAAAAGATAGTCTAAGGTTAAAATCAACAGAGTGAGAGTTTGAGGTTTTAACCAGATAGTGGTTATTAAACATTAATTTTAAAAACAATGAGATCGCTTTAAAATTAATTGGACTCTAACTGTTTTCAAAAAATACTTTTGAATTTTAAAATGAAACAGCAAGAGCGCTCATTTTGAGTTTAATAATATGACCTGACTTGATAGAACAAAAGTGTGAGACGATGGTTTTTAAATAAATAGTTTCCACTGAAATAGTGTTTTAATACTGAAAACAAATACCAATGAAGGATTATGCTGCCCCATTGCAAGAGAAACCTCACAACAGTATTGCTGCTCGCGCTATCGCACATAATATATTCGAGTTAAAGCCTTCACTTTTGCAGTTGTCCAACAAAACAAATTTTTAGGATGTCCTACGGATGATCTAAATCTTCATCTATCTATGTTTGTGCAGTATGCAGACACAGTGAAAGTAAACGGTGTCAGCCCTGAAGCAATAAGACTTCATCTTTTTCCTTTCTCTATAAGAGATATAGCTAGAGCATGGCTCCAGTCTCTACCATCCAACTCCGTTACAACATGGAACTAATTGAAGAAAGTTTTCCTAGTGCGATGATTTCTGCCAAGTAAGACAATTATGCTAAGAGCCAATATAAACAATTTTTAACAAAAGGAAAGTGAATCTATTTTCAAAGCACGGGAAAGATAAAAATACATGTTGTGACTCTATCCGCATCACGGTCTGGAGGAATGGCTGATCATCCACACCTTTTACAATGGTCTCTTGTACAACACAAGACTAACGATTGACGCAGCTGCTGGTGGTGCATTGATGGATAAACCATACCATGATGCCTATCACGAAGTTAGTAACTTAGAAAGTTAATGCTAAGGTAGAATCCCTTACCCAAAAGATAGAAAGCTTGACCACAACTTCCGCAACCACTGTGACTGTAGTAACTCCAACCTATGATTTATGCGGACTTCACGCGCATAATGCACCCGAATGTCCACTTTTAATAGGAGTACCAGTTGATCAAGTAAACTATGTTCAAGGAAACCCCTATGGGAATAACTATAACCATGCTTGGAAGAACCATCTAAACTTCTCATACAATAGCAACAACGCTTTGTACGCACAAGGGCAAGCTCCTAATACACCCCCAGGATTTCAGAAAGCCATCCAAAATGTCTCAATCCTATCCCTATGAAGTCCAACATTGAAATAATGATAGAAAATTTTGTGGCCACCTAAGATTAAACTAACAAAGATTTCATGAATTAAAATATTCACACCAGCGAGCAAATTAAGCAATTGACGAATAAGATTGAAGCTCTTGCCCATACAACAAAATGTTAGAAACACAAATTTCCCATGCGGCTCAACAGCAAGCAGTTACAGTTGGAAATTTTCCTGGACAACCCTGACCAAATCCAAAGGGACTTGCTAATGCCATAACACTTCAGAGTGGGACAAAACTAGGCAGACCAACTGAACCTAGAATCGAGAACCCAACCATGTACCAAAAACTATATTTCTCACTGCTGAGTGCAATGTTATAATCCAAAACAACATACCTCCTAAACATAAATACCCATGTAGTTTTTCCATACCTTGCGTAATCGGCAAATTTGTCATAGACAAAGCACTATGAGATTTAGGAGCCAATATTAGTCTAATGCCCTTATCAATTTGCAAGAAACTCAACATGGGAGCACTAAGACCAACGAGAATGTCTGTATAATTAGTAGATCGATCAGTGAAATTTCCTTTAGGTATGTTAGAAAATGTTCTTGTACATATAGGACAATTCTATATCCCCACTGATTTCATAATCATGGATATTAAAGAAGACTCTGATATTCCTTTTATATTAGGTAGACCATTCCTAGCCACTGCAGGAGCCATAATAGATGTTAAAAATGGAAAGCTGACTTTCAAAGTTGGAGAAGAAAAAGTTAAATTCAAATTGTCTAAATTCTTTAAGGCACCAGCCATCAATGATTCATGTTGTTTCCTAGATGAAATCGATAAATGCGTAAAAGAATTGGAAAAACAACAAACCACCTATTCTGAGGTATTGAAGATTCCTATACCTCCGATTCTTGAAGATGATAATTGGCGCCCAAAATATAGAGATAAACATATGAGCGAATGCCTAGCTCTAACTCCTGACCATATACCCTGTCCAAAGAAGCCAGCCATAGAACTCAAAACACTAACAAAAGACCTAAGATATGAATTCCTAGATACAGAACTTGAACGACCGGTCATAGTCAATGCAGACCTAGGACAAATAGAAACTGAAAAACTATTACATGTCCTAAGAAATTACCCGTCTACTTTAAGATATAACATCTCAGATCTAAAAGGAATAAGCCCTTCTATCTGCATGCACCGTATTATGCTGGAGGAAGACTGTAAAACCTCTAGGGAACATCAATGGAGAATAAATCCCATTTTGAGCAATATAGTCAAAAAGGAAGTGGAAAGCTACTAGAAGAAGGAATCATATACCCAATATCCGACAGTAAATGGGTTAGCCCAGTACATGTCGTACCTAAGAAAGGAGGTGTTACGGTTGTAAGCAACACTAAAGGAGAATCTGTAGCGCAATGAACTCACACCGGGTAGAGGATGTGCATCGACTATAGAAAGTTAAACAAAGCCACTCGTAAAGATCACTTTCCTTTTCCTTTCATTGATAAAATGCTTGAACCACTAGCTAAGCACTCTCACTTCTACTATTTAGACGGCTATTCCATATTTTTATAAATTCCTATCCATCTTGACGACCAAGAAAAGACGACTTTCACTTGTCCATATGGTACGTTCTCTTATCGATGAATTCCATTCAGATCATGTAATGCCCCTGCAACATTCCCGAGATGTATGATGTCCATCTTCTCTGATTTTCTAGATGGAATGATGGAAATCTTTATGGATGACTTCTCCGTATGTGGAAAAAGTTTTGAAGGATGTTTATCGAACCTTGAAATGGTACTAAAAAGATGTGTAAGTGTCAATCTCGTGCTAAACTGGGAAAAATGCCACTTCATGGTCCGACAAGGAATTGTATTAGGGAACATAGTATCCGATAGGGGAATTGAAATAGATAAAGCGAAGATCGAAGTAATAGAAAATCTTCAACCACCCAAAACTGTTAGAGAAATAAGAAGTTTTCTAGGACACGCTGGTTTCTATCGAAGTTTCATTAAAGACTTATCTAAAATAATCAAACCTCTAACCAAACTCCTAATGAAGGATGTTGAGTTCACTTTCACCGACACATGCTTGGACACGTTTACAACAGATAAAAGGGCATTAATTTCAGCACCTATTATGCAACCTCCTGATTGGAACGAATCATTCAAGATAATGTGTGATGCCAGTGACTATGCGGTAGGCGTAATCCTAGGACAAAGAAAAGATAAAAAGCTTCATGCAATATACTACATGAGTAGAACCCTAGATCATGCGTAGACGAATTATGCCACGACTGAAAAGGAATTGTTAGTTGTTGCATTTGCCTTAGATAAATTATGTTCTTACTTAGAGGAACACGAATAATTATCTATATCAATCACGCTGCAATCCGGTACCTCTTTAGTAAGAAATACGCCAAACCAAGATTGCTAAGGTGGATCTTACTTTGAAAAGAATTCGATTTGGAAATCAAAGACAAGAGAGGAACCGAGAATGTAGTAGTTGACCACCTATCCAAAATAGAAGGCATCAAACAAGATCATGTACCCATCAATGATGATTTTCCTTATGAATGCATTGTAGCCCAATTAGAATTAGAAAGTATAACAACTGAGTCCCCTGTGACTTGTGAAGACACGAACACGAAAAAAATGTTGGAAGTAGTCTGCACTAAAACCATACTTCCATGGTATGCTGATTTTGTCAACTACTTGGTTACTGGAGTGCTTCCACTTGATATGTCTTATCAACAAAAGAAGAAATTCTTTCATGACCTTAAACACTATTAATGGGACGAGCCTTTGCTTTTCAAAAGAGGCGTTGATGGTATTTTACATTGATGTGTTCCCAAAAACGAAATCGAAAACATTATTTTCCACTGTCATGCCGCTCCCTATGGAGGACCTGCAAGTACATCAAAGACCTGCTCTAAGATATTACAAGCTAGCCTCTATTGGCCTAATATTTGGAATGACGTCCATATCGCGGTAAAAAAATTGTGACCAATTCCAACACACTGGAAACATATCTAGACGCGATGAGATGCCTCAAAAGGGCATTCTAGAAGTTGAAGTCTTTGACGTATGAGGCATTGATTTCATAGGACCCTTCCCGTCGTCCTTTGGAAATCACTATATACTAGTTGTTGTCGACTATGTTTCAAAATGGATCGAGGTTGTAGCACCTCCAACAAATGATGCACGAGTAGTAGTCAGGATTTTTAAGAACATAATCTTTCCAAGATTTGGTGTTCCGAGACTCGTCATCAGTGACGGTGGCTCCCATTTCATTTCCAAAATCTTATAAAAGCTATTAGAAAAGTATGGAGTCTGACATTGAGTCACGACACCTTATCATCCGCAAACAAGTGGGAAAGTAGAGGTCTCCAACAGAGAGATTAAGAAAATCTTAGAAAAAACAGTAGCAACCTCTAGGAAAGACTGGTCATCGAAGTTACACGAAGCTCTATGGGCATATAGGACGACATATAAAACTCTGATTGGTACTAAGCCATTTAAATTAGTCTATGGGAAATCATGTCATCTGCCGGTAGAAATAGAACATAAAGCTTATTGGGCCATTAAAACCCTAAATTTGAATTACACTGCAGCGAGTGAGAAAAGAATCTTAGATATCCATGAACTAGAAGAACTTAGACTAGACGTTTACGAAAACACTCAGGTTTATAAGGAGAGAACAAAAAAATGGCACGATAAATGAATATCTAGAAAGGAATTCAATGAAGGCGGTATAGTTCTCCTATTTAATTATAGACTTAAATTATTCCCAAGAAAACTTTGCTCTAGATGGTATGGTCCATTCGAAATCACTAAGGTCTTGCAAAATGGAGCAATAGAAATCAAAGGAATGAGTAGTGAACCTTTCATCGTAAACGGACAACGTCTAAACATTATCATAGCATCGATAATAAAGAATATTACGAAACCTTTAGGCTAGATCCGCTGCCACCCCATGAATTAGTCTAATCACCATGTTATGTCGAGCTTACAACGTAAAACAAAGCGCTTATTAGGAGACAACCCACTTTTTAATATTTTCTTTTTGCTTTGCTTAATTTTCATTTTTCTTTTCTTTTCTTAATTTTGTTATCGCTTATTTCTATTCTAATAAAATTATGAAATATTTCTTCTCTAATATTCTCTCTACTAACTTAATGCTAACTCTCAACCTACTTCAGGCTAACTTTCCTATTAGCTAATTACACTAACCACGATGAATCAAGTTGATACTTTGGGCATTTTGTTTAGAGGAAGAAATCAGTAGAGGAGGTTTGAGTCTTTGTCTGATAGGGAGATAGGATTGAGTACCTACCCTGACGGACCAGCTATGATAACATTGGGAATCCGAGATAGTGTTTTGTTTTTATAAAGCCAAATAGGTTGGGACACATCTGCTTTAAGAATAAAGATTAACTCCTACCGTAGATTAACCTTAGAGTTTTTAAGCTCCCTTGTCTACAAACCTAATCATGGTATGGGGTTCAATAGAGGTCTAATTAGGTTTAGGCTATTTGGTTTTGAGTACACCTACACCCATAGAGAGATGGTAGAACTTCTAGGATTCCCACACGGTCTAGATGCATTCACGGAAATCCAAGAAGAACTTTTTAATATGGGTGAACTAGACTATTTCTGGGGGATATTACAGGTATAAGTAATCCTGAGCCTGAGGATATGCATTCAGAAAACATTCACAACCCAACCTTGAGATATTTTCATAAGATCCTAGCACACGCCCTCTTTGGTAAACTTGAAAATATAACCACGGTATCTAGAGTCGAGCTTTTCATTATGTTCTACGCTTCGCAAAATTGTCTTATAAATGGAGATACATTTATGATAGATAACTTTCACTGTCATGTGAGAGTTGTCCATGAACCCATTCTGATAGGAGGCTTAGTAACCATGATAGAAAATGCTATCGACTTAAGACAACCACTACTGAACCTTGTCCCTCTTGGTAGATTTCATCCTATGAATATCAAATTTTGTTTCAATAGGGGAATAATTGGAAACCTAGGTTCAGTTAACTTTGAACTGCTCATTAACAATCAGTTAATGCCCCTTTTTACCCTACCTGACCCTAGGATTAGCGTGCATAACAAGAATAACTAGTTATATGATTGGTGCGCACCACACATTTCATCACCACCCACTCCTGAGACACCCATGATTTATGATCATTGTGATTCTTTCCTGTCCGATGAGGATACTGACCCTGAACCCCCCCCCCCCCCCCCCCCCTTTTACCATCAATTCCCATCTCCTGATCAGGTTGGCTGAAACACCTCAGCCGCTCTAGTTGCCGCTCCGCCTCCCGTATTTCATTAAGTTCCCGCTTTAAGTGCCATTCAATCGGAGCTTGATTTGTTGAGGGATGCGATTATTATTATGAGGATTGACTTCCATTCTTTCATGGATATGGTAGTCAAACAATTGGACTATATTTATCAGCATCTCTACTCCGCTTCTCCTGATCGACGTGGTTGACATTTCAGACTTATTGCATTTTTTTCTTTTCAGATTTAAACATTGCAGACATTATTTTGTTCAAGTGTGGAGAGAAATATTATTAGATTAGACTTTTCAATTTTTTATATTTTATTCTTAAGTACAATTTTTATTTATTTTCAGTTCAGTATTTAGAATTATTTATTTTCAGTTTAGTTTTTGGAATTTAAATTACCTTTTTCATTTAATGCATTATAATCATGTTCACACACACACACATACATATATATATATATATATATATATATATATATATATATATATATATATATATATATATATATATATATATATATATATATATATATATATATATATATATATATATATATATATATATATATATATATATATATATATATATATATATATATATATATATATATATATATATATATATATATATATATATATATATATATATATATATATGCTATACTACTTCCATTTTTTATATTCATATATATTTATGTACAATTATTAAAAATACATAATGCATTAAGTACTGCAATATTTTATATTATATTCTATTTCCCAAAGGTGTGTCGTTTGCGATACAAGCGTGACGCTCATCACACCTCACTAATCCCAGTCCCGGTAAGCACAAACGCGTGCCCCTCAGCACGAAGTAAGAAACATAAGTGTTTCTGTATTATCACAGAAACCCTCGCAGAACCCTTCTTCTTTCCATTTTCTTAAAATCGCTCCCTAAACTACATTGAACATGTGCCTATTTCACTTCCTCTATTATCATTGTCATAAAAATCCACTAAACCACACATATTACCATTATTATATTTCTCTCCATAAACCATTTCCAAACCCATTTCCACTCCAAAATCCCCAATTTCTCACACAAACTCCTACCCATTTTCCATCCTTTCTTTAATAATGGAAAGAACAGGTTCACGACCAGAGCCAGACCTTTCCGGAATTAATTTTCGAATTCGCGAACCAGAGAGCACCAAAGAGTGCAGTACCTCAAATTCTATCAACGGTCCGTAGTCCGTACACGGTATGTTGATACTGAGTGCTTGTGAAAATTAGGCTTGCTCGATAGCGTGCAGTGGTTACTCCATAACTCAGACTTAGCGTGCATCTGCACACAGAATCTCCCAACATACAAGCCGCTGACCTTGGAATTTTTAAGCTTTCTCATACAACCTTCCGTGTGACGAAAGCGAGCATCTATCCGGCTCCGATACTTTTAGAATGTTCAAAGATGAATATTTTGTAAGTCAATCCACTCTGAGTGCTTTCTTATATTTCCCTCGTGAGGGAGTGTGTGATACGGTGGTAGAATAGACTCTTAATACTGGTTTTGCGTTTGTGTTTGCAAATGTTACGGTAAGCAAGAGTCGCCATCGACTTTTCTTTTATCCAAATTAAGGAAAGGGTGAAAAGAACAGAAAAAGACCTTTTAGAGATTTTCTGAGTAAGGGGGGTATATTATGGAAAGGGATGGTGTTAGCACCATTTCCATCCGTATTTATCTACAGGCTCTTAGTTGCTTAGCTCATTTTAAAAGTACTTTGTGCTTTATGTGTTTGAAAAATGTTTTGAAATGCCTTAGTGCGGCGATTCACTTTGTGATAACTCTTGTATCAGTCCTCAATAATGTTGACAAAGCAAATGTTTTTGCAATTTTTTCTTTGAAACGTGTAAGTGTAGAAAGTTTGTTTTATTTTGAGCAAGCATCTAATAGATATCTACTAGTACTCGAAAAAGTCGTTCTTTTCCTCTTTTCCTTTAGACAGTGCTATCCTACTATTAATGAGTAAGTAGCCTATCGTTGGATATTTGAGGGACATTCGAAGGGACACTACAGTCACGAAGGCAACTTGGCAAGAAGCTTTAGTAATTGTCCTAAAGTTCTAAGATCACTTTTAACCGAGGAAACATCGAGAGGATCATCGAGGGTCTTGTGATCTTTCAAACTAGAGGGCAACCACTAAAACTTCTCACATTTTAAGAATTGTGACCGTTTTCCGAAGGAAATCGAAGTGGGGTACCCTAGAGGTTTATATGTGCATGGTGTGTTATGTTCAGTTATTTTAGTATTATGTTAACTTTGCTAGCATTTTAATTTCCAGTCTCATCATGCAATCCTAATTACTAGCAGTAGTATATACAGTAATTGAAAGGGCAGAAATGTAAAGTGTGGGAATGTAAATCCTATGCTATTACATGGCTTTGTAAGAGGTACATTATAGAGATGCGAAAAGTAAAGTCCTAGTTACTATTACAAACTGGGAAGCAATTACAACAAGATGAAAAAAATGCGAAAATAAATAAATGATTTTTTTTCCGATCCAAGGAGGGATGCTTTGCTTTTCTATCCAGGGACAGATACTGCCTTTCGATTTTATCATGTAATACAAATATTACCCAAATAAAGATGTAGGACCTGGGTATCCAACCCAGGTCCTTGGATACTGCACACGTTGGGTCTATTCAGGCTATATCTGCAGCAAGTGTGAGAAACAAACAAAAATGTAGACCTGGGTGTCAAACCCAGGTCCTTAATCTTGAATACAGATTAAATGAACTACAAATGTTAATATGTCATGCAAATGTAAGTTTGATCTTTTTAACCATTCTTACCAATGGTGATGTATGAATTTGTGGTTTCAGGCGTGGGTATCCTTGTTTAAGGATTGCTTCTATTTGGAACTTCTGGATATGGGGATACTTGCTTAAGGACTGAAAGTCATTGGAAAAGCTTCAGGGAACCTCCAAGAATGTGTTTTTAATTTCGTGTGACTCTGTCTCCGGTTGTGTCCAGCCTCCTTGGAGCTTGCTAGTGTGTTCTTTATATAGAGGGGGTGAAGGGGACAAGAGGGCCAATGAATAAACAACTATTAAGTTGGTGTTTTAAGGCCATGAATACCATTTTTAAACATTGACAAAGACACAATTTCTTGTCCCTTTTTGAATTTGAATGAATATGGACACAAATGACTTTCGAATGCTCTCTTTCAAATGACTCTGATTGCCTCCTTCGAATGGCTCTGACGGCCTCCTTCGAATGTCTTTGATTTCCTCCTTCGAATGGCTTTGATTCAGCTCCTTCAAATGGCTATGGTGGCCTCCTTCGAATGGCTCTGATGGCCTCCTTCAAATGGCTCTGATTCAGCTCCTTCAAATGGCTCTGATTGCCTCCTTCGAATGGCTTTGATTGTCTCCTTCGAATGAGTCCATCCACATCAATTCGAATTGCTCAGATCTTTGATGAGTCTGAATTCAGAGTTTCCCTTATCAGATTTTCTTTAATAGAGTTTAGATGCCTTTGCTACTTGATTCAAACAAACTCAAACGAAAACTTTCAATCTGGCCAATCGAAAACCTCTTTTGTCGCCATCTTCGAATGCTAATGCACCGCCGCGGTTGCGGACCTTTAGTGCCTATGTACCACCTTTCGTGCAATAGGCGATCAGGGTACACATAGTTCACCTTTTAAAAATTTTAAAACACAAGTACGTTGGTTGATTTTAAGAGATAAGACATCATCATTATTGTCCGTGTGGAAAACATACTTACTACGCACAATCATGAGAAAGGAGAATTTGCATCATCTCAAAGTGGAGGATATGGCTTGAATTTTAAAATCAACAATGCCTCACTCAACACCCAAGTGGAAAATATCTCTCTTCACTACATATTGTAGAAGTATAGTTGTTTGCATCACTACAAAGATTGACAAGAGTCTAATCTTTTGAGAAAAGTTTTAAAATAAAAATCCAAAGTGGCAAAAATGGTTTGAAATGAGATTGATTGACTTTTAGTCTTCTTACAAAAATGTCAAGGTATTATTAAGTTGATTGAAGTTTATTTATGAAAATGTTTTGAAGATACATGGATATAAGTCAAAGTTTATTATGAAAATGGTTCAAGTTTAGAAACAAGAAGAATTTTCAAAAGGAGAAAGAATACTTTTGAAATTGAAGAATATGGGAGGAGATGAAGGGACTATCCTAAAGCATAAGGTAAAATTTAGGGATAAGAACCATCTAACCAACAAGAATCCAAAATTTGACATTATGAGTCAATATAGAATTCACATTCTTTGGATTGAAACAAAGCAAGCAAAGATACTAGACCTCTTGAGAAGACCAAACTTCAAGTGTATTAAGTCTTCACAAAAATTGGGCAGAGTAACGGCTGTATACGGGTGAATTCCAGATTACAAACAAAGAATGTAATCACAATAACATGCACACCAAATAAACAAACAACCCAATGTCTTAAGGTAAACCTCAAGAACTCCAGACAAAATATCAATTAAGGTCACAAAGTCTCCAACATAGGCCAAGGTTTCTAATCTTAAGTCCAAGAAGTCCAATACTCCATAATGCCAAGGATAATAACCAAATAGTCCAAGTATCATTAAATTTTTTTATGGTTCATGTTGATTATTTAAGTATCTTAAAAAAGAAAGGAAAAGCTCGAGTGAGCATAATAAAAATGACAAGAATATAAAGGGGCTCAAGTGAGAAAATATGAAAAATAGCATGAAATGTAAATGCTAAAGGTAAATGGTACGTAAAGCATAAAACTAAAAGCATAAAGTAAAGTCAATTGTTAGAAATTAGTGGTTAGTTGGATGGCCATCTTGAAACTTGAATTTGGAACTCATTAGAGGATTGGTAGAACCAAAGCCTCCACACAACAAGTTGCATTTGCTTTTTGTCGAGTATATCATCAATTTTGGAATCCTCAAAAGTAACATTTAATGATCAACGATGTTTAAGTGATCCGCGTTGACCAAAAGTGATGTAGATCCATTAGAGGATTGGTAGAACCAAAGCCTCCACACAATGAATCTCAAGGTTATTGATTCAAAGAGATCAAATTAACATAGTTGGGCTTGCAAACATAGGTTTGGGCCACAAATGATCATTTATTCGAATCTGGACAAAATTTAGCGATATGTTAAGCAATCGTTAGTGGACTTATGTAGAAGTCACACCTATTTTGAGGCCGGTCAATAGCAATCTATGCACCATTTGTTTTGAGACATGATATAGAGATCATGCTGCAATAACACTTAGTGCAATAAGAAAGGGATGAAATGAAGAAGGGTGGGAAAGAATATATAAACCATATTTGAATTAAAATTTAATCAAACTGTTATTAAAATCATTCATCCATTTTTTATGGAGTTAGAATCAACACCATGGATCCAATGATGTTACTAAAGTTCATGATAAAAAATTCAACCCAACATCAGCCAGAAAATAATCACAAAATAATATTACATTTAATATATATGTTGAAAAGAGGTTAAAAATGAATAAAAATTAAAATAAAGGAAAAAAATATCAACTATATTTAAATTGATTCATAAAAAATAAATAAGGTCATAGAAAAATCAGAAATAGAGTCAAGTATTTTTATAAAATTTTTGGTATTTTTTTTAAAATCAGAACCTATTTTTAAACTAATTAAAATTGCTCAAACAAATAGAAAATAGATCAAAAAATAGTAAACATCAATATAAAATTCCATAAAATTTTCAAATAGTCAGAAATATGTAAAATGATATTTATGAATTTTTTTAGAATTAAAAAATGTCAGAAAGTATTTTTAAAGTAATTAAAAGAAAGCAAATAATGCAAAAAATATAAAAAATATCAAATGTCAAAATAAAATTGTGATAAAATAGTCATAAGATCATAAATAATTCAAAGTATTTTTGTGAACTCTTTTCGTAATTTTTGAATAAAAAATAAAAGAGTTATGAATTTTTGAAAATTAAATCAATTAAAATATAAAATCAGAAGGAAAAAAAATAAAACCAAAAAGATGTAGGCCATCAGATCATAGTCAAAACGCGTTAGTAAGATGATCCAATGGACCAGACGCGTTGTGCTTGATATGGACCTTAGTGAGATACGCATAGGATCAGAAAAAAGGCAACTAATGAAATAAAAATGTTTGGCACGCTATCATTGGCTGAGACGAGACATGTCATCGTCTTCAACCTCCAGACGCCCTGCAATAGAGATTTTGACATCCTTCAAATGGAAAAATTAGGATCCCAGACTAGTATCATTGGATTCGTCTCTTCAAGATGATCCTAACATCACCATCGTGCCAAATTTATATAAGGTATGCAAAGAGATATGAATGAAAAACCTAGAAAATAGCAAGCACCTTAAATTTAAGATTTGTCTCTCAATTCTCAATGGATTTAAAAATTGTAAGAAGCACAAGAATCAGGGAAATGAGAGCTTCACAATGATATCAAATTGGAAGAATTGATGGAGAAATCTACCTATTTAAGTTCAGTTGCAGAGCTCTGTAAATGAACTTGGTTAGATCAATTCAGAAGGTTTCAAGGCTCAATTCTTCTTCCGTTAGCTTCAGGGAAGATCAAGGAAGGTGAATTGATAGGAAAGATGGATTGAAAAAGGTTTCAAAAATGATTTCGAAGTTACAGAAAAGTGAGTTATGGAGCGAGTTTGGAAGGGTGATTTTGGTTGTTCAAGCTTGAGAAAACGAATGGGATAGCTCATGTATTTATAGGAGAAGTAAATGGGATCAAAAGGAATGGTCAATAATGCGATTTGGAAGGAATTCGTATGGGTCTGCATCATGAAGAATGTGAGACTTCTCTTTTGTCAAAACTCATCCAAAACACGCGTTTTAATGCACTAATCCACTTGGGAAAGTTTTATAATCATGTTTAGACCCAAAATGCGTGCTAATTTGAGGGATAGAAGTTGTAACATGAAATTCAAATTCTGACTAGCGATGAAACTTCAATTCTAAGTTACCACTTTTGAAACAATGGCATTCTCAACTCAAGGGGTCTTAAGGCATGGTTCTTGATGCTTCAGAAATATGAGATTACAAGCTTTGCAATGGGAAAATAATGGAATAAAATGGATGTTTGAGCTGAATGTTGCAATGAGTCAAAGTTGGGAAAAAGAGATTGACTTTCCATACTTAGAAATATTTCAAGTTTTTTATTCAAAAGTGACCTATAATGTTTTACATCCAAACATGGCCTTCCTCTTGGAATTTTCTATTGACCAAAAAAGATGGCATGAAATATACCTCTTGAATAAAATTTTGAAACTCGGACCATTCAAAATATCCCAAAGTTGAGAGAGTTATGATTTTTTGAAGTTGGCAAAAATCATGAAATGACCTATAATCCTTAAGGAATCCTCCATCCATTTTCTCACTTTGAAAATAAAAGAAGGAATAAAGTTCACATACTCAAGATCATTGTGGAAAAAGAGTGGGCTCAAGGTGATAAAAATTGACCAAGTTATGATTATTTGAAGTCACACATGGGAAGTTGGGGGTTCATCTAGAGGACTTGTAATATTTCTTTATCATCAAGTTTCTTCCACATGAAAACTACTTGAAACTTTTGAAGTGATTTGTTAATAACCCTTTGAAGAGAAGAATGTTTTTGGAATCACTCAAAAATACCAAAAGATGAGCAAGATATACTTCTTTGAAGTTGAAAACCCTAGCTCCTAGATCAAGAAAATTCTTTGCAGAACTTTGACAATTTTAAACAACCTTCTTATACCAAAACTATTTATTTGTAGATAGAATTTGTTGAGGATGATAATGAGAACTCATAGCAACCAAAACCACTTCCATATCTTGAGAATTAAGAGAAATATGCACTTGTGACCAATAGGAAGAAGGCCTTGTCCAACCATGACAACTTCTTTAATCAACCCCTTGTACTTTTGAATCAATCTTGATAAATTTGAAATGTGGTGAACCAAAATAAACGTTGCCATTCCATTTCTTCCAAAACAACTTTAATGGTGAGGTTTGAATTTCTCAACATTTATTGACTAGGGCATGGAAATAAACTCATGAACCCATGGATCAACTTGCTAAGCCACATTGCCTTTACCTACATTATTAATAAGTAAGACAAACTAACATTGCATTTTATTAATTAAAAGGAAAGTCAAAACAAAACATGCTTGATCACAAAAGAAAAACAAGTCAAGGTGCTTGGTGATTGCTCAAAGAGAAAAGCTAAAGATAGGGAGGAGAACCAAAAGCCCTAACATGATCTTGTTGTGATTGAAACAATATGGTATGATGAAGGGATCTTAGTGGAGAAAATTAGGGAACAACAGATGCCCTTATTTAAGTTTCCTCTATCTGGAGATACGAAGGTTAAAAATCTTCGTGTCGACGTGATCGAAGATACTTAAATATAAAACAAACCCTATTTTTAGCCCTAAGATGCCATGCGATTCTTATAAGTATGAATGCATATGAACAAATTCAAAGGGACTCAAAACACCACAAGGGATGTAGAAAAAGAAATAAGGATCAAAAGAGAAACCCGATAAGGAATATAATTCACAGGTGAATAAAAAATACCTGAATTTATTGGTGTAAAACCCAAAGAAGAGATAAGGTAGCATCAACTCAGCTAAAGGGGAGATAGTACAGGATAAAAGTGATTGACAACCAACTGTGAACTACCAAACTCAATAGTTAGAGGTAGAAGGTCAAAAAGATAATGACTCATAAATGACAATAAACTACCAACTCATAGTTGAAGGTAGAAAATCAAAAGGATACCGACTCATAGATGATGGTAAAAGATCAAAGGATACACTAACTTTTACTGAAGGCGAAACTATCAACGTTCACTGAAGGTAGAAAGAGAAAATAATAACAACACTGACGTTAACTAGCAGTGAGCTACCAACGTTTACTAGAGGTAGAGAAACAAACATCGACATTCACTGATGATGAGCTACCAACTTTCACTAAAGGTAGAGAGAAAAGAAATATCATAGCACCGACGTTCACTGACAGTGAACTACCAACGTTCATTGAAGGTAGAGAGAAAATAAATATCATAGCACCGATGTTCATTGACGGTGAACTACCAACATTCACTGAAGGTAACAAAAAGATAAAAATCACCAACGTTCACTGATGGTGAATTACCAACATTCACTGAAGGTAGAGAGAAAAGAAATATCATAACACCTACGTTCACTGGCGGTGAACTACCAATGTTTACTGATGGTAGCAAAAAGATAACAATCACCAACGTTCACTGATGTTGAACTACCAACTTTCACTGATGGTAGAGAGAAAAGAATTATCACAGCACCGACGTTCACTGACGGTGAACTACCAATGTTCACTATAGGTAACAAAAATATAACAGTCACCAACGTTCACTGATGGCTGAAATACCAACTTTCACTGATGTTAGAGAGAAAAGAAATTTCATAGCACCAACGCTCACTGATGGTGAACTACCAACGTTCACTGAAGGTAGCGAAAAGATAACAATCACCAACGTTCACTGATGGTGAACTACCAACTTTCACTAAATGTAGAGAGAAAAGAAATATCATAGCCCCAATATTCACTGACGGTGAACTACCAACATTCACTGCAGGTAGCAAAAAGATAACAATCACCAACGTTAACTAATGGTGAACTACTAACTTTCACTGAAGATAGAGAGGAAAGAAATATCATAGCACTGACGTTCACTGACGGAGAACTAGCAACGTTCACCGAAAGTAGCAAAAAGATAACAATCACAAACATTCACTGATAATTAATTACAAATGTTTACTGAAGGTAGTAAGAGAATAACATCGACGTTCACTGACGATGAACTACCAACATTCACTGAAGGTAGATAGAAAATATCATAGCACTGATGTTCACTGACGGTGAACTACCAACATTCATTAAAGGTATCAAAAAGATAACAATCACCAACGTTCACTGATGGAGAACTACCAACGTTTACTGAAGGTGGTAAGATAAAATATCATAGCACCGACGTTCACTGACCGTGAACTTCCAACGTTCACTGAAGGTAGAAAAAAGATAACAATCACCAACGTTCAATGATGGTGAACTAGCAACTTTCACTGATGGTAGAGAGAAAAGAAATATCATAGCATCGATGTTCACTGATGGTGAACTACCAACGATCTCTGAAGGTAGAAAAAAGATAACAATCACCAACGTTCACTGATGGTGAATTACCAACTTTCACTGAAGGTAGAGAGAAAAGAAATATCATAACACCTATGTTCACTGGCGGTGAACTACCAACGTTAATTGATGGTAGCAAAAAGATAACAATCACCAACGTTCACTAATGGTGAACTACAAACTTTCACTGATGGTAGAGAGAAAAGAAATATCATAACACCGACGTTCACTGACGGTGAACTACCAACGTTCACTAAAGGTAGCAAAATCATAACAATCGCCAACGTTCACGGATTGTGAACTACCAACTTTCACGGATTGTGAACTACCAACTTTCACTGATGTTAGAGAGAAAAGAAATTTCATAGCACCGACATTCACTAATGGTGAACTACCAACGTTCATTGAAGGTAGCGAAAATATTACAATCACCAACGTTCACTGATGGTGATCTACCAACTTTCATTGAAGTTAGAGAGGAAAGTAATATCATAGCACCGACGTTCACTGACGGAGAACTAGCAACGTTCACCGAAAGTAGCAAAAAGATAACAATCACCAACATTCACTGATAATTAATTACAAATTTTTACTGAAGGTAGTAAGAGAATAACATCGACGCTCACTGACGATGAACTACCAATATTCACTGAAGGTAAAGAGAAAATATCATAGCACTGATATTCACTGACAGTGAACTACCAACATTCATTAAAGGTATCAAAAAGATAACAATCACCAACGTTCACTGATGGCGAACTACCAACGTTTACTGAAGGTGGTAAGATAAAATATCATAGCACCGACGTTCACTGACCGTGAATTTCCAACGTTCACTGAAGGTAGACTAGCAACTTTCACTGATGGTAGAGAGGAAAGAAATATCATAGCACTGATGGTGAACTGCCAACGATCACTGAAGGTAGCAAAAAGATAACAATCACCAACGTTCACTGATGGTGAATTACCAAACTTCACTGAAGGTAGAGAGAAAAGAAATATCATAACACCTACGTTCACTGGCGGTGAACTACCAACGTTAACTGATGGTAGCAAAAAGATAACAATCGCCAACGTTCACTTATTGTGAACTACCAACTTTCACTGATGGTAGAGAGAAAAGAAATATCATAACACCGACGTTCACTGATGGTGAACTACCAACGTTCACTAAAGGTAGCAAAATCATAACAATCGCCAACGTTCACGGATTGTGAACTACCAACTTTCACGGATTGTGAACTACCAACTTTCACTGATGTTAGAGAGAAAAGAAATTTCATAGCACCGACGTTCACTAACGGTGAACTACCAACGTTCATTGAAGGTAGCGAAAAGATTAAAATCACCAATGTTCACTGATGATGAACTGCCAACTTTCACTAAAGGTAGAGAGAAAAGAAATAACATAGCACCGACGTTCACTGACGGTGAACTGCCAACGTTTACTGAAGGTAGCAAAAATATAACAATCACCAACATTAACTGATGCTGAACTACCAACTTTCATTGAAGTTAGAGAGGAAAGTAATATCATAGCACCGACGTTCACTGACGGAGAACAACCAATATTCACCGAAAGTAGCAAAAAGATAACAATCACCAACATTCACTGATAGTGAATTACAAACGTTTACTGAAGGTAGTAAGAGAATAACATCGACGTTCACTGACGATGAACTACCAACTTTCACTGAAGGTTGAGAGAAAATATCATAGCACCGATGTTCAATGACGGTGAACTACCAACATTCATTGAAGGTATCAAAAAGATAACAATCACCAACGTTCACTGATGGTGAACTACTAACATTTACTGAAGGTGGTAAGATAAAACATCATAGCACCGATGCTCACTTACCATGAACTACCAACGTTCACTGAAGGTAGGAAACATATAACAATCACCAACGTTCACTGATGGTGATCTACCAACTTTCACTGAAGGTAGAGAGGAAAGAAATATCATAGCACCGACGTTCACTAATGGTGAACTGCCAACGTTCACTGAAGGTAGCAAAAAGATAACAATCACCAATGTTCACTGATGGTGAATTACCAACCTTCACTGAAGGTAGAGAGAAAAGAAATATCACAACACCTACGTTCACTGGAGGTGAACTACCAACATTTACTGATGGTAGCAAAAAGATAACAATCACCAACGTTCACTGATTGTGAACTAACAACTTTCACTGATGGTAGAGAGAAAAGAAATATCATAACACCGACGTTCACTGACGGTGAACTACCAATGTTCACTAAAGGTAGCAAAATCATAACAATCGCCAACGTTCACGGATTGTAAACTTCCAACTTTCACGAATTGTGAACTATCAACTTTCACTGTTGTTAGAGAGAAAAGAAATTTCATAACACCGACGTTCACTAACGGTGAACTACCAATGTTCATTGAAGGTAGGGAAAAGATAACAATCACCAACGTTCACTGATGGTGAACTGCCAACTTTCACTAAAGGTAGAGAGAAAAAAAATAACATAGCACCGACGTTCACTGACGGTGAACTGCCAACGTTCACTGAAGGTTGCAAAAAGATAACAATCACCAACATTAACTGATGCTGCACTACCAACTTTCATTGAAGTTAGAGAGGAAAGTAATATCATCGCACCGACGTTCACTGACGGAGAACTAACAACGTTCACCAAAAGTAGCAAAAAGATAACAATCACCAACATTCACTGATAGTGAATTTCAAACGTTTACTGAAGGTAGTAAGAGAATAACATCGACGTTCACTGACGATGAACTACCAACTTTCACTGAAGGTTGAGAGAAAATATCATAGCACTGATGTTCACTGACGGTGAACTACCAACATTCATTGAAGGTATCAAAAAGATAACAATCACCAACGTTCACTGATGGTGAACTACCAACATTTACTGAAGGTGGTAAGAGAAAAATCATAGCACCGATGCTCACTGACCGTGAACTACCAACGTTCACTGAAGGTAGGAAACATATAACAATCACCAGCGTTCACTGATGGTGAACTACCAACTTTCACTGATGCTAGAGAGGAAAGAAATATAATAGCACCGACGTTCACTAATGGTGAACTGCCAACGTTCACTGAAGGTAGAAAAAAGATAACAATCACCAATGTTCACTGATGGTGAATTACCAACCTTCACTGAAGGTAGAGAGAAAGAAATATCATAACACCTACGTTCACTGGAGGTGAACTACCAACATTTACTGATGGTAGCAAAAAGATAACAATCACCAACATTCACTGATTGTGAACTACCAACTTTCACTGATGGTAGAGAGAAAAGAAATATCATAGCACTGACGTTCACTGACGGTGAACTACCAACGTTCACTAAAGGTAGCAAAAAGATAAAAATCACCAATGTTCAGTGATGGTGAACTACCAACTTTCACTGATGTTAGAGAGAAAAGAAATTTCATAGCACCGACATTCACTGACGGTTAACTACCAATGTTCACTGAAGGTAGCGAAAAGATAACAATCACCAACGTTCACTGATGGTGAACTGCCAACTTTCACTAAAGGTAGAGAGAAAAGAAATATCATAGCACCGTAGTTCACTGACGGTGAGCTACCAATGTTCACTGAAGGTAGAAAGAAAATGAATATCATAGCACAGACGTTCGCTGACGGTGAACTACCAACATTCATTGATGGTAGCAAAAAGATAACAATCAACAACATTCACTTATGGTGAACTACCAACTTCACTGAAGGTAGAGAGGAAAGAAATATCATAGCACTGACGTTCACTGACGGTGAACTTCCAACGTTCACTGAAGGTAGAAAAAGATAACAATCACCAACGTTCAATAATGGTGAACTAGCAACTTTAACTGATGGTAGAGAGAAAACAAATATCATAGCACCGATGTTCACTGACGGTGAACTACCAACATTCACTTAAGGTAGCAAAAAGATAACAATCAACAACGTTCACTGATGGTGAACTACCAACTTTCACTGATGTTAGAGAGAAAAGAAATATTATAGCACCGACGTTCAGTGATGTTGAACTACCAATGTTCACTAAAGGTAGCAAAAAGATAACAATCACCAACGTTCACTGACGGTGAACTACCAACATTTACTGAAGGTAGAGAGAAAATAAGTATCATAGCACCGACGTTCACTGACGGTGAACTAACAACGTTCACTGATGGTAGCAAAAAGATAACAATCACCAACGTTCACTGATGGTAAACTACCAACTTTCACTGAAGGTAGAGAGGAAAGAAATATCATAGCATCGACGTTCACTTATGGTGAACTACCAATGTTCACTATAGGTAACAAAAAGATAATAATCACCAACGTTCACTGATGATGAACTACCAACTTTCACTGATGGTAGAGAGAAAATAATTATCGTAGCACCGACGTTCACTGATGGTGAACTACCAATGTTCACTATAGGTAACAAAAAGATAATAATCACCAACGTTCACTGATGGTGAACTACCAACTTTCACTGATGTTAGAGAGAAAAGAAATTTCATAGCACCAACGTTCACTGATGGTGAACTACCAACGTTCACTGAAGGTAGCGAAAAGATAACAATCACCAACATTCACCGATGGTGAACTACCAACTTTCACTAAATGTAGAGAGAAAAGAAATATCATAGCACAAATGTTCACTGACGGTGAACTACCAACATTCGCTGAAGGTTGTAAAAAGATAACAATCTCCAACGTTTAATAATGGTGAACTACCAACTTTCACTGAAGTTAGAGAGGAAAGAAATAGCATAGCACTGACGTTCACTGACGGAGAACTAGCAACCTTCACCGAAAGTATCAAAAAGATAACAATCACAAACATTCACTGATAACTAATTACAAACATTTACTGAAGGTAGTAAGAGAATAACATCGACGTTCACTGACGATGAACTACCAACTTTCACTTAAGGTAGAGATAAAATATCATAGCACCGATGTTTACTGTTGGTGAACTACCAACATTCATTAAAGGTATCAAAAAGATAACAATCCCCAACGTTTACTGATGGTGAACTACCAACGTTTACTGATGGTGGTAAGAGAAAATATCATAGCACCGACGTTCACTGACTGTGAACTTCCAACGTTCATTGAAGGTAGAAAAAAGATAACAATCACCAATGTTCAATGATGGTGAACTAGCAACTTTCACTGATGGTATAGAGAAAAGAAATATCATAGCACTGATGTTCACTTACGGTGAACTACCAACATTCACTGAAGGTAGCAAAAAAATAACAATCACCAACGTTCACTGATGGTGAATTACCAACTTTCACTGAAGGTAGAGATAAAAGAAATATCATAACACCTACGTTCACTGGCGGTGAACTACCAATGTTTATTGATGGTAGCAAAAAGATAACAATCACCAATGTTCACTGATGGTGAACTTCAAACTTTCACTGATGGTAGAGAGAAAAGAAATATCATAACACTGACGTTCACTGACGGTGAACTACCAACATTCACAAAAGGTAGAAAAAAGATAACAATCACCAACGTTCACGGATTATGAACTACAAACTTTCACTGATGGTAGAGAGAAAATAAATATCATAGCACTGACGTTCACTGACGGTGAACTGCCAACGTTCACTGAAGGTAGCAAAAAGATAACAATCACCAACGTTAACTGATGGTGAACTACCAACTTTCATTGAAGATAGAGAGGAAAGTAATATCATAGCACCGACGTTCATTGACGGAGAACTACCAACGTTTAGCGAAAGTAGCAAAAAGATAACAATCACCAGCATTTACTGATAGTGAATTACAAACATTTACTGAAGGTAGTAAGATAATAACATCGACATTCACTGACGATGAACTACCAAATTTCACTAAAGGTTGATAGAAAATATCGTAGCACCGATGCTCATTGACCGTGAACTACCAATGTTCAATGAAGGTAGGAAACATATAACAATCACCAACGTTCACTAATGGTGAACTACCAACTTTCACTGAAGGTAGAGAGGAAAGAAATATCATAGCAGCGACGTTCACTGACGGTGAACTACCAACATTCACTGAAGGTAGCAAAAAGATAACAATCACCAACGTTCACTGATGGTGAATTACCAACCTTCACTGAAGGTAGAGAGGAAAGAAATATCATAACACCTATGTTCACTGGCGGTGAACTACCAACGTTTACTGATGGTAGCAAAAAGATAACAATCACCAACGTTCACTGATTGTGAATTACCAACTTTCACTGATGGTAGAGAGAAAAGAAATATCATAGCACCGACGTTCACTGAAGGTGAACTACCAACATTCACTAAAGGTAGCAAAAAGATAACAATCACCAATGTTCACTGATGGTGAACAACCAACTTTCACTGATGTCAGAGAGAAAAGAAATTTCCTAGCACCGACGTTCACTGACGGTGAACTACCAACGTTCACCGAAGGTAGCAAAAAGATAACAATCACCAACGTTCGCTGATGGTGAACTGCCAACTTTCACTAAAGGTAGAGAGAAAAGAAATATCATAGCACCGATGTTCACTGACGGTGAAGTACCAATGTTCGCTGAAGGTAGAAAGAAAATGAATAACATGGCACATAGGTTCGCTGACGGTGAACTACCAACATTTATTGATGGTATCAAAAAGATAACAATCACCAACATTCAGTGATGGTGAACAACCCACTTCACTGAAGGTAGAGAGGAAAGAAATATCGTAGCACTGACGTTCACTGACGGTGAACTTCCAACGTTCACTGAAGTTAGAAAAAAGATAACAATCACCAATGTTCAATGATGGTGAACTAGCAACTTTAACTGATGGTAGAGAGAAAAGAAATATCATAGCACCGATGTTCACTGACTGTGAACTACCAATGTTCACTTAAGGTAGAAAAAAGATAACAATCAACAATGTTCACTGATGGTGAACTACCAACTTTCCCTGATGTTAGAGAGAAAAGAAATATTATAGCACCGACGTTCACTGACGGTGAACTACCAATGTTCACTGAAGGTAGCGAAAAGATAATAATCACCAACGTTCACTGACGGTGAACTACCAACGTTTACAACAGGAAGAGAGAAAATAAATATCATAGCACCGACGTTCACTGGGGGTGAACTATCAACGTTCACTGATGGTAGAAAAAAGATAACAATCACCAACGTTCACTGATGGTAAACTACCAACTTTCACTGAAGGTAGAGAGGAAAGAAATATCATAGCATCTCGTTCACTTACGGTGAACTTCCAACGTTCACTGAAGGTAGAGAGAAAATAAATATCATAGCACCGATGTTCACTGACGGTGAACTACCAACGTTCACTGAAGGTAGCAAAAAGATAAAAATCACCAACGTTCAGAGATGGTCAATTACCAAATTTCACTGAAGGTAGAGAGAAAAGAAATATCATAACACCTACATTCACTGGCGGTGAACTACCAACGTTTACCGAGGGTAGCAAAAAGATAACAATCACCAACGTTCATTGATGGTGAACTACCAACTTTCCCTGATGGTAGAGAGAAAAGAATTATCATAGCACTGACGCTCACTGACGGTGAACTACCAATGTTCACTATAGGTAACAAAAAGATAACAATCACCAACATTCGCTGATGGTGAACTACCAACTTTCACTAATGTTAGAGAGAAAAGAAATTTCATAGCACCAACATTCATTGATGGTGAACTAGCAACGTTCACTGATGGTAGCAAAAAGATAACAATCACCAACGTTCACTGATGGTGAACTACCAAATTTCACTTAAGGTAGAGATAAAAGAAATATCATAGAACCTACGTTCACTGGAGGTGAACTACCAACGTTTAGTGATGGTAGCAAAAAGATAACAATCACCAATGTTCACTGATGGTGAACTACCAACTTTCACTGATGGTCGAGAGAAAAGAAATAGCATATCACCGACGTTCACTGGCGGTGAACTACCAACGTTCACTAAAGGTAGCAAAAGGATTACAATCACCAACGTTCACTGATGGTAAACTACCAACTTTCACTGATGTTAGAGAGAAAAGAAATTTCATAGCACCGACGTTCATTGACGGTGAACTACCAACGTTCACTGAAGGTAGAGAAAAGATAACAATCACCAATGTTCACTGATGGTGAACTACCAACTTTCACTAAAGGTAAAGAGAAAAGAAATATCATAGCACCGACGTTCACTGACGGTGAACTACCAACGTTCACTGAAGGTAGAGAGAAAATAAATATCATAGCACGGACGTTCACTGACGCTGAACTACCAACATTCATTGATGGTAGCAAAAAGATAACAATCACCAACGTTTACTGCTGGTGAACTACCAAATTTCACTGAAGGTAGAGAGTAAAGAAATATCATAGCACGTACGTTCATTGACGGTGAACTTCCAACATTCACTGAAGGTAGAAAAAAGATAACAATCACCAACTTTCAATGATGGTGAACTAGCAACTTTGATGGTAGAGAGAAAAGATATATCATAACACCGATGTTCACTGACGGTGAACTACCAACATTCACTAAAGGTAGCAAAAAGATAATAATCACCAACGTTCACTTATGGTGAACTACCATCTTTCACTGATATTAGAGAGAGAAGAAATATTATAGCACCGATGTTCTGTGACTGTGAACTACCAATGTTCATTGAAGGTGACGAAAAGATAACAATCACCAACTGTGATCGGTGGGAATAGAACTGACTGTTTTGGAATGCTGGTTCGCGTTTTGCGTTTGTTTTTGCAAAATGTCGCGGTGAGCAAGAGTCACCACCATATTTTATTTTATCCAACAAGGAAAGGACAAAAGCACAGAAAAATTCCTTTTTCAAGATGTTTCTCGGGTTCGGGAGGTAGATTATAGAAATGGAAGGTGTTAGCACCCTTTCTATCTGTGGTTATCCACGGGCTCTTAGGTATTTGCTCATTGTGTTTTCAAAAGTTTTCTTTTCTTTGTGTTTGTGGGTTTGAAAAGAGTTTTTGTTTTGAAGAGAGTGTAAGTGCGAAAAGTTTTTGTTTAGTTTTAAAAGGAGCAAATACTTAAGAACCATCTACCTACTTGAAAAGGTAATTAAACTGTGATAATGTCCTTTAGACAATGCTAGCCCACTATTGATGAGTAGATAGCATCGTCGTTGGAGTTTTCGGGTCAATTCGATTAAGGGATGTGTGGTCACTAAAGCAATGTTAGGACGCCTTAGCGGTAACCCTAATGTCTTAGATCATTTTTCCCGAGGCAACCGTTTCGAGGCAACTTATGATCTTTGGACAAAAGGGCGACATCTAAAACTTCCTATACTCAATGATCACTTTCGAAGGCAACCAAGTGAGGTGTACCCTAAGAGTGGCATGTGCAAGTGCGTTATTTTGGTTAATTTATCTTTGTACATGTCATGGGTGAACTATGTTGCTTTTAAGTTCATACATTGGATCTTGTCATGCATTCCTTATTTATCAAACATCTAACAATTAATAGTTGCGAAATTTAAATTGCGGAAATTAAATCTAAACTATTACAAGGCGTCGGGTATTTACATCGCCAAAAACAACCCTTGAAATTTAAATTGCGGAAAATAAAATAAAGCGATAAATAATTAAAGTCCTAATTAAAAGCTATTACATACCGGAAGCAATTACAATATTGGAAATATGGATCGCGTGCGAAAAAGTAAGACGACGCATTTTTTAGGGTTTTGACCCTTTTTTTTGAAAGAAAGAGATTTTTTGTTATTTTTTTGAATTTATGGAAATAAACTAAATTAACAATTTAATTAAATTAAATAATGAAAATATTTTTGGGCTTTTGAATATTTAAGAAAATAAACTAAAATGGTTGAAATTGTTAAAACCTAATATTCTAAATTAATTTTAATTTATTGTAAAAATGTTAAAAGTTAAACCTAATTAAAAACTAAATTAATTGATTAAATTATTTACAAAAATAAGATGGTGAATTTAATTTTAATAAATAAAAATAATATTTTTTTGGTGTTTTTGATTTTATGAGAAAAAATAAATTATTAGGTTAATTAAAAATAATAAAACAATTAAATAAAGGGAAATATAAAAAAGAAAAGAAATTAACCCATTGGGGGGGTTTAGGCCCATATCTGGATGTATGATTTGCAATTGGTGGTCCAAAACATTCAAGCCTGCTTTGACTTTGGCCATTCCATGCGTGTGCGTTGACTGGAGAGTATGGTGAGCGTCATCTTGTGACCATCAGATTTGGCCTGAAGGACATCTGGCGCTTGGGATCTGGAGGTCCATGGTATGCTACGCTTGCTGAAACCACATGCAATTACCTGGAGAAAAATAAGACAAATATATTGGGGGACCTGGGATTCGAACCCAGGTCCCATTGGTCTTTTCACTAACGCCTCCACCAACTGAGCTGTGATGCTTTGTTGTTAATAAAATAAACGCTGACTATTATATGTGAAAAACAATTAATATGTTGGAAAAATAAAAAAATACGGCGCGCTGTTTGAATTGGCCAATTGGGAGAGGACGCATGGTCATCTTCTTCAACGAAGCCTGGTTTATTTCCTGCGGATTTGAATCCGTAGCAAAATCCATAGTTGCCTTCTAAAATCATTTGTAGGCCATGGAAACGAGTTTTAAGAACATCATCATACTCGTCTCCTTCCACTGATTCCATTTACGCCCATGATTTGTTCTAATTTTCCCTGATATCAAAACGCCTAAAAAACAAGAACCAGAACCCTAGCTTCGGGCATGGCTGTACAGGCTATAAAAATGAAATCAAATTATGCCAAAAGCTTCATAATGCAACGAAAAGCATGAATATACAAAGATTTAGGCAAAAAGATGCAAGAATCCAAGGTTGTGAATTCATGCACAGAGTTATGTTCAGGATGACTTACAGCGCGATTCAAGTGGCTTCAGAGCTTGTGAATGGTTGCAATCGCTTCAGTGGGTATAAAGCAAGAAGATAGCGTTGAGCTTTTGCCTTGGATTTGCCTCTAAACAAGATTTCGATCTCCACTTTTTCCAAGCTTTTTTCAGTTTTGGTTTGGTCGTTTTTTGCAGCTTTCAGGTCGTGTCCTGTATGTCTATATCTTGTGTGTGTATATGGGAAGCAATTAGGTCAAGAATTGGGCTTTCAATCCATGTGAATTGATGACTTGAGATTTGATTTGATCACCATTAACAAAGCTTCCAAAATTATGCCAAATCCAGGATTTTGTTCACAATATGGCATGGCACGAATTTGATTGGGTGTATCATGATAATTAAGACCTGTAATGATCAAAAAGATCTTATCCCATCAATTTTTGGATTTTATTTGAATTAATATTGATTTAAAATGAATTAATTCAATAAAAATCAAATAAAATATAAAAAATAATGAGTGGACATGAAACTGAATATAGGACACGTGTGTGGTGTGACAAGATCAAATCAAGTGGAAAAAAGTGGGCCCTTTTGTCAAAAATTGGAGTTTTGAGGATAGTTGACTTTTGGCACTTTTGGAAAAATGCCAAACTTCAACAATGCATAACTTCTTCAATTTTGAACTTTTGGAAGTGTTCTTGGGCTTTTTAGAAACCTTGAGATGTCCTCTAACCAATCCTATTGGTCTCATCTAATTTTGATATTCCATGCTGAAGTTATAAGCTTTGGAAAAAAAGGTGTTTTTGTTGACTTTAAAAAATGACCTATAATGTCCAAATTCATAACTTCTTGTGAGTGAATTTCTTGATCTTGGGGTGTGAAAATGGATTGTAGGAAATTTCATCCTCTTCAAAATGAGCTTTTTGATGGGTTATTTCTCATAAAGTATGAGAAAGTTATGTTTGGTCAAAGTTGAGTTGACTTTCCCTACAAAACCCTAATTTAGCAACTTTTGAATCTTGATGAATCTTGAGCAATCCTTGATGAATCATGATAAACCCTTGATCAAATGATGAATTATCCTGCAAAATGAGAATGTTGACAAAAAATCTTGAGGTTTGACTATTTGTAAGTAACAGTTGACTTTTGCCCTAGCACAATCGATTTTTGGACCTTTTGAGCAATTGACTGATCAAACATCCTCTGCAAGGCTTGGAATTTTACATGGATGAACTTGAGAACATACACTACAAAAAAAACAATTTTTGGCAGCGCATCTACGAAAGCGCTTTTAAGAGAAAGCGCTTTTGTAGCCTTTAAAAAAAATTCGCTTAAAAAAAGCGCTTTTATAGGGTTTCCTACGAAAGCGCTTTTCAGAAAGCGCTTTCATAGGTATTTGAAATATCTAACCTACGAAAGCGCTTTTGAAAAGCGCTCTTATAGGTGGCCCTATAAAAGCGCTTTTGAAAAGCGCTCTGAAAGGGGGACCTACGAAAGCGCTTTCTAAAGCGCTCTTATATGGGGGGCATACGAAAGCGCTTTTTACCTCAGAAGCGCTCTCATATGGGGGGCATACGAAAGCGATTTTAAAAGCGCTTTCGTAGGTTGTTTTTATAATTAAATTAAAAATCCCTAAATCTGATATTTTCCCTCACTTGGTAAATTCGTTCATTCAGTCTTCTTCATTTCTTCGTCTTCTTCATTTCTGCCGTCTTCGTCGTCGCCGCCGTTCGTTCCGTCTTCTTCAGTCGTCGCCGCCGTTCGTTCCGTCTTATCCATCTTGGTAAGTTTCTTCTTCTTCCATTATCTTCTTCCATTATCTGTTCATCTTATATTAAACAATAACCTACATCTTGAACAAGCTTAACCTACATTTCTGTTTCGCCTTAAATTGGTTCAATGAAATTCATTGTTGTGTTCTTGGGAGTTTTGGGCTAGCTTTTCTTCCAGTATTGATTATGAGTAATGTTTAAGGAGGGATGGTAAATGTTGCTTCCACGGCCAAGGTTTAGTTCCAGTTAACCATAGAATTAATTATTAGATTTGGACGGTTCAGATTGGCTTATGCATGATAACTTTGGGTATTGGCTGCGTGAAAATGGGGTTTATTGGGGATAGTTAGTCTCATTGTTAGATGGTATGATTATTTTTATTAAGGAGTGGAACAAGGACATATTTGGAAAACATTTGTTTATAAGGTGATGATGATAATTAGGAATGAAATTATGTTGGATGTTCATGAGTTAGGTTAAACTTTGGATTGTTGAATTGAACAAAGTTTTAATTTCATGAGTAAATTTGACATTGAATTGAATATTGGGGTGTGATTCTTGAAGTTGACTTGTTAAACAATTATATGATTCTTGAATTGTGTTGAACTTTGTTCTTGAAAATTCATGATATATTTGAATTATTGAATATGCATAAGTCTTGATTTCTTGAACAGTGTAAAAAGGATGAAAAGAGGAATAGGTTGATTGATGAGTATCTTTGTTTTAGAACAAGAGTCTAGAGTATAAATGTTAGATTCATGTTAGTTCATGGCTGTTGGTATCAAATCATGGTGAATTGGTGAATTTGATGTTGAATCCGGATAAATTTTGTTGATAACTTTTGGATGTCGAATTATACCGGAACTCTTGAGTACCTTGTCAATTGAACTTTAAAATTGTTTGATGCCTATTCTTGCATTTTGTTACGTTTGTGGATTAATGCGATTGAGTTACACCGTTTTTGTTGAGGTTTTTCAAGCCACTCTTTATTGAGGTATAAGGTTGTCCGGTATTAGAAGACCATGAAAATTGTTCAATTAATTATTTCTAATCGTTTAGAATAGTTTGTTTTGGTAATTGTCAAACACCAGTACCATTTCAATTGATTTCAGAACTAATTTTATGTGCGTTTTTGTGAATAAAATATGTTGTCCGGACTTGGTTCCATGTACATATTTCGCCTTAATTTTCCGTTTGACATTTATCCGCATTTAATTGAATCTTTCGTGAATGTTAATGCTTAATTTTCTTGTTTCCGTTAGCAACTTCCGATTAACTTGTGTTATGATAACAATGCTGCCCCATTTCTAGTCTGAGTATCTTAAACCATTTCATCCTATTTCCATATGCAATGTGATATATGAACTTGTTACTAAAAATATGGTGAATCGTGTGAAGCATTTATTTAATAGTATCAGTTCATCGCATCAACCTTATGTTGACTTTGTGAATTCACTATTTCTAATATTTGTGTTGTATTATTGTCATAGCTTTCCCAAACATTGAAAATATATATGTGACATTTATTGTGAACCTTTATGTTAAAATAGTATATATCTTTCGACAATCGATCCGAAATATTGAATAACATTCTATGAAATTGCAGTGTTTCCCGGCCTAGTTCGACGTACGACGCTCATTCTCCGCGTTTCTTAGAGTTCGAAACATCTGAGAGGTAACTTTATTCCTCAAATTACTGGTATATATTGTGATGAATTTGTCTTAAATTGTCTTTCGTATGTTGCATTTTCTTGATACGGATTCATTCTGTGTATACTTTGCGTTTTGACAGAAACACAGTATACTACTGTTTTATGCACTAATTAGTTGATATGGATAAGACATGGATGTATTCCAATCGATTATCGAAAGACTACGAGAATGGTGTTTCCGAGTTTGTTAAGTTTGCTGTTGCACACGCCAAAGACCCCAGTCGTATGACATGTCCCTGTTTGTATTGCTGTTATGGGAACCGGGTTGACGCAGTTCAGTTGGCATCGCATTTAATTCGGTATGGAATTGATAGGAGTTATACATGTTGGAATATGCATGGTGAGAAAAGTAACGGGAATGCTGAATCGGGATATGCAAGGACCTATGTTTCAAATGATGATTGCACATATACATACGATTATGATTGAGTCGAAGAAATTGCAGAAGCGCTTGAAGAAGATCTTAACGATTGTCCCAAAATGTTCGAGAGGTTGGTAAGCGATGCAGAGAAACCTTTGTATAATGGTTGTACAAAATTCACAAGATTGTCTGCGGTGTTAAAGTTGTACAACTTAAAAGTCGGCAATGGATGGTCGGATAAAAGTTTCAGAGTTATTAGCCCTTATGAAAGATATGCTACCAGAGGATAATGTTCTTCCCAATCGAACGTATGAGGCCAAAAAGATGTTGTACTCCATTGGCATGAGCTATGATAAGATACATGTGTGTCCAAAAGATTGTGTTTTGTTTCGAAACGAGTATGCATCGTTAAATGAGTGTCCTAAATGCGGTGCCCCTCGATATAAGAAAAAGTTGTCTCCGGCAAAAGTCTTATGGTATTTTCCTATAATCCTGAGATTTAGACGGATGTATCGTAGTGAAATAGATTCAAGACAATTGACTTGGCATTCAGATGAAAGAATTATTGATGGAAAATTTCGACATCCGGCAGATTCTCCACAGTGGATGAAAATTGATAATGATTATCCTGAATTTGGAAAAGAAGCAAGAAACCTTCGCTTGGCATTGTCTACTGATGGAATGAACCCACACGGTATTCAAAGTATCTCACATAGCACATGGCATGTGATTCTTATGATTTATAACCTACCTCCATGGCTATGTATGAAGCATAAGTACATGATGCTGTCTATGTTAATTTCTGGGCCTAAACAACCAGGAAATGACATAGACGTATACTTGGAACCATTAATCGAAGATTTGAAAATTTTGTAGGAGAACAGTGTTGAGGTTTATGATGGTTATAGGAAAGAAAGTTTCAACTTGAGGGCGATGTTGTTTGGAACAATTAACGATTTTCCAGCATACGGCAATCTATCCGGGTATAGCATTAAAGGTGAAAAAGCGTGTCCTGTTTGTGAAGACGGAACCGATACCATGCGATTGAAACTTTGTCAGAAGAATGTCTTTCTCGGTTATCGTAGATTCTTAACTTCTAAACATCAGTATCGTGGATGGAGAAAAGCGTTCAATGGAGATACCGAACAACGTAAAGCTCCGCCTGGTTTGACAGGTGAACAAATTTTTGAAAAGGTGAAAGATGTGAATATTCAGTTTGGCAAGCCTTTTGCACATAAAGTTGTCACATGTGGGTGGAAGAAGAGGTCGATTTTTTTTGAATTGCCATATTGGAAATCTTTGTACGTAAGACATTTTCTTGATGTGATGCATATTGAAAAAAATGTATTTGATAGTGTTATTGGTACGTTACTCAATATAAAAGGGAAGTCTAAGGATGGCCTTAAATCAAGGGAGGACTTGGTAGACATGGGAATAAGAACTGAACTGGGACCCGTGAAGAAAGGAAGACGGACATACCTATCACCTGTTGTTTACACTCTATCTAGAAAGGAGAAAAAAATATTGTGTAAGTTTCTGAGTGAAGTTAAAGTTCCAGAAGGCTACTCATCAGATATTAGAAGACTTGTGTCTATGAAAGACCTCAAGTTAAAGAGTTTAAAGATGCATGATTGCCATGTTATAATGGAACATTTTCTACCGATAGGTATACGTTCTATTCTGCCAGAAAAGGTAAGAAGCGCAATAACTAAATTGTGTTTTTTCTTCAAGTCAATTTGCAGTAAGGTGATCGATCCTGAGATCTTGCCAACATTGCAAAAAGAAATAGTTGTTACTTTGTGTGAGCTTGAAATGTATTTTCCTCCCTCGTTTTTTGACATAATGGTTCATCTTGTCGTTCATCTTGTGAAAGAGACACAATTGTGCGGACCAGCTTATATGAGATGGATGTACCCTGCTGAATGTTATATGAAAATATTAAAAGGGTATGTGAAAAATCGGAGTCGACCAGAGGGTTGTATTGCCGAAAGATACATTGTTGAAGAAGCGGTTGAGTTTTGTACTGAATATCTGTCAAATGTTCAGTCAATTGGACTCCCCAAATCTCATGTTGTTGAAAAAAAAGAAGGTAAGAAGCTAATTGGAAATAAAGTTGTGACAGTATCAAGGGTCGAACAGGATCAAGTGCATTTGTATGTTTTTCACAATGAGATTGAGGTTGATCCGTATGTCGATATACACAAGGGTGTTCTTCGAGGTTTAAATTCGAATAGAAATGAGAATTGGATTGTACGAGAGCACAATCGAAGTTTCATACCATGGTTTAAGGAAAATATTTATTCAAAGTATCGTTCAGATCCCGCCTCAGTGACAGAAAGGTTGAGATGTTTAGCATATGGTCCAAGTTTGGTTGCGTTTTCTTATAGCGCATACGCAATTAATGGATACACATTTTATACCAAAGAACAAGATGATAAAAGTATTGTGCAAAATAGTGGTGTCACCTTGGTAGCTGAAGCAATGCACATATCTAGTGTGAAGGACTTAAACCCGAAATTTGCAAATCTGTCGTATTTTGGGGTTATCGAGCGCATTTAGGTCTTTGATTACGAGAAATTTCAGATTCCTATATTCGGTTGCAAGTGGGTTGAAAATAATAATGGTATACGGATGGATAAGTCAGGATTTTTGCAAGTTGATCTTAACAGGGCGGGGTACAAAGATGAGCCTTTCATTCTAGCCTCTCAAGCTAAACAAGTGTTCTATGTCACTGATCCGACAAGTACGAAATGGTCTATAGTGCTTTTCTCTAACAAAGTAATTGATGAAAAGATTGGAGACCAAGGCGATACTGGTGTTGACATTGAATCTTTTACCAGAAATGATCAAAATGATAATGAATCATGCATTAGAAATGATCATAATGAGGGTATTTGGATCAATCCAACCGTCCGCGTTGTTACGAGACGAGTAGAACATATTCCTACCAAGAAAAGAAAGAGATGTTAGTGAAAAAGGTAATAGTATATATAATTATAGACAATGTCATTCAATAAAATGTATATATATGCCATTTCATTTTTTTCATTATAGTATAATATATATAGCCTATATCATTTCATTTTTTTCATTATAGTATAATATATATAGCCTATATCATTTCATTTTTTTCATTATAGTATAATATATATTGCCTATATCATTTCATTTTTTTCATTATAGTATAATATATATAGCCTATATCATCCAGTAAAATTTAAATATACGTCATTTCATTTTTTTGCTTTATGGAATTTTATGAAATATTTGTTATCTGACATATTTGCTTTATGGAATTTTATTTATGTTTCGACGTAGGACGCTCATTCTCCGCGTTTCTTAGAGTTCGAAACATCTGAGAGGTAACTTTCTTCCTCAAATTACTGGTATATATTGTGATGAATTTGTCTTAAATTGTCTTTCGTATGTTGCATTTTCTTGATACGGATTCATTCCGTGTATACTTTGCGTTTTGACTGAAAATTTGTTATCTGACATCTTAGTTTTTTGAAATATTTAGGATTGTTTTATTTATGTTTTGATGTAGGTATATTTCTTTTTCATTCTTTATCAGTTCGTAACTATTTAATCATAAATTTAATAGTATCCATCTTTTCATTATATTTAATCCATTGTCCGAAATATTGAATAACATTCTATGAACTCGTACATCCGGTAACCCGATCAATATATTATTTAATTGGTTGAACATTTTTTTTAAACATTTAATTGAAATAGTCTAATATTAATTATGTTTTTATTTAAGGATGTTATTTGACAAATTGATGCGCGGGAATCAATTGTCAAATAGATTCAGTTTCGTGTCTTCCTCCCGTGTTAGCGGAGCAATAACTTCTAGGGAACCTGATTCAGTAAGAGAACACTTGGTCGAAAGATTCAGGACAACTGCCAGTACAGAGAGCTTGTATCTTTTGCCTTATAATACAGGGTTAGATTTTCATTCTAAGCTCCTTTTAATATTTGTATTTTTTACATTAAAATTCGCTTCTAAATTGTTGCTTTAATTTATAGATGTCACTGGTTGTTGCTTGCAATCAATCCCATAAAAGAAGTGGTATATTACCTGAATTCGGTTGACGGTGATTGGACAAATTATCCGGAAATGAAGCTAGTGATTGATACGTAAGTGACATTATTCTAAATATTCGTTTGTGTTTATATATTTAATTATTTCAATGTCATTGTTCTAAATAAATATTTTAATTTTGTCATCAGTTCAATACAAGTATTCCGATGTCAAAGGGGAGCACGAGTACCACGGTCTAGATCAAACAACATTAATTGGATCAAAGTACAGGTATATAAATTTCAACAATTTTGCTTATAACATGCTACTTAATCAATAGATGTGTATAATCTTATTTGTTTTTCTATGTAGTGCCCTCAACAACAAAACGACATAGATTGTGGATACTTCGTTTTGATGTTTATCAAAGAAATCATTCAAATGAATGAAATCGAGATTCCAATCACGGTATGGATTTATACTTTGTTTTATTACTTATCGGATTTTGCATATAATTTATTACATTAAACTAAATCATGCATATATTTTGTTTTGTAATGTAGTATTTTGATCAATACAATTGTCCATATTACTCGCCACGTCAATTGGAAGAACTCAAAGAGGAGTTGTGCCAATATTTTATTGAGCTAAGAATCTTATAATAAGGTACGATTACATTGTTGTGTGAAAATTGGTTAATTATGAATATATTGTTTTGTGTATACAACACTGACCGTGTTATTATGTTCATATTGCAGGATCAGGACCTTGGATATATATGTAGATTAGGATTGATTTACTTAGTGTTATAAAGCTGATTTCTTAGGGTGTATTTTGTTACGTTTAAAAACATGTTAATATTGAATTACAATGGTGTATATATATTTTGGATATGAATTGATTATAATGGTATTTGTATATATATATATATATATATATATATAATATTTGGTATTTGAATTACATTTGGTATTTGGATTAAAACTAATATATATTGGTATTTCTAGATTAGATTGTAAAATACCGGTTTAAGAATTACAGGTTTGCTGCAAAAAAATGCAGGTTTAGAAATTTTTTAAATTTTAGATTTTTCAGTAGAAAACCTATGAAAGCGCTTTTTTCTGAACAAAAAGCGCTCTTATAGGCCTACTTTATATGCATTCTGAATACACCTATGAAAGCGCTTTTTCAGAAAAAAGCGCTCTCGTAGGCCTACCTATGAAAGCGCTTTTAAGAAAAAAGCGCTTTCATAGGTAGGCCTACGAGAGCGCTTTTTTCTGAACAAAAAGCGCTGATAAAACCTTTAGCAGCGCCACCTACGAGAGCGCTTTTAAGTGCTTTTAAAGCCCAAAAAAAGAGCTTTCGTAGGTTATTTCTGGCATAGTGATATTAGGACATTGGTGAGCATTTTTAGGCCATTTGGATGTAAGGACCTTGATGCAACACAAAACCCTAGGTTGAGATTGACTGCCTTAGGAGATGATTTGACTGTCCAACCCTTGAGCAATATTGAGCCACTTGGGGATTCTTCTTGACATGTCTTGAGAAATATGGGAGGGCAAATTTTGGGGTACAACAGTTTCCCCTGTTCAATTTTCTTAAACCTGAAGATATAGATTGGCTTTCGAGCCTTTCGTGATCCGAAGGTGGAAGATAATTGAACACTAGAGTGCCCAGAAATTTGCACTCGCATGAAGTGGTATCATCATGGTGATGTCGGGAATGGGCTTACAAATGCCATTTGGAGACTGTTGATAGGAGGATGGGCTTACAGATGCCATCTGAAAGAGTGTCGATCGCATAAGAGATTCCTTAGCAAAAACTTGCATACTTGTTGTTTGTAGAAGATTCTGCTGGGGAAGCCTGGTTTTGTTGAGATTTAGGAACTGTCTGGTCTTCCACGTAGTATACCGTTGAAGTTAGAGAAATCATCCACACTATGACGTAGGGAAACATCCTCTTCAAGATCTAGGAACTGTCTGGTCTTCAACGTAGTATACCATTGAAAATATAGAACTCGTCCACACTATGACGGAGGAAAACATCAAGATCTAAGAACTGACTAGTGCTCAACATAGTATACCGTTGAGGTTATAGCACTCGTCCACACTATGACGTAGGGAAACATCTTCATCAAGATCTAGGAACTATCTGGTCTTCAACATAGTATATCGTTGAGATTGTAGAACTCGTCCACACTTTGACGAAGGAAAACATCAAGATCTAGGAACTGACTAGTGCTCAACGTAGTATACCGTTGAGGTTATAGAACTCGTCCACACTATGACGTAGGGAAACATCTTCATCAAGATCTAGGAACTGTCTGGTCTTCAACGGAGTATACCATTAAAATTAGAGAACTCGTCCACATTATGACGGAGGAAAACATCAAGATCTAGGAATTGTCGTGTCTTTAACGGAGTATACCATTGAAATTAGAGAACTCGTCCACACTATGACGGAGGAAAACATCAAGATCTAGGAACTAACTAGTGCTCAACGTAGTATATCGTTGAGGTTATAGCACTTGTCCACACTATGACGTAGGGAAACATCTTCATCAAGATCTAGGAACTGTCTGGTCTTCAACGTAGTATACCGTTGAAATTAGAGAACTCGTCCACACTTTGACGGAAGAAAACGTCAAGATCTAGGAACTGACTAGTGCTCAACATAGTATACCGTTGAGGTTATAGCATTTGTCCACACTATGACGGAGGAAAACATCAAGATCTAGGAACTGACTAGTGCTCAACATAGTATACCGTTGAGTTTATAGCATTTGTCCACACTATGGTGGAGGAAAACATCAAGATCTAGGAACTGACTAGTGCTCAATAGAGTATACCGTTGAGGTTATAGCACTCGTCCACACTATGACGTAGGGAAACATCTTCATCAAGATCTAGGAACTGTCTGGTCTTCAACGTAGTATACCGTTGAAACTAGAGAACTCGTCCACACTATGACGGATGAAAATTGTCGAGATTGAGAACCTTATCTGAAATTCGACCGAGGATAATTCAGTTGAGATTTAAGAACCGGTCAGGTCTTCGACTAAGCTGAGAACTTAACTGCATCTTTTCCTGAAAGGTAAAGGTCAGTCATATGCAATGCATGATATGGATCAAGCAATGATGTTCTCAAAATAAATGAGATTGTATTCGTATGATGCATAGATGCATGTATCATGATGTATGAAAATGTGATGTTTTAGCTGGGGAAAATAAATCCCGAAGCTGCTGGAGAATAGAGTTGAGTTCTTCATTTCCGCTGGGGATGATGAACGAAGATGATCGCGAGAATAAACCTGCAGGAGAAAAGAACTCTGTTGGGGAATAAGCTGATGAAGAGATTATTGTGGGGAATTACTCTGTGGGAAATAGATGTTCTGCTGAAGGTTTTAACGATAAACTCCGCTGGGGATTCTGTTGATAAGCTCTGTTGGGGATTTCAATGATGAATTCCATTGGGGATGGATTACCGTTGCTGGTGATATTGAATCTGTTGAGGATTGAAGTCCTGTTTGTGAAGGGAAAGAATTTCACTGGGGGATGATCTTTCAACTGCAACTTGTTGGGGATAAGCTTCCAGAGTCTACTGGGGATGATGATTCAACTCCGTTGGGGAAGCTTTTTAGACTGCACTGGGAAAATTGACTCCACTGGGGTATCTTGTATTCTGTCGGGGAACATTCTTATACTCCATTGAGGAATATTAAGACTGCCGGGGATACTCTGATACTTGCTGGAGAAAATTCTTATACTCCGCTGGGGAATATTAAGACCTTCTGGGGATACCAAACCTTTTTAGGGCTGATGGTAGACTAACTCTGCTTGGGGAGAGTGTTGCTGATTTGTCCATAGTTGCAAGTCTCAGCTGGGAGAGCTACCATTACTGCCTTATTCTGCGGGGAGTGAAGGTATCTTGGTCATATTCTTCAGCTGAATTTACCTTGGTACCTGGTGAATAGGGAAATTGTACAACTTGGACACTTCTTATTCCCCTGCTTCTGATATTACCAGTAATTCATCTTTTGTTTCGCATGTAAATATTTATGATCAACAATTAATGTCAAATGCATATATGAAAAATGAACTTTGGACGTTCTTTTCAAAACAAAACAGATAAAGGAAAACAGTTTGAAATTTCTTTGAAAATGAATTTGTATTCATTTTGAATTTTGGCCTGTAAATAGGCGTTTTTGTACAAGAGGCTGACGTCCTAGTAAGAGAACACCGCCGAATAAATAGAATTTACACAATTTGTGAAAAGAAAACAAAACGGCTATGTGAATAATCCCACTGGGTTCCAACTCTGCTATTGCCTTTATATCCTCGAGCATCTCATCACTTTGCTACTGGTTGAAGATGAATCATATTGATTAGTGCCGTCTGAGCCTAATAGTCGATACCGAAGTCCGAATGAAAGGTGATCCAATGAGACATAGTGTTACGCTTTAATCCCTAATTTTTGCCTGGACCACCCTTTCGGGTTTTCAGTCCACCGGGATACCCTTTTTTGCCCAAGCCGCCTTTTCAGGTTTTCGACTTGCCGGGTGTACAGATTTTTTTCATTTTCATCCCTTATTTTTGCCTGAACCCTTTTGGTTCGCCGAGAAGCCCTTATTTTTGCCTAGGCCAGTCAACCTAGTGGGTCTTTGATTATGCGTAGTATCTTTTCACTATGTCTTCATTGACGGGGTGAGGAAGGTCGTCATCATCCATGGTGGTTAGAATTATTGCTCCTCCTGAGAAAATGTTCTTAACCACGAATGGCCCTTCATAATTAGGGGTCCATTTTCCCCTGGGATCACCTTGAGGTAAGATAATGCGCTTGATTACCAGATCCCCAACTTGATACTCTTGTCGTCTGACTTTTTTGTTAAATGCCTTGATCATCCGTTTTTGGTACGTATGACCATGACAAATAGCAGTAAGTCTCTTTTCGTCGATTAGGTTCAGCTGATAAAGCTGGGTCTAAATCCAGTCATCTTCACTCAAACCTGTATCCTTCATGATCCGAAGAGAGGGTATCTGAACTTCAATGGGTAATACAGCCTCCATACCATATACCAAGGAGTAGGGTGTTGCCCCTGTTGATGTTCGTGCTGAGGTACGGTACCCATGAAGAGCAAATGGTAACATCTCATGCCAATCTTTGTATGTCACTGTCATCTTCTGCACGATCTTCTTAATGTTCTTATTAGCCGCTTCTACAGCCCCATTCATCTTCGGCAGGTAAGGAGAAGAGTTGTGATGCTATATCTTGAATTGCTCGCAGAGCTCAGTGATCATCTTGTTGTTAAGATTGGTACCATTGTCCGTAATGATCCTCTCTGGTACACCGTATTGACAGATCAGATTGTGCCGAATGAACCGTGCTACGACGTTCTTGGTTACAGTAGGAAAGGAAGCTGCTTCACCCCACTTCGTAAAGTAATCAATCACTACCAGGATGAAATGATGCCCGTTGGATGCCGTAGGTCTGATCTCGCTGATCATATCAATGCCCCACATTGCAAGAGGCCACGGTGCCGTTAAGACGTTCAGAGGAACTGGAGGTACGTGCACCTTATCAGCATAGACTTGGCACTTGTGACATGTCCGAGAATGCTGATAACAGTCGGCTTCCATTGTGGACCAATAGTATCCTGCCCGGAGGATTTTCTTTGCCATGGTGTGTCCACTAGAATGAGTTCCGAAAGTACATTCATGTTACTCCGCCATGATCTTTTCTGCTTCAGTCTTATCCACACAACGCAGTAAGGTCGAATCATGGCTACGCTTGTAAAGGATGTTATTGCTGATGAAGAACTTCGCCGCGAACCTCCACAGAAACTTCTTGTCATTAACAGATGCACCCTCGGGGTATTCCTGAGCCTCAAGGTATCTCTTCACCTCATGAAACCAGGGCTTTTCTGTTACCTCTTCAGTCTCAAGATCACAATAATGTGCAGGTTCGTCTAATCTTTCAATAATGATTCGGGGAGCCTCGTTGTCCCAATTGACTTTGAACATAGAAGACATCGTAGCCAACGCGTCCGCCAACTAATTCTCCTCTATAGGGAAGTGTTCAAAGGTTATCTCCTCGAAATGGGGAAGCAACATCAACACATACTCCTTGTAAGGAATAAGATTTGGGTGTTTCGTATCCCACTCGCCTTTGATCTGACTGATCACGAGAGCGGAATCTCTGAAGACACTTAGACACTTAATCCTTAGGTCAATTGCTGCTCGAAGACCCATGATGCATGTTTCATACTCCGCCATGTTGTTGGTGCAGTTGAAACATAGTCGGGCGGTAAACGGAGTATGAGAGCCTTTAGGAGATATGATCACAGCGCCAATGCCATTACCCGAAGCATTCGAAGCTCCATCAAAGTACATAGACCATCGGGATCCTTCCTCGGGTCCTTCATCCGGTTCGGGTGTCTCACAATCAGTTACCAACATGATATTCTCGTCCGAGAATTCATAGTTCATAGACTGGTAATCATCCACTGCCTGATGTGCCAAATGGTCTGCCAATACACTTCTCTTGATTACTTTTTGAGTCGTGTACTGGATGTCATACTCAGTCAAGATCATCTGCCATCTCGCTATTCTTCCGAACAAGGCAGTCTTTTCGAAGATATACTTGATTGGGTCCATCTTTGAAATCAATAGAGTAGTGTGAGTCAGCATATACTGTCTCAGCCGGCGAGCAGCCCATGCCAAAGCACAGCAAGTTTTCTTGAGCAACGAGTATCGGGTCTCGCAGTCGGTAAACATTTTACTAAGGTAGTAAATTCCATGCTCTTTTCGGCCAGACTCGTCATGCTGCCCCAGCACACACCCCATTGAGTTATCGAGCACTGTCAAGTATAAGATTAAAGGTCTCCCTTCAACTGGTGGCATCAGGATAGGTGGCTCTTGGAGATACTCTTTGATCCTTTCAAAAGCGGCCTGGCATTTATCGTTCCAACGTACTACTTGATCTTTCTTCAGTAGCTTGAAGATTGGCTCACAAGTAGCAGTTAGGTGCGAGATGAATCGGGCAATGTAGTTCAGTCGTCCCAGAAAGCCTCTGACTTCTTTCTCTGTTCTGGGAGCTAGCATCTCCTGTATGGCTTTCACTTTTGCAGGGTCAACTTGAATACCTTTGTCGCTCACGACGAAGCCTGGTAGCTTATCAGACCTCACCCCGAAGGTGCACTTGTTCGGGTTCAACCTCAACTTGTACAACTTCAACCTGTCAAACAGCTTTTGTAGATGGTCCAGGTGTTCTTCCTCAGTCTGGGACCTTGCGATCATATCGTCGACATATACCTCTATCTCATGATGGATCATGTCATGAAACAAAGCAACCATGGCACGCTGATATGTTGCCCCAGCATTCTTCAGTCCAAAAGGCATGACCTTGTAGCAAAAGGTGCCCCACTGAGTAACAAAGGTCGTCTTCTCCATGTCTCCGGGAGCCATTTTTATTTGATTATAACCGGAGAAACCATCCATAAATGAAAATACCTTATGCTGAGTGGTGTTGTCAACCAGAACGTCGGTGTGAGGTTGAGGGAAATCCTCCTTGGGGCTTGCCCTGTTCAAATCCCTGTAATCAACACACATTTGAACCTTACCATCTTTCTTCAGCACAACGACCACATTGGCCACCCACTGAGGGTAAGAAGTAACTGCTAGAAAATCGGCGTCAAATTGTTTCATAACCTCAGCCTTGATTTTCTCAGACATCTCTGGGCGCATACGGCGGACCTTCTGTTTCACTGGAGGACAGTCTTCCTTGGTAGGCAGGCGATGAACCACAATGTCGGTATCCAACCCAGGCATATCTTCGTAATACCAGGAAAAGATCTCAACCTAGTCATACAGCATCTGAATCAACCGTTGTTTCACACTATGCTTCAGATTTGCACCAATCTTGACTTCCTTCTTATCTGTCTTTGTACCCAGATTCATTGATTCTACCGGCTCTTCATGTGGCTGAATAGCCCTCTCTTCCTGGAGTAGCGGTCTTTCAAGTTCACCAGGCACCTCGCAATCATCTTCACCTTCGTCTTCGGCTAAGTTGATCGGATTTTCAAAGTCATAATTGGCAGTAGCAGAGTCGTTACCAGTGAGATCCAGAGTGGATGTGGACCTGTATATGTGAGTGTGTGTAAAATAGTTGTTTTGCAATATATAATAAAGAAAAACAAGGAGCACAAAATTTGAAATGCAAGAACGTCCAATGTTTTTATTAATGATATATGAAAATGACACACAAAAGCCCTCACAAATGAAGCCACAGTGCCCCGGGTAAGACACCGGGCCATAAAGTTTGAAATATTGTCTATTACAAATTCAAAATAAAAAGTTTCATTACTGGGTAACAAAAGTAATAGGGATGAAGTCCTTTGCTGTCCAGTTGCTTGGTCCACCGTCGGTCGTAGGATAGATCCAGCTGTTGAATTCAGGCTCTTCTGCATTATCTTCAATGGCATTCACTCCCGAGCTGCTGATGAACACGGGAGGTCTTCCGATTCATGCATTCCGAATAGCCCTTTGAGCTTCTGCAGTGAAACCCAAACCAAACTTGTTAGTCTTCTGTGTAAAATCAGGAAGTCGGCCCCAATTTGCACACTCACCCTTCTCAATAACAGCCCGGGCATTCTTTAAGGAAGCCATTTTCATAGGAGAATCTTCAACCACAGTCTCAGCTGATGCCAGTGTCTGGGGAACCTCTTCAAAATGCTGGAACAGAGTCTCAATGAGCTCCCCATCCATTTCTACATATCGGAATGAGTTGAGGTGGCTGACCATGTACTCTTCCTCCCCTTGAACTGTCACAATCTTCCCTTTGACCGGGTACTTCAACTTCTGGTGGAGCGTTGAGGTTACGGCCCCAGCTTTGTGGATCCATGGACGACCCAGCAAACAAGAATAAGATGGCCGAATGTCCATCACATAGAATGTAGATTTGAAGACCTGAGAACCAACCTTGATCGGGATATCAACCTCTCCATGCACCATCCTCTTAGAACCGCTAAAGGCCCTGACAACAATGTTACTTGGTTTCAGCTCCAACCCTTCATAATCCAACCAGTCTAGAGCTTTCTTCGGAAAAACATTTAACGAGAAACCAGTATCTACCAATACATGTGCAAGAGTAGTGCCCCTGCATTCAATGGAGACATGCAAGGCATTGTTGTGATTCTTCCCCTTAGCAGTCAAATCGGTGTCATAGAAACCCAAACCATTATCAACAGTTAAATTGGCCATGCAATCTGTAAACTGATCAACTGATGTCTCTTGTGGCACGTGGGAAGTTTTCAAAAAGGTAATCAGAGCCTTGGCATGGGCCTCTGATCACAGCAATAGTGACAACATAGAAATCTTAGACGGGGTTTTCCCCAGTTGTTCAACTACATTGTAGTCACTTTTCTTGATAATTTTCAGAATCTCTTCCATCTCTTGTTTGGAAGCTTCAACAGTAATTGTCTTCGGTGCCTCCGTATGGGCAGGCGCATCAATGGTGACCCCTTTTCCCTGAGTTTCAGATGACTCGGCGACAGGGGTAAGAATAGGAACTTGGTCAGGAATAGTAGCAGGTACACTGGCAGGTGTAATAACAACAGGTCTTCGAGCTGTTGGTGGAGTAATATCAGGTGAGAAAAGTCTTCCACTGCGGGTGACTTTAGCAGGTCCAGTGATGTTGCCGATGTCAGTATCAGCATTCAGCTCTTGCTTAACTCCATGAAAATAAACATCAGCCCCATAGTGCCAAGGGACAGCTTTATCAGAGGTGTAGGGGATGGGCCCCGGAACAATGATGATCACAGGTGCGATTCTTGGAACAGATGTAATTCTAACAGGCTTCCTCGAGGGAGCCTTGGAAGAATTATCGAAAATGGTAATGATGGCAACTTCTTCAGAATGAACTGAGGGAACAAAAGTCTTCTCAAACAGGATCTCTTTACTATCCATCAGGTTTTGGATACCTGACTTCAAGAATGGGCAATCGGTAGGTAAAATAGAACACATATGGCAACCTTCGTCACAACCCGGAAATAAACTGGCTAGCAAAGGGTTCTTCTTCACAGTCAACAGAGGGGTAACAATTTCATCCACATAAATTACAAACAAGTCTTCTTCTAGAGCATTCACTCCATGCTTGGGCATGGGAGCAGTCACAACATTAGGCCTCTCGGGCGCCTCAAAATCAATCTCTTTCGCATCAATTAAGTCTTGTATCTTGTTCTTCAAAACACAACAATCATTTGTATTATGCCACGGGCTATCAGAGTGAAAAGCACAGCGGGCATTAGGGTTATACCTCGATGATGTGGTATTTGGACTCTTCGGGGCTTCCTTTAGAACCACCAGATTAGTCTTCAGCAACTGTAGCAGAATCTGAGACAAAGTCATGCTGAGACGAGTGAATTGCCTTCGAGGTCTCTCATCCTTCTGTTGATTGTTGTACTGTGGAGCACCAACAGGTTTTGAAATAACAACCGCGTTAACAGCTTGGCGGTGTTCAGGTCTATTCTACCTTCTCGAACTGTAGACAGCACTGGATTCTTTCTTAAACGGCTTCTTCTCGGTGCTTGATGAGGCACCCTTCTGTATCTTACCGGCCTTAATACCAGCTTCTATCCTCTCACCAGTCAAAATAAGATCTGTAAACCCAGATGAAGAGCTTCCAATTAGATGGTTGAAGAATGGACCAGACAGGGTCCCAAGAAACATGTCAACAAGCTCCCGATTAGCCAAAGGTGGTTGCACCCTACCGGAGAGGTCCCTCCACTTCTGATCATAATCTTTGAATCCTTCACCCATTCCCATTGACATACCCTGGATTTGGGTACGCGTAGGAGCGAGGTCAGAGTTGTACTGATACTGCCTATAGAATGTAGTAGCCAAATCTTCCCAGCTACGGATACTGGCTCCGTCTAACTGATAGAACCACTCAAGTTGAGTCCCTGAGAGACTGTCTTGAAAGAAATGGATCCATAGGTTCTTATCAGCGGTATACGGCTGGATCTTCCTCACATATGACCGGAGGTGCAGCTTCGAACAAGAAACTCTGTCATACTTAGCAAAGGCTGGTGCCTTGAACTTATGGGGAATCACCACCCCAGATGATAAACTTAGATCTCCGAAGTCCAAACCAGGCACCTTCTGAATTTCCATAGCGCTCAACCGGTCCTCCAGTTGCTTGTATCTATCCTCAGCCGGAGGAAACTGTTCTTCATCGTAGTCTATTTCGTTGTTAGAGACCACAAGGCTAGGAGCCCTCCTTTCTTGTGGACTATTTTTCCCTCCATATGAGGTGGTCAGATCAAATTCATTTTGTAGCCTGTTTCCAAACCTGTGTCCTGTGTTAAACATGATGGTCCTCTTCTTCTTCTTCTTCTTCTCTTTCAGAATCAAGGTCTTCAGGTCCTGCTGACCCTTGGCTAGATTCATGAACAACTCTTGAAATTGGGCATTCTGGGCCTGGAGGGCCTTGATAGCTTGCTCAGTTGAAGGTTCAGTAGACATGATGATTGCTGAAATAAACAGCGAAGAAGATAAGAGACCTGTAAAGGGCACCTGTTTATGGAGGGCATGGGATGAAATGCGTATGATTTATGATTTCAAAGACAATCGAGATTCAAATTTGTAAACAAGAAAGGAAACACACTTTATTAGATTTAAACTTCAAAATTTAAATTGTTCAACAAATTTCCCTTAAGGCGTTACAAGAATGGAAATACTGAAAAGTAAACAAAAACTGGAAAGGAAATCATCAAAGGTCCATCAATTCTCCCATGGTCTCTTCTTATCAGTGCGGACATAGTCGTTGAGAATCCACTCGTTCTCTAACTGCCTAGTCAACCTCTGGATCTTCTGCTCTTGTTCATTGAACTTATCTCGTTAAGAATCCCGTTCCTCCCTCAATTGCATCCAAGATCTCTTCGGTGCCCCAATGTCAGTGGGCATATAAGGATGGAGAATGGTTGGAAGAACCCCTTCTTCATTAGCAACTTCAAGAGTGACAAGTCGGACAGCTTCATATGGCATACCCAGCTTTTGGGCACGAATGCGGACCCATCTGAGATATGGCTCCATCGCAAGTGAAGTCTTTGGGCCCAGCTCATGTGGATCAGATTGGTGAACTTTATCCCAAGCCCTTATGAATCTGCAATGTTGCTCGTCGCTATCCCCTTGAAAATAAAAGATGATATGAGGCATTAGCATCTCATGAGGTCCTTCTCTTCTGACTCTTCCAAACTAACGGAGAACTAAGCATGGGTTCTAAGAAATTCCTCCATGGGTTCATATCAGTGGAACATTAGGATACTCTCCACAGCGATCAATAATAGTCACCTCATCCATACCTTTGAGAGTCCAGATGATGTCATTATGAGAGAGAGACATCACTCTATAAGCCCAGCCCATTCCTTCTTTGTTCTTCAGCACTGACTTGGGAAGGTGCGAAATAAACCACCTTGCCAATAAAGGAGCACAGCACATCAAGGTTCCCCGCTTTCGGGCAGTACGAGCATAAAGCTGATGAAGAATGTCACCCAAGAGAGTGGGTACAGGATTCTGAGAGATGAAGATCTTTATCGCATTCACATCAACAAAAGTGTCAGGATTCGGAAACAATACCAAGCCATAAATCAGAAGAGCCAGAATATCCTCGAACGCCTTAAAGTCTAGGCTATCCCAGAAGTAGTTAGCCTTGCCAACCAAGAACTTAGTCAGAAATCCTTTTGCACCACTCCTAGTCTCCCAATTAGCCATTACCTCCTCTTTAGTCAAATGAAGGGATGCATCAATTTCTTCGGGCCTAAGGGTCTTCTCCCAACCAGTAAACGGGGTCTGCTCCAGAATAGAGATACCGAGCAGCTCAGAGAACTCTTCTAGGGTAGGAACCAGCTGGAAGTCCTGGAAAGTAAAACAATGGTACATCGGATCATAGAATTGGACCAGAACACTCATCATCTGCTCGTCCAATTTGGAGGTGATCAAACTGAGAAGAGAACCATGCCTCCTGATGAAGGAAGTAGTGTCAGGCATCTTGGCAACCAACTCTTTAAGCAAGGTAGGGACTTGGACAAAGTTGATCCGGATGGTATTCTTACGCATAGGCATCATGATGACCTACAAAACAGAGCAAAGATGAAACCCTCTTGTCTTTGAAATAGGTTAGTCTTATGCAAGATGTATTCAATGTTATGATGTCATGATGTCATGATAAAGGCACACCACAAGTATCCACAATAAGCAAACATGGTAAAGGCACGTAAGTCACATAGAGAGCCCTTAGATTTCAGGCTGGCAAGGAGCTTTGGTACTACCCTCTTTCAGCTCAGTTGGTTTAAAATTGTCCTAAAAATAATAACCGGGTTCTAGAGGATCTCAATATCACTGACTACCCTCAATCGGTCAAAATTCCAGTTTAGCAACCTTTTCTTGCGGTCGAATCATCGCGAGATTTTAGTCTCAATGAGTGTAGCATACTGCTACTGTTCTATGGCCAAGTTGGTCAATTTAAGGTTCTAAGGTCAGTTGGTGCTTAATGACCCCTTAGAAGACCCATATTCTCCCCGTTCCAACACAAGGGATATCGGTAAAGACTAAAGTGCCACACCAACATTCACTAAAGGTAGCAAAAGGATTACAATCACCAATGTTCAGTGATGGTAAACTACCAACTTTCACTGATGTTAGAGAGAAAAGAAATTTCATAGCACCGACGTTCATTGACGGTGAACTACCAACATTCACTGAAGGTAGCAAAAAGATAACAATCACCAACATTCACTGATGGTGAACTACCAACATTCACTAAAGGTAGAGAGAAAAGAAATATCATAGCACCGACGTTCACTGAAGGTGAACTACCAACGTTCACTGAAGGTAGAGAGAAAATAAATATCATAGCACGGATGTTCACTGAAGGTGAACTACCAACATTCACTGATGGTAGCAAAAAGATAACAATCACCAACGTTTACTGATGGTGAACTACCAAATTTCACTGAAGGTAGAGAGGAAAGAAATATCATAGCACTGACGTTCACTGACGGTGAACTTCCAAAGTTCACTGAAGGTAGAAAAAAGATAACAATCACCAACGTTCAATGATGGTGAACTAGCAACTTTCACTGATTCTAGAGAGAAAATAAATATCATAGCACCGATGTTCACTAACGGTGAACTACCAACGTTTACTGAAAGTAACAAAAGGATAATAATCACCAACGTTCACTGATGTTGAACTACCAACTTTCACTGATATTAGAGAGAAAAGAAATATTATAGCACTGACGTTCACTGACGGTGAACTACCAATGTTCACTAAAGGTAGCGAAAAGATAACAATCACCAACGTTCACTTATGGTGAACTACCAACGTTCACTGAAGGTAGAGAGAAAATAAATATCATACCACCGTTGTTCCCTGACAGTGAACTACCAATGTTCACTGATGGTAGAAAAAAGATAACCATCACCAATATTCACTGATGGTGAACTACCAACTTTTACTGAAGGTAGAGTGAAAAGAAATATCATAGCATTGACGTTCACTGACGGTGAACTACCAACATTCACTGAAGGTAGCAAAATAATAACAATCACCAACATTCACTGATGGTGAACTACCAACGTTTACTGAAGGTAGTAAGAGAATAACTTCGACGTTCACTGATGATGAACTATCAACTTTCACTGAAGGTAGAGAGAAAATATCATAGCATCGACATTTATTGAGGGTGAACTACCAACATTCACTGAAGGTAGCAAAAAGAAAAACAATCACCAATGTTCACTGATGGTGAACTACCAACGTTTATTGAAGGTAGTAAGAGAATAACATTGACGTTCACTAACGATGAACTACCAACTTTCACTGAAGGTAGAGAGAAAATATCATAGCACTGATGTTCACTAACGGTGAAGGACCAACGTTCACTGAAGGTAGCAACAAAATAACAATTACCAACGTCCACTAATGGTGAACTACCAACATTTACTGAAGGGAGTAAGAGAAAATATCATAGCACCGACGTTCCCTGACGGTGAACTACCAACTTTCAATGAAGGTAGAAAAAAAGGTAACAATCACCAACATTCACTGATGGTGAAATACCAACATTTACAAAAGGTAGTCAGAGAGTAACATCGACGTTCATTGACGATCAACTACCAACTTTCACCGAAGGTAGAGAGAAAATATCATAGCACCGACGTTCGCTGATGGTGAACTAACAACGTTCACTGAAGGTAGCAAAAAGATAATAATTATCAATGTTCACTAATGGTGAACTACCAACGTTTACTGAAGGTAGTAAGAGAAAATATCTTAGCACCGACGATCACTGACGGTGAACTACCAACGTTCACTGAAGTTAGAGAGAAAATAAATATCATAGCATGGGCGTTCACTGACGGTGAACTACCAACCTTCACTGATGGTAGCAAAAAGATAACAATCACCAACATTTACTGCTGGTGACTACCAAATTTCACTGAAGGTAGAGAGGAAAGAAATATCATAGCACTGAAGTTCACTGACGATGAACTTCCAACGTTCACTGAAGGTAGAAAAAAGATAACAATCACCAACGTTCAATGATGGTGAACTAGCAACTTTCACTGATGGTAGTGAGAAAAGAAATATCATAGCACCGATGTTCACTGACGGTGAACTACCAACATTCACTAAAGGTAGCAAAAAGATAATAATCACCAATGTTCACTTATGGTGAACTACCAACTTTCACTGATATTAAAGAGAAAAGAAATATTATAGCAGCGACGTTCACTGACGGCGAACTACCAATGTTCACTGAAGGTAGTGAAAAGATAACAATCACCAACTGTGATCGGTGGGAATAGAACTAACTGTTTTGGAATGCTGGTTCGCGTTTTGCGTTTGTTTTTGCAAAAGGTCGCGGTGAGCAAGAGTCGCCACCATATTTTATTTTATCCAACAAGGAAAGGACAAAAGCACAGAAAAATTCCTTTTTCGAGATGTTTCTCGGGTTCGGGTGGTAGATTATAGAAAGGGAAGGTGTTAGCACCCTTTCTATCCGTGGTTATCCACAGGCTATTAGGTACTTGCTCATTGTGTTTTCAAAAGTTTGCTTTTCTTTATGTTTGTGGGTTTGAAAAGAGTTTTTGTTTTGAAGAGAGTGTAAGTGAGAAAAGTTTTTGTTTAGTTTTAAAAGGAGAAAATACTTAAGAACCATCTACCTACTCGAAAAGGTAATTAAATTGTGCTAATGTCCTTTAGACAATGCTAGCCCACTATTGATGAGTAGATAGCATCGTCGTTGGAGTTTTCGGGTCAATTCGATTAAGGGACGTGTGGTCACTAAAGCAATGTTAGGACGCCTTAGCGGTAACCCTAATGTCTTAGATCATTTTTCCCAAGGCAACCGTTTCGAGGCAACTTATGATCTTTGGACAAAAGGGCGACCTCTAAAAATTCCTATACTCAATGATCACTTTCGAAGGCAACCAAGTGAGGTGTACCCTAAGAGTGGCATGTGCAAGTGCGTTATTTCGATTAATTTATCTTTGTACATGTCATGGGTGAGCTATGTTGCTTTTAAGTTCATACATTGGATCTTGTCATGCATTCCCTATTTATCAAACATCTAACAATTAATAGTTGCGGAATTTAAATTGCGGAATTTAAATTGCGGAAATTAAATCTAAACTATTATAAGGCGTCGGGTATTTACATCGCCAAAAACAACCCTTGAAATTTAAATTGCGGAAAATAAAATAAAGCGATAAATAATTAAAGTCCTAATTAAAAGCTATTACATACCGGAAGCAATTACAATATGGGAAATATGGATCGCGTGCGAAAAATTAAGACGGTGCATTTTTTAGGGTTTTGACCATTTTTTTTGGAAGAGATTTTTTGTTATTTTTTTGAATTTATGGAAATAAACTAAATTAACAATTTAATTAAATTAAATAATGAAAATATTTTTGGGTTTTTGAATATTTAAGGAAATAAAATAAAATGTTTGAAATTGTTAAAACCTAATATTCTAAATTAATTTTAATTTATTGTAAAAGATGTTAAAAGTTAAACCTAATTAAAAACTAAATTAATTGATTAAATTATTTACAAAAATAAGATGGTGAATTTAATTTTAATAAATAAAAATAATATTTTTTTGGTGTTTTTGATTTTATGAGAAAAAATAAATTATTAGGTTAATTAAAAATAATAAAACAATTAAATAAAGGGAAATATAAAAAAGAAAAGAAATTAACCCATTAGGGGGGTTTAGGCCCAAATCTGGATGTATGATTGGCAATTGGTGGTCCAAAACGTTCAAGCCTGTTTTGACTTTGGCCATTCCATGCGTGTGTGTTGACTGGAGAGTATGGTGAGCGTCATCTTGTGACCATCAGATTTGGCTTGAAGGCTATCTGGCGCTTGGGATCTGGAGGTCCATGGTATGTTACGCTTGCTGAAACCACATGCAATTACCTGGAGAAAAATAAGACAAATATATTGGGGGACCTGGGATTCGAACCCAGGTCCCATTGGTCTTTCCACTGACGCCTCCACCAACTGAGCTGTGATGCTTTGTTGTTAATAAAATAAACGCTGACTATTATATGTGAAAAACAATTAATATGCTGGAAAAAAAAATATGGCGTGCTGTTTGAATTGGCCAATTGGGAGAGGACGCGTGGTCTTCTTCTTCAACGAAGCCTGGTTTATTTCCTGCGGATTTGAATCCGTAGCAAAATCCCTAGCTTCCTTCTAAAATCATCTGTAGGCCATGGAAAAGAGTTTTAAGAACATCATCATACTCGTCTCCTTCCACTGATTCCATTTATGCCAATGATTTGTTCTAATTTTCCCCGAAATCAAAACGCCTAAAAAACAAGAACCAGGACCCTAGCTTCGGGCATGGCTCTACAGGCTATAAAAATGAAATCAAATTATGCCAAAAGCTTCATAATGCAACGAAAAGAATGAATATACAAAGATTTAGTCAAAAAGATGCAAGAATCCTAGGTTGTGAATTCGTGCATAGGGCTATGTTCAGGATGACTTACAACGCGATTCAAGTGGCTTCAGAGCTTGTGAATGGTTGCAATCGCTTCAGTGGGTATCAGGCAAGAAGATATCGTTGAGCTTTTGCCTTGGATTTGCCTCTAAAAAAGATTTCGATCTCCACTTTTTCCAAGCTTTTTTCAGTTTTTGTTTGGCTGTTTTTTGTAGCTTTCAGGTCGTGTCCTGTATGTCTCTAGCTTGTGTGTGTATATGGGAAGCAATTAGGTCAAGAATTGGGCTTTCAATCCATGTGAATTGATGACTTGAGATTTGATTTGATCACCATTAACAAAGCTTCCAAAATTATGCCAACTCCAAGATTTTGTTCACAATATGGCATGGTACGAATTTGATTGGGTGTATCATGATAATTAAGACCTGTAATGATCAAAAAGATCTTATCCCATCAATTTTTGGATTTTATTTGAATTAATATTGATTTAAAATGAATTAATTCAATAAAAATCAAATAAAATAGAAAAATTAATGAATGGACATGAAACTTAAGATAGGACACGTGTGTGGTGTGACAAGATCAAATCAAGTTGAAAAAAGTGGGCCCTTTTGTCAAAAATTGGAGTTTTGAGGATAGTTGACTTTTGGCACTTTTGGAAAAATGCCCAACTTCAACAATGCATAACGTCTTCAGTTTTGAACTTTTGGAAGTGTTTTGGGACTTTTTAGAAACCTTGAGATGTCCTCTAACCAATACTATTGGTCTCATCTAATTTTGATATTCCATGCTCAAGCTATAATCTTTGGCAAAAAAGTTGTTTTTGTTGACTTTCAAAAATGACCTATAATGTCCAAATTCATAACTTCTTGTGAGTGCATTTCTTGATCTTGGGGTGTGAATATGGATTGTAGTAAATTTCATCCTCTTAAAAATGAGATTTGGATGGGTCATTTCTCAAAAAGTATAAGAAAGTTATGCTAGGTAAAAGTTGAGTTGACTTTCCCTACAAAACCCTAATTTAGCAACTTTTGAATCTTGATGAATCTTGAGCAATCCTTGATGAATCATGATCAACCCTTGATAAAATGATGAATTATCCTTCAAAATGATAATGTTTAAAAAAAATCTTGAGGTTTGACTATTTGTAGGTCACAGTTGACCTTTGCCCTAGCACAGTCGATTTTTGGAACTTTTGAGCAATTGACTGACCAAACTTCCTCTGCAAGGCTTGGAATTTTACATGGATGAACTTGAGAACATATTAGGACATTGGGGAGAATTTTGAGGCCATTTGGATGTAAGGACCTTGATGCAACACAAAACCCTAGTTTGAGATTGACTGACTTAGGAGATGATTTGACTGTCCAACCCTTGAGCAATTTTGAGCCACTTGGGGATTCTTCTTGACATGTCTTGAGAAATATGGGAGGGAAAATTTTGGGGTACAACACCAACGTTCACTTATGGTGAACTACCAACGTTCACTGAAGGTAGAGATAAAATAAACATCATAGCAACGTGGTTCACTGACGGTAAACTACCAACGTTCACTGATGGTAGAAAAAAGATAACCATCACCAACATTCACTGTTGGTGAACTACCAAATTTCACTAAAGGTAGAGAGAAAATAAATATCATAGGACTGACGTTCACTGACGGTGAACTACCAACATTCACTGAAGGTATCAAAATGATAACAATCACAAACGTTCACTGATGGTGAACTACCAACATTTACAAAAGGTAGTCAGAGAGTAACATCGACGTTCATTGACGATCAACTACCAACTTTCACTTAAGGTAGAGAGAAAATATCATAGAACCGACATTCATTGAAGGTGTACTACCAACATTCACTGAAGGTAGAAAAAAGAAAAACAATCACCAACGTTCACTGATGGTGAACTACCAACTTTTACTGAAGGTAGTAAGAGAATAACATCGACGTTCACTAACGATGAACTACCAACTTTCACTGAAGGTAGAGAGAAAATATCATAGCACCGATGTTCACTAACGGTGAACTACCAACGTTCACTGAAGGTAGCAACAAAATAACAATTACCAACGTTTACTAATGGTGAACTACCAACGTTTATTGAAGGGAGTAAGAGAAAATATCATAGCACCGACGTTCACTGACGGTGAACTACCAACATTCACTGAAGGAAGAAAAAAAGGTAACAATCACCAACGTTCACAGATGGTGAACTACCAACATTTACAAAAGGTAGTCAGAGAGTAACATCGACGTTCATTGACGATCAACTACCAACTTTCACTTAAGGTAGAGAGAAAATATCATAGAACCGACATTCATTGAAGGTGTACTACCAACATTCACTGAAGGTAGAAAAAAGAAAAACAATCACCAACGTTCACTGATGGTGAACTACCAACTTTTACTGAAGGTAGTAAGAGAATAACATCGACGTTCACTAACGAAGAACTACCAACTTTCACTGAAGGTAGAGAGAAAATATCATAGCACCGATGTTCACTAATGGTGAACTACCAACGTTCACTGAAGGTAGCAACAAAAAAACAATTACCAACGTTCACTAATGGTGAACTACCAACGTTTATTGAAGGGAGTAAGAGAAAATATCATAGCACCGACGTTCACTGACGGTGAACTACCAACTTTCACTGAAGGTAGAAAAAAAGGTAACCCTCACCAACGTTCACTTATGGTGAACTACCAACATTTACAAAAGGTAGTCAGAGAGTAACATCGACGTTCATTGACGATCAACTACCAACTTTCACTTAAGGTAGAGAGAAAATATCATAGCACCGACGTTCGCTGACGGTGAACTAACAACGTTCACTGAAGGTAGCAAAAAGATAACAATTATCAACATTCACTAATGGTGAACTACCAACGTTTACTGAAGGTAGTAAGAGAAAATATCATAGCACCGACGTTCACTGACGGTGAACTACCAACGTTCACTGATGGTAGCAAAAAGATAACAATCACCAATGTTCACTGATTGTGAACTACCAACTTTCATTAAAGGTAGAGAGAAAAGAAATATCATAGCACCGACGTTCACTGACGGTGAACTACCAATGTTCACTGAAGGTATCAAAAAGATAACAATCACCAACGTTCACTGATGGTGAATTACCGACTTTCAATGAACGTAGAGAGAAAAGAAATATCATAGCACCTACATTCACTGGCCGTGAACTACCAACGTTTACTGATGGTAGCAAAAAGATAACAATCACCAACGTTCACTGATGGTGAACTACCAACTTTAATTGTTGGTAGAGAGAAAAGAAATATCATAGCACCGACGTTCACTGACAGTGAACTACCAACATTCATAAAATGTAGTAAAAAGATTACAATCACCAACGTTCACTGATGGTGAACTACCAACTTTCACTGATGTTAGAGAGAAAATAAATTTCATAGCACCGACGTTCACTGAAGGTAGCGAAAAGATAACAAGCACCAACGTTCACTGACGGTGAACTACCAACGTTCACTGCAAGTAGAGAGAAAATAAATATCATAGCACAGACGTTCACTGACGGTGAACTACCAACATTCAGTGATGGTAGCAAAAAGATAACAATCACCAACATTCACTGATGGTGAACTACCATATTTCACTGAAGGTAGAGAGGAAAGAAATAACATAGCACTTACGTTCACTGACGGTGAACTTCGAAAGTTCACTGAAGGTAGAAAAAAATTAACAATCACCAAATTTCAATGATGGTGAACTAGCAACTTTCACTAATGGTAGAGAGAAAAGAAATGTCATAGCACCGATGTTCACTGACGGTGAACTACCAACGTTCACTGAAGGTAGCAAAAAGATAACAATCAACAACGTTCACTGATGGTCAACTACCAACATTCATTGATATTAGAGAGAAAAGAAATATTATAGCACCGACGTTCATTGACGGTGAACTACCAATGTTCACTGAAGGTAGCGAAAAGATAACAATCACCAACATTCACTGACGGTGAACTACCAACGTTCATTGAAGGTAGAGAGAAAATAAATATCATAGCACCGACGTTCACTGATGGTGAACTATCAACGTTCACTGATGGTAGCAAAAAGATAACAATCACCAACGTTCACTGATGGTAAACTTCAACCTTTCATTGAAGGTAGAGAGGAAAGAAATATCATAGCATCGACGTTCAGTTACGGTGAACTTCCAACGTACACTGAAGGTAGAAAAAAGATAACAATCACCAACGTTTAATGATGGTGAACTAGCAACTTTCACTGATGGTAGAGAGAAAAGAAATATCATAGCATCGATGTTCACTGACGTTGAACTACCAAAGTTCACTGAAGGTAGCAAAAAGATAACAATCAACAATGTTCACTTATGGTGAACTACCAACTTTCACTGATGTTAGAGAGAAATAAAATATTATAGCACCGACGTTCACTGACGGTGAACTTCCAATGTTCACTGAAGGTAGAAAAAAGATAACAATCACCAACGTTCACTGATGGTGAACTACCAACGTTCATTGAAGGTAGAGAGAAAATAAATATTATAGCACCGACGGTCACTGACGGTGAAATACCAACGTTCGCTGATGGTAGCAAGAAGATAACAATCACCAACGTTCGTTGATGGTGAACTACCAACTTTCACTGAATTTAGAGAGAAAAGAAATATCATAGCACCGACGTTCATTGACGGTGAACTACCAACATTCACACAAGGTAGCAAAATGATAACAATCACCAACGTTCACTGATGGTGAACTTCCAACGTTTATTGAAGGTAGTAAGAGAATAACATCGACATTCACTGACGATGAACAACAATCTTTCACTGAAAGTAGAGAGAAAATATCATAGCACCTACATTCATTGATGGTGAACTACCAATCTTCACTGAAGGTAGCAAAAAGATAACAATCACAAATGTAGAATGATGGTGAATTACCAACTTTTACTGAAGGTTGTAAGATAAAATATTATAGCACCAACGTTCACTGACGGTTTACTACCAACATTCACTAAATGTAGCAAAAAGATAACAATCACCAACGTTCACTGATGGTGAACTACCAACTTTCACTAAAGGTAGAGAGAAAATAAATATCATAGCACCGACGTTCACTGACGGTGAAATACCAACGTTCACTGAAGGTAGAGAGAAAATAAATATCATAACACGGACGTTCACTGACGGTGAACTACCAACATTCACTGATGGTAGCAAAAATATAACAATCACCAACGTTTACTGCTGGTGAACTACCAAATTTCACTGAAGGTAGAGAAGAAAGAAATATCATAGCACTGAAGTTCACTGACGGTGAACTTCCAACGTTCACTGAAGGTAGAAAAAAGATAACAATCACCAACCTTAAGTGATGGTGAACTACCAACTTTCATTAAAGATAGAGAGGAAAGTGATATCATAGCACCGACGTTCACTGACAGAGAACTAGTAACGTTCACCGAAAGTAGCAAAAAGATAACAATCACCAACATTCACTGATAGTGAATTACAAACGTTTACTGAAGGTAGTAAGAGAATAACATCGACGTTCACTGACGATGAATTACCAACTTTCATTGAAGGTTGAGAGAAAATATCATAGCACCGATGTTCACTGACGGTGAACTACCAACATTCATTGAAGGTATCAAAAAGATAACAATCACCAACGTTCACTGATGGGGAACTACCAACATTTATTGAAGGTGGTAAGAGAAAACATCATAGCACAGACGTTCAATGACCGTGAACTACTAACGTTCACTGAAGGTAGAAAACATATAACAATCACCAACGTTCACTGATGGTGAACTACAAACTTTCACTGATGGTAGAGAGAAAAGAAATATCATAACATCGACGTTCACTGACAGTGAACTACCAACGTTCACTAAAGGTAGCAAAAAGATAACAATCACCAACGTTCACGGATTGTGAACTACCAACTTTCACTGATTTTGGAGAGAAAAGAAATTTCATAGCACCGACGTTCACTGACGGTGAACTACCAACATTCACTGAAGGTAGCGAAAAGATAACAATCACCAACGTTCAATGATGGTGAACTGCCAACTTTCACTACAGGTAGAGAGGAAAGAAATATCATAGCACCGACGTTCACTGACGGTGAACTACCAACATTCACTAAAGGTAGCAAAAAGATAACAATCACCAACGTTCACTTATGGTGATCTACCAACGTTCATTGAAGGTAGAGAGAAAATAAATATCATAGCACCGTTTTTCACTGACGGTGAACTTCCAACGTTCACTGATGGTTAAAAAAAGTTAACCATCACCAACATTCACTGATGGTGAACTACCAACTTTCACTAAAGGTAGAGAGAAAATAAATTTCATAGCATTGACGTTCACTGACGGTGAACTACCAACATTCACTGAAGGTAGCAAAATGATAACAATCACAAACGTTCACTGATGGTTAACTACAAACGTTTACTGAATGTAGTAAGAGAATAACATTGCCGTTCACTGACGATGAACTACCAACATTCACTGAAGGTAGCAAAAAGAAAAACAATCACCAACGTTCACTGATGGTGAACTACCAACGTTTATTGAAGGTAGTAAGAGAATAACATCCACGTTCACTAACGATGAACTACCAACTTTCACTGAAGGTGGAGAGAAAATATCATAGCACCGATGTTGACTAACGGTGAACTACCAACGTCCAATGAAGGTAGCAACAAAATAACAATTACCAATGTTCACTAATGGTGAACAACCTACGTTTATTGAAAGGAGTAAGAGAAAATATCATAGCACCAACGTTCACTGACCGTGAACTACCAACTTTCACTGAAGTTAGAAAAAAAGGTAATAATCACCAACATTCACTGATGGTGAACTACCAACATTTACAAAAGGTAGTCAGAGAGTAACATCAACGTTCATTGACGATCAACTACCAACTTTCACTAAAGGTAGAGAGAAAATATCATAGTACCGACATTCGCTGACGGTGAACTAACAATTTTCACAGAAGGTAGCAAAAAGATAACAATTATCAACGTTCACTAATGGTGAACTACCAACGTTTACTGAAGGTAGTAAGAGAAAATATCATAGCACCGACGTTTACTGATGGTGAACTACCAACGTTCACTGATGGTAGCAAAAAGATAACAATCACCAACGTTCACTGATGGTGAACTACCAACTTTCACTAAAGGTAGAGAGAAAAGAAATATCATAGCACCGAAGTTCACTGACGGTGAACTACCAATGTTCACTGAAGGTATCAAAAAGATAACAATCACCAACGTTCACTGATGGTGAATTACCAACTTTCACTGAAGGTAGAGAGAAAAGAAATATCATAGCACCTACGTTAACTGGCGGTGAACTACCAATGTTTACTGATGGTAGCAAAAAGATAACAATCACCAACGTTCACTGATGGTGAACTACCAACTTTAACTGATGGTAGAGAGAAAATAAATATCATAGCACCGACGTTCACTGACGGTGAACTACCAATATTCACTAAATGTAGGAAAAAGATTACAATCACCAACGTTCACTGATGGTGAACTACCAACTTTCAATGATGTTAGAGAGAAAAGAAATTTCATAGCATCGACGTTCACTGACGGTGAACTACCAACATTCACTGAAGGTAGCGAAAAGATAACAATAACCAACGTTCACTGATGGTGAACTACAAACTTTAACTAAAGGTAGAGAGAAAATAAATATCATAGCACCAACGTTTACTGAAGGTGAACTACCAACATTCAGTAAAGGTAGAGAGAAAATAAATATCATAGCACGGACGTTCACTGACGGTGAACTACCAACATTCAGTGATGGTAGCAAAAAGATAACAATCACCAACGTTCACTGATGGTGAACTACCATATTTCACTGAAGGTAGAGAGGAAAGAAATAACATAGCAATTACGTTCACTAACGGTGAACTTCCAACGTTCACTGAAGGTAGAAAAAAATTAACAATCACAACCGTTCAATGATGGCGAACTAGCAACTTTCACTGTTGGTAGAGAGAAAAGAAATGTCATAACACCAATGTTCACTGACGGTGAACTACCAACGTTCACTGAAGATAGAAAAAAGATAAAAATCAACAACGTTCACTGATGGTGAACTACCAACTTTCACTGATATTAGAGAGAAAAGAAATATTATAACACCGACGTTCACTGACGGTGAACTACCAATGTTTACTGAATGTAGTGAAAAGATAACAATCACCAACGTTTACTTATGGTTAACTACCAACTTTCAATAAAGGTAGAGAGAAAATAAACATCATAGAACCATTTTTCACTAACGGTGAACTACCAACGTTCACTGAAGGTAGCAAAAAGATAACAATCACCAACGTTCACTGATGGTGAATTACCAACTTTCACTGAAGGTAGAGAGAAAAGAAATATCATAACACCTACGTTGACTGGCGGTGAACTGCCAATGTTTACTGATGGTAGCAAAAAGATAACAATCACCAACGTTCACTGATGCTGAACTACAAACTTTCACTGATGGTAGAGAGAAAAGAAATATCATAACACCGATGTTCACTGACGGTGAACTACCAACGTTCACTAAAGGTAGCAAAAAGATAACAATCACCAACGTTCACGGATTGTGAACTACCAACTTTCACTGATTTTGGAGAGAAAAGAAATTTCATAGCACCGACGTTCACTGACGGTGAACTACCAACATTCACTGAAGGTAGCGAAAAGATAAAAATCACCAACGTTCACTGATGGTGAACTTCCAACTTTCACTAAAGGTAGAGAGAAAAGAATTATCATAGCACCGACGTTCACTGAAGGTGAACTTCTAACATTCTCTGAAGGTAGAAAAAATTAACAATCACCAACGTTCAATGATGGTGAACTAGCAACTTTCACTGATGGTAGAGAGAAAAGAAATGTCATAACACCAATGTTCAGTGACGGTGAACTACCAACGTTCACTGAAGGTAGCAAAAAGATAACAATCAACAACGTTCACTGATGGTGAACTACCAAGTTTCACTGATATTAGAGAGAAAAGAAATGTTATAGCGCCGACATTCACTGACGGTGAACTACCAATGTTCACTGAAGGTAGTGAAAAGATAACAATCACCAACGTTCACTTACGGTGAACTACCAACGTTCACTTATGGTGAACTACCAACGTTCACTGAAGGTAGAGAGAAAATAAACATCATACCACTGTTGTTCACTAACGGTGAACTACCAACGTTCACTGAAGGTAGCAAAAAGATAACAATCACCAATGTTCACTGATGGTAAATTACCAACTTTCACTGAAGGTAGAGAGAAAAGAAATATCATAACACCTACGTTCATTGGAGGTGAACTACCAACGTTTATTGATGGTAGCAAAAAGATAACAATTACCAACGTTCACTGATGGTGAACTACCAACTTTAACTGATGGTAGAGAGAAAAGAAATATCATAGCACCGACGTTCACTGACGGTGAACTACCAACATTCACTAAATGTAGGAAAAAGATTACAATCACCAATGTTCACTGATGGTGAACTACCAACTTTCACTGATGTTAGAGAGAAAAGAAATTTCATAGCACCGACGTTCACTGACAGTGAACTACCAACGTTCACTGAAGGTAGCGAAAAGATAACAATAACCAACGTTCACTGATGGTGAACTACCAACTTTAACTAAAGGTAGAGAGAAAAGAAATATCATAGCACCAACGTTCACTAACGGTGAACTACCAACGTTCACTAAAGGTAGAGATAAAATAAATATCATAGCACGGACGTTCACTGGCGGTGAACTACCAACATTCAGTGATGGTAGAAAAAAGATAACAATAACCAACGTTCACTGATGGTGAACTACCATATTTCACTGAAGGTAGAGAGGAAAGAAATAACGTAGCACTTACGTTCACTGACGGCGAACTTCCAACGTTCACTGAAGGTAGAAAAAAATTAACAATCACCAACGTTCAATGATGGTGAACTAGCAACTTTCACTGTTGGTAGTGAGAAAAGAAATGTCATAGCACCAATGTTCACTGACCGTGAACTAACAATGTTCACTGAAGGTAGCAAAAAGATAACAATCAACAATGTTCACTGATGGGGAACTACCAACTTTCATTGATATTAGAGAGAAAAGAAATATTATAGCACTGATGTTCACTGACGGTGAACTACCAACGTTCGCTGATGGTAGCAAAAAGATAATAATCACCAACGTTCACTGATGGTGAACTACCAACTTTCAATAAAGGTAGAGAGAAAAGAAATATCATAGCACCGAAGTTCACTGACGGTGAACTACCAATGTTCACTGAAGGTATCAAAAAGATAACAATCACCAACGTTCATTGATGGTGAATTACCGACTTTCACTAAAGGTAGAGAGAAAAGAAATATCATAACACCTACGTTCACTGGCGGTGAACTACCAACGTTTACTGATGGTAGCAAAAAGATAACAATCACCAACATTCACTGATGGTGAACTACAAACTTTCACTGATGGTAGAGAGAAAAGAAATATCATAGCACCGACGTTCACTGACGGTGAACTACCAACATTCACTAAAGGTAGCAAAAAGATAACAATCACCAACGTTCACGGATTGTGAACTACCAACTTTCACTGATGTTAGAGAGAAAAGAAATTCCATAGAACCGACGTTCACTGACGGTGAACTACCAACGTTCACTGAAGGTAGCGAAAAGATAACAATCACCAACGTTCACTGATGGTGAACTGCTAACTTTCACTAAAAGTAGAGAGAAAAGAAATATCATAGCACCGACGTTCACTAACGGTGAACTTCTAACATTCACTGAAGGTAGAAAAAAATTAACAATCACCAACGTTCAATGATGGTGAACTAGCAACTTTCACTGATGGTAGAGAGAAAAGAAATGTCATAGCACCAATCTTCACTGACGGTGAACTACCAACGTTCACTGAAGGTAGCAAAAAGATAACAATCAACAACGTTCACTGATGGTGAACTACCAACTTTCACTGATATTAGAGAGAAAAGAAATATTATAGTACCGACGTTCACTGACTGTAAACTACCAATGTTCACTGAAGGTAGTGAAAAGATAACAATCACCAACGTTCACTTATGGTGAACTACCAACGTTCACTGAAGGTAGAGAGAAAATAAACATCATACCACCGTTGTTCACTAACGGTGAACTACCAACGTTTACTGAAGGTAGTAAGAGAAAATATCATAGCACCGACGTTCACTGACGGTGAACTACCAACGTTCACTGATGGTAGCAAAAATATAACAATCACCAACGTTCACTGATGGTGAAGTACCAACTTTCACTAAAGGTAGAGAGAAAAGAAATATCATAGCACCGAAGTTCACTAACGGTGAACTACCAATGTTCACTGAAGGTATCAAAAAGATAACAATCACCAACGATCACTGATGGTGAATTACCAACATTCACTGAAGGTAGAGAGAAAAGAAATATCATAGCACCTACGTTCACTGGCGGTGAACTACCAATGTTTACTGATGGTAGAAAAAAGATAACAATCACCAACGTTCACTGATGGTGAACTACCAACTTTAACTGATGGTAGACAGAAAATAAATATCATAGCACCGACGTTCAGTGACGGTGAACTACCAATATTCACTAAATGTAGGAAAAAGATTACAATCACCAACGTTCACTGATGGTGAACTACCAACTTTCAATGATGTTAGAGAGAAAAGAAATTTCATAGCATCGACGTTCACTGACGGTGAACTACCAACATTCACTGAAGGTAGCGAAAAGATAACAATAACCAACGTTCACTGATGGTGAACTACAACCTTTAACTAAAGGTAGAGAGAAAAGAAATATCATAGCACCAACGTTTACTGACGGTGATCTACCAACATTCACTAAAGGTAGAGAGAAAATAAATATCATAGCACGGACGTTCACTGACGGTGAACTACCAACATTCAGTGATGGTAGCAAAAAGATAACAATCACCAACGTTCACTGATGGTGAACTACCATATTTCACTGAAGGTAGAGAGGAAAGAAATAACATAGCAATTACGTTCACTGACGGTGAACTTCCAACGTTCACTGAAGGTAGAAAAAAATTAACAATCACAACCGTTCAATGATGGCGAACTAGCAACTTTCACTGTTGGTAGAGAGAAAAGAAATGTCATAGCACCAATGTTCACTGACGGTGAACTACCAACGTTCACTGAAGATAGAAAAAAGAAAAAAATCAACAACGTTCACTGATGGTGAACTACCAACTTTCACTGATATTAGAGAGAAAAGAAATATTATAACACCGACATTAACTGACGGTGAACTACCAATGTTTACTGAATGTAGTGAAAAGATAACAATCACCAACGTTTACTTATGGTTAACTACCAACGTTCACTGAAGGTAGAGAGAAAATAAACATCATAGAACCATTTTTCACTAACGGTGAACTACCAACGTTCACTGAAGGTAGCAAAAAGATAACAATCACCAACGTTCACTGATGGTGAATTACCAACTTTCACTGAAGGTAGAGAGAAAAGAAATATCATAACACCTACGTTCACTGGCGGTGAACTGCCAATGTTTATTGATGGTAGCAAAAAGATAACAATCACCAACGTTCACTGATGCTGAACTACAAACTTTCACTGATGGTAGAGAGAAAAGAAATATCATAACACCGATGTTCACTGACGGTGAACTACCAATGTTCACTAAAGGTAGCAAAAAGATAACAATCACCAACGTTCACGGATTGTGAACTACCAACATTCACTGATGTTAGAGAGAAAAGAAATATCATAGCACCGACGTTCACTGAAGGTGAACTACCAACGTTCACTGAAGGTAGCGAAAAGATAAAAATCACCAACGTTCACTGATGGTGAACTTCCAACTTTCACTAAAGGTAGAGAGAAAAGAAATATCATAGCACCGACGTTCACTGAAGGTGAACTTCTAACATTCACTGAAGGTAGAAAAAATTAACAATCACCAACGTTCAATGATGGTGAACTAGCAACTTTCACTGATGGTAGAGAGAAAAGAAATGTCATAGCACCAATGTTCACTGACGGTGAACTACCAACGTTCACTGAAGGTAGCAAAAAGATAACAATCAACAACGTTCACTGATGGTGAACTACCAAGTTTCACTGATATTAGAGAGAAAAGAAATGTTATAGCGCCGACATTCACTGACGGTGAACTACCAATGTTCACTGAAGGTAGTGAAAAGATAACAATCACCAATGTTCACTTACGGTGAACTACCAACGTTCACTTATGGTGAACTACCAACGTTCACTGAAGGTAGAGAGAAAATAAACATCATACCACTGTTGTTCACTAACGGTGAACTACCAACGTTCACTGAAGGTAGCAAAAAGATAACAATCACCAGCGTTCACTGATGGTAAATTACCAACTTTCACTAAAGGTAGAGAGAAAAGAAATATCATAACACCTATGTTCACTGGCGGTGAACTACCAACGTTTACCAATGGTAGCAAAAAGATAACAATCACAAACGTTCACTGATGGTGAACTAGCAACTTAAACTGATGGTAGAGAGAAAAGAAATATCATCACACCGATGTTCACTGGCGGTGAACTACCAACATTTACTAAAGGTAGCAAAAAGATAACAATCACCAACGTTCACGGATTGTGAACTACCAACTTTCACTGATGTTAGAGAGAAAAGAAATTTCATAGCACCGACGTTCACTGACGGTGAACTACCAACGTTCACTGAAAGTAGCGAAAAGATAACAATCACCAACGTTCACTGATGGTGAACTGCCAACTTTCACTAAAGGTAGAGAGAAAAGAAATATCATAGCACCGACGTTCACTGGCGGTGAACTGCCAATGTATACTGAAGGTAGCAAAAAGATAACAATCACTAACATTAACTGATGGTGAACTACCAACTTTCATTAAAGATAGAGAGGAAAGTGATATCATAGCACCGACGTTCACTGACGGAGAACTAGCAAAGTTCACCGAAAGTACAAAAAAGATAACAATCACCAACATTCACTGATAGTGAATTACAAACGTTTACTGAAGGTAGTAAGAGAATAACATCGAAGTTCACTGACGATGAACTACCAACTTTCACTGAAGGTTGAGAGAAAATATCATAGCACCGATGTTCACTGACGGTGAACTACCAACATTCATTGAAGGTATAAAAAAGATAACAATCACCAATGTTCACTGATGGTGAACTACCAACATTTATTGAAGGTGGTAATAGAAAACATCATAGCACCGACGTTCACTGACCGTGAACTACTAACATTCACTCAAGGTAGGAGAGGAAAGAAATATCATAGCACCGACGTTCACTGACGGTGAACTACCAACGTTCACTAAAGGTAGCAAAAAGATAACAATCACCAACGTTCACTGATGGTGAATTACCAACCTTCACTGAAGGTAGAGAGAAAAGAAATATCATAACACCTACGTTCACTGGCGGTGAACTACCAACGTTTACTGATGGTAGCAAAAAGATAACAATCACCAACGTTCACTAATTGTGAACTACCAACTTTCACTGATGGTAGAGAGAAAAGAAATATCATAGCACCGACGTTCACTGACGGTGAACTACCAACGTTCACTAAAGGTAACAAAAAGATAACAATCACCAATGTTCACTGATGGTGAACTACCTACTTTCACTGATGTTAGTGAGAAATGAAATTTCATGGCACCGACGTTCACTGACGGTGAACTACCAACCTTCATTGAAGGTAGAAAGAAAATAAATATCATAGCATAGACGTTCGCTGACGGTGAACGACCAAAATTCATTGATGGTATCAAAAAGATAACAATCACCCACATTCACTGATGTTGAACTACCAACTTCACTGAAGGTAGAGAGGAAAGAAATATCATAGCACTGACGTTCACTGATGGTGAACTTCCAACGTTCACTGAAGGTAGAAAAAAGATAACAATCACCAACGTTCAATGATGGTGAACTAGCAACTTAAACTGATGGTAGAGAGAAAACAAATATCATAGCACCGATGTTCACTGCCGGTGAACTACCAACGTTCACTGAAGGTAGCAAAAAGATAACAATCAACAACGTTCACTAATGGTGAACTACCAACTTTCACTGATGTTAGAGAGAAAAGAAATATTATAGCACCGACGTTCACTGACGGTGAACTACCAATGTTCACTGAAGGTAGCAAAAAGATAACAATCACCAACGTTCACTGACGGTGCACTACCAACGTTCACTGAAGGTAGAGAGCAAATAAATATCATAGCACCAACGTTCACTTACGGTGAACTATCAATGTTCACTGATGGTAGCAAAAAGATAACAATCACCAACGTTCAGTGATGGTAAACTACAACCTTTCATTAAAGGTAGAGAGGAAAGAAATATCATAGCATCGACGTTCACTTACGGTGAACTTCCAACGTTCACTGAAGGTAGAAAAAAGATAACAATCACCAACGTTTAATGATGCTGAACTAGCAACTTTCACTGATGGTAGAGAGAAAAGAAATATCATAGCACTGATGTTCACTGATGTTGAACTACCAACGTTCACTGAAGTTAGCAAAAAGATAACAATCAACAATGTTCACTTATGGTGAACTACCAATTTTCACTGATGTTAGAGAGAAATAAAATATTATAGCACCGAAATTCACTGACGGCGAACTTCCAACGTTCACTGAAGGTAGAAAAAAGATAACAATCACCAACTTTCACTGATGGTGAACTACCAACGTTCACTGAAGGTAGAGAGAAAATAAATATCATAGCACCGACGTTCACTGACAGTGAACTTCCAATGTTTGCCGATGGTAGCAAAAAGATAACAATCACCAACGTTCGTTGATGGTGAACTACCAACTTTCACTAAAGTTAGAGAGAAAAGAAATATCATAGCACCGACGTTCACTGATGGTGAACTACCAACATTCACTGAAGGTAGCAAAATGATAACAATCACCAACGTTCACTGATGGTGAACTACCAACGTTTATTGAAGGTAGTATGATAATAACATCGACATTCACTGATGATGAACAACCATCTTTCACTGAAAGTAGAGAGAAAATATCATAGCACCTACATTCATTGAAAGTGAACTACCAATGTTCACTGAAGGTAGCAAAAAGATAACAATCACAAATGTTGAATGATGGTGAACTACTAACTTTTACTGAAGGTAGTAAGATAAAATTTCATAGCACCGACGTTCACTGACGGTTTACTACCAATGTTCACTGAATGTAGCAAAAAGATAACAATCACCAACGTTCTCTGATGGTGAACTACCAACATTTACTGAAGGTTTTAAGAGAATAACATTGACGTTCACTGACGATGAACTATCAACTTTCACTAAGGGTAGAGAGAAAATATCATAGCACTGACGTTCAATGACGGTGAACTACCAACATTCACTGAAGGTGGCAAAAATAAAAACAATCACCAACGTTCACTGATGGTGAACTACCAACGTTTACTGAAGGTAGTAAGAGAATAACATCGACGTTCACTGACGATGAACTACCAACTTTCAGTGAAGGTAGAGAGAAAATATCATAGCACCAACGTTCACTAACGGTGAACTACCAACGTTCACTAAAGGTAGAGATAAAATAAATATCATAGCACGGACGTTCACTGGCGGTGAACTACCAACATTCAGTGATGGTAGAAAAAAGATAACAATAACCAACGTTCACTGATGGTGAACTACCATATTTCACTGAAGGTAGAGAGGAAAGAAATAACATAGCACTTACGTTCACTGACGGCGAACTTCCAACGTTCACTGAAGGTAGAAAAAAATTAACAATCACCAACGTTCAATGATGGTGAACTAGCAACTTTCACTGTTGTTAGTGAGAAAAGAAATGTCATAGCACCAATGTTCACTGACCGTGAACTAACAATGTTCACTGAAGGTAGCAAAAAGATAACAATCAACAATGTTCACTGATGGGGAACTACCAACTTTCATTGATATTAGAGAGAAAAGAAATATTATAGCACTGATGTTCACTGACGGTGAACTACCAACGTTCGCTGATGGTAGCAAAAAGATAATAATCACCAACGTTCACTGATGGTGAACTACCAACTTTCAATAAAGGTAGAGAGAAAAGAAATATCATAGCACCGAAGTTCACTGACGGTGAACTACCAATGTTCACTGAAGGTATCAAAAAGATAACAATCACCAACGTTCATTGATGGTGAATTACCGACTTTCACTAAAGGTAGAGAGAAAAGAAATATCATAACACCTACGTTCACTGGCGGTGAACTACCAACGTTTACTGATGGTAGCAAAAAGATAACAATCACCAACATTCACTGATGGTGAACTACAAACTTTCACCGATGGTAGAGAGAAAAGAAATATCATAGCACCGACGTTCACTGACGGTGAACTACCAACATTCACTAAAGGTAGCAAAAAGATAACAATCACCAACGTTCACGGATTGTGAACTACCAACTTTCACTGATGTTAGAGAGAAAAGAAATTCCATAGAACCGACGTTCACTGACGGTGAACTACCAACGTTCACTGAAGGTAGCGAAAAGATAACAATCACCAACGTTCACTGATGGTGAAATGCCAACTTTCACTAAAAGTAGAGAGAAAAGAAATATCATAGCACCGACGTTCACTAACGGTGAACTTCTAACATTCACTGAAGGTAGAAAAAAATTAACAATCACCAACGTTCAATGATGGTGAACTAGCAACTTTCACTGATGGTAGAGAGAAAAGAAATGTCATAGCACCAATCTTCACTGACGGTGAACTACCAACGTTCACTGAAGGTAGCAAAAAGATAACAATCAACAACGTTCACTGATGGTGAACTACCAACTTTCACTGATATTAGAGAGAAAAGAAATATTATAGTACCGACGTTCACTGACTGTAAACTACCAATGTTCACTGAAGGTAGTGAAAAGATAACAATCACCAACGTTCACTTATGGTGAACTACCAACGTTCACTGAAGGTAGAGAGAAAATAAACATCATACCACCGTTGTTCACTAACGGTGAACTACCAACGTTTACTGAAGGTAGTAAGAGAAAATATCATAGCACCGACGTTCACTGACGGTGAACTACCAACGTTCACTGATGGTAGCAAAAATATAACAATCACCAACGTTCACTGATGGTGAAGTACCAACTTTCACTAAAGGTAGAGAGAAAAGAAATATCATAGCACCGAAGTTCACTAACGGTGAACTACCAATGTTCACTGAAGGTATCAAAAAGATAACAATCACCAACGATCACTGATGGTGAATTACCAACTTTCACTGAAGGTAGAGAGAAAAGAAATATCATAGCACCTACGTTCACTGGCGGTGAACTACCAATGTTTACTGATGGTAGAAAAAAGATAACAATCACCAACGTTCACTGATGGTGCACTACCAACTTTAACTGATGGTAGACAGAAAATAAATATCATAGCACCGACGTTCAGTGACGGTGAACTACCAATATTCACTAAATATAGGAAAAAGATTACAATCACCAACGTTCACTGATGGTGAACTACCAACTTTCAATGATGTTAGAGAGAAAAGAAATTTCATAGCATCGACGTTCACTGACGGTGAACTACCAACATTCACTGAAGGTAGCGAAAAGATAACAATAACCAACGTTCACTGATGGTGAACTACAAACTTTAACTAAAGGTAGAGAGAAAAGAAATATCATAGCACCAACGTTTACTGACGGTGATCTACCAACATTCACTAAAGGTAGAGAGAAAATAAATATCATAGCACGGACGTTCACTGACGGTGAACTACCAACATTCAGTGATGGTAGCAAAAAGATAACAATCACCAACGTTCACTGATGGTGAACTACCATATTTCACTGAAGGTAGAGAGGAAAGAAATAACATAGCAATTACGTTCACTGACGGTGAACTTCCAACGTTCACTGAAGGTAGAAAAAAATTAACAATCACAACCGTTCAATGATGGCGAACTAGCAACTTTCACTGTTGGTAGAGAGAAAAGAAATGTCATAGCACCAATGTTCACTGACGGTGAACTACCAACGTTCACTGAAGATAGAAAAAAGAAAAAAATCAACAACGTTCACTGATGGTGAACTACCAACTTTCACTGATATTAGAGAGAAAAGAAATATTATAACACCGACATTCACTGACGGTGAACTACCAATGTTTACTGAATGTAGTGAAAAGATAACAATCACCAACGTTTACTTATGGTTAACTACCAACGTTCACTGAAGGTAGAGAGAAAATAAACATCATAGAACCATTTTTCACTAACGGTGAACTACCAACGTTCACTGAAGGTAGCAAAAAGATAACAATCACCAACGTTCACTGATGGTGAATTACCAACTTTCACTGAAGGTAGAGAGAAAAGAAATATCATAACACCTACGTTCACTGGCGGTGAACTGCCAATGTTTACTGATGGTAGCAAAAAGATAACAATCACCAACGTTCACTGATGCTGAACTACAAACTTTCACTGATGGTAGAGAGAAAAGAAATATCATAACACCGATGTTCACTGACGGTGAACTACCAATGTTCACTAAAGGTAGCAAAAAGATAACAATCACCAACGTTCACGGATTGTGAACTACCAACATTCACTGATGTTAGAGAGAAAAGAAATATCATAGCACCGACGTTCACTGAAGGTGAACTACCAACGTTCACTGAAGGTAGCGAAAAGATAAAAATCACCAACGTTCACTGATGGTGAACTTCCAACTTTCACTAAAGGTAGAGAGAAAAGAAATATCATAGCACCGACGTTCACTGAAGGTGAACTTCTAACATTCACTGAAGGTAGAAAAAATTAACAATCACCAACGTTCAATGATGGTGAACTAGCAACTTTCACTGATGGTAGAGAGAAAAGAAATGTCATAGCACCAATGTTCACTGACGGTGAACTACCAACGTTCACTGAAGGTAGCAAAAAGATAACAATCAACAACGTTCACTGATGGTGAACTACCAAGTTTCACTGATATTAGAGAGAAAAGAAATGTTATAGCGCCGACATTCACTGACGGTGAACTACCAATGTTCACTGAAGGTAGTGAAAAGATAACAATCACCAATGTTCACTTACGGTGAACTACCAACGTTCACTTATGGTGAACTACCAACGTTCACTGAAGGTAGAGAGAAAATAAACATCATACCACTGTTGTTCACTAACGGTGAACTACCAACGTTCACTGAAGGTAGCAAAAAGATAACAATCACCAGCGTTCACTGATGGTAAATTACCAACTTTCACTAAAGGTAGAGAGAAAAGAAATATCATAACACCTATGTTCACTGGCGGTGAACTACCAACGTTTACCAATGGTAGCAAAAAGATAACAATCACAAACGTTCACTGATGGTGAACTAGCAACTTAAACTGATGGTAGAGAGAAAAGAAATATCATCACACCGATGTTCACTGGCGGTGAACTACCAACATTTACTAAAGGTAGCAAAAAGATAACAATCACCAACGTTCACGGATTGTGAACTACCAACTTTCACTGATGTTAGAGAGAAAAGAAATTTCATAGCACCGACGTTCACTGACGGTGAACTACCAACGTTCACTGAAAGTAGCGAAAAGATAACAATCACCAACGTTCACTGATGGTGAACTGCCAACTTTCACTAAAGGTAGAGAGAAAAGAAATATCATAGCACCGACGTTCACTGGCGGTGAACTGCCAATGTATACTGAAGGTAGCAAAAAGATAACAATCACTAACATTAACTGATGGTGAACTACCAACTTTCATTAAAGATAGAGAGGAAAGTGATATCATAGCACCGACGTTCACTGACGGAGAACTAGCAAAGTTCACCGAAAGTACAAAAAAGATAACAATCACCAACATTCACTGATAGTGAATTACAAACGTTTACTGAAGGTAGTAAGAGAATAACATCGAAGTTCACTGACGATGAACTACCAACTTTCACTGAAGGTTGAGAGAAAATATCATAGCACCGATGTTCACTGACGGTGAACTACCAACATTCATTGAAGGTATAAAAAAGATAACAATCACCAATGTTCACTGATGGTGAACTACCAACATTTATTGAAGGTGGTAATAGAAAACATCATAGCACCGACGTTCACTGACCGTGAACTACTAACATTCACTCAAGGTAGGAGAGGAAAGAAATATCATAGCACCGACGTTCACTGACGGTGAACTACCAACGTTCACTAAAGGTAGCAAAAAGATAACAATCACCAACGTTCACTGATGGTGAATTACCAACCTTCACTGAAGGTAGAGAGAAAAGAAATATCATAACACCTACGTTCACTGGCGGTGAACTACCAACGTTTACTGATGGTAGCAAAAAGATAACAATCACCAACGTTCACTAATTGTGAACTACCAACTTTCACTGATGGTAGAGAGAAAAGAAATATCATAGCACCGACGTTCACTGACGGTGAACTACCAACGTTCACTAAAGGTAGCAAAAAGATAACAATCACCAATGTTCACTGATGGTGAACTACCTACTTTCACTGATGTTAGTGAGAAATGAAATTTCATGGCACCGACGTTCACTGACGGTGAACTACCAACCTTCATTGAAGGTAGAAAGAAAATAAATATCATAGCATAGACGTTCGCTGACGGTGAACGACCAAAATTCATTGATGGTATCAAAAAGATAACAATCACCCACATTCACTGATGTTGAACTACCAACTTCACTGAAGGTAGAGAGGAAAGAAATATCATAGCACTGACGTTCACTGATGGTGAACTTCCAACGTTCACTGAAGGTAGAAAAAAGATAACAATCACCAACGTTCAATGATGGTGAACTAGCAACTTAAACTGATGGTAGAGAGAAAACAAATATCATAGCACCGATGTTCACTGCCGGTGAACTACCAACGTTCACTGAAGGTAGCAAAAAGATAACAATCAACAACGTTCACTAATGGTGAACTACCAACTTTCACTGATGTTAGAGAGAAAAGAAATATTATAGCACCGACGTTCACTGACGGTGAACTACCAATGTTCACTGAAGGTAGCAAAAAGATAACAATCACCAACGTTCACTGACGGTGCACTACCAACGTTCACTGAAGGTAGAGAGCAAATAAATATCATAGCACCAACGTTCACTTACGGTGAACTATCAATGTTCACTGATGGTAGCAAAAAGATAACAATCACCAACGTTCAGTGATGGTAAACTACAACCTTTCATTAAAGGTAGAGAGGAAAGAAATATCATAGCATCGACGTTCACTTACGGTGAACTTCCAACGTTCACTGAAGGTAGAAAAAAGATAACAATCACCAACGTTTAATGATGCTGAACTAGCAACTTTCACTGATGGTAGAGAGAAAAGAAATATCATAGCACTGATGTTCACTGATGTTGAACTACCAACGTTCACTGAAGTTAGCAAAAAGATAACAATCAACAATGTTCACTTATGGTGAACTACCAATTTTCAATGATGTTAGAGAGAAATAAAATATTATAGCACCGAAATTCACTGACGGCGAACTTCCAACGTTCACTGAAGGTAGAAAAAAGATAACAATCACCAACTTTCACTGATGGTGAACTACCAACGTTCACTGAAGGTAGAGAGAAAATAAATATCATAGCACCGACGTTCACTGACAGTGAACTTCCAATGTTTGCCGATGGTAGCAAAAAGATAACAATCACCAACGTTCGTTGATGGTGAACTACCAACTTTCACTAAAGTTAGAGAGAAAAGAAATATCATAGCACCGACGTTCACTGATGGTGAACTACCAACATTCACTGAAGGTAGCAAAATGATAACAATCACCAACGTTCACTGATGGTGAACTACCAACGTTTATTGAAGGTAGTATGATAATAACATCGACATTCACTGATGATGAACAACCATCTTTCACTGAAAGTAGAGAGAAAATATCATAGCACCTACATTCATTGAAAGTGAACTACCAATGTTCACTGAAGGTAGCAAAAAGATAACAATCACAAATGTTGAATGATGGTGAACTACTAACTTTTACTGAAGGTAGTAAGATAAAATTTCATAGCACCGACGTTCACTGACGGTTTACTACCAATGTTCACTGAATGTAGCAAAAAGATAACAATCACCAACGTTCTCTGATGGTGAACTACCAACATTTACTGAAGGTTTTAAGAGAATAACATTGACGTTCACTGACGATGAACTATCAACTTTCACTAAGGGTAGAGAGAAAATATCATAGCACTGACGTTCAATGACGGTGAACTACCAACATTCACTGAAGGTGGCAAAAATAAAAACAATCACCAACGTTCACTGATGGTGAACTACCAACGTTTACTGAAGGTAGTAAGAGAATAACATCGACGTTCACTGACGATGAACTACCAACTTTCAGTGAAGGTAGAGAGAAAATATCATAGCACCAATGTTCACTAACGGTGAACTACCAATGTTCACTGGAGGTAGAAACAAAATAACAATTACCAACGTTCACTAATGGTGAACTACCAACGTTTACTGAAGGGAGTAAGAGAAAATCTCATGGCACCAACGTTCACTAACTGTTAACTACCAACGTTCACTGAAGGTAGAAAAAAGGTAACAATCACCAACATTCACTGATGGTGAACTACCAACATTTACAAAAGGTAGTAAGAGAGTAACATCGACTTTCATTGACAATCAACTACCAACTTTCAATGAAGGTACCGAGAAAATATCATAGCACCGAAGTTCGCTGACGGTGAACTGCCAACATTCACTGAAGGTAGAAAAAAGATAACAATTAACAACGTTCACTAATGGTGAACTACCAACGTTTACTGAAGGTAGTAAGAGAAAATATTATAGCACCAACTTTCACTGACGGTGAACTACCAACGTTCACTGATGGTAGCAAAAAGATAACAATCACCAACGTTCACTGATGGTGAACTACCAACTTTCACTAAAGGTAGAGAGAAAAGAAATATCATAGCATCGACGTTCACTGACGGTGAACTACCAACGTTAACTGAAGGTAGAAAAAAGATAACAATCACCAATGTTCACTGATGGTGAATTACGAACTTTCACTGAAGGTAGAGAGAAAAGAAATATCATAGCACCTACATTCATTGGCGGTGAACTACCAACGTTTACTGATGGTAGCAAAAAGATAACAATCACCAATGTTCACTGATGGTGAACTACCAACTTTCACTGATGGTAGAGCGAACAGAAATAACATAGCACCGACGTTCACTGACCGTGAGCTACCAATGTTCACTAAAGGTAGCAAAAGGCTTACAATCACCAACGTTCACTGATGGTGAACTACCAGCTTTCACTGATGTTAGAGAGAAAAGAAATTTCATAGCACCGACGTTCATTGATGGTGAACTACCAACGTTCACTGAAGGTAGCGAAAAGATAACAATCACCAACGTTCACTGATGGTGAACTACCAACTTTCACTAAAGGTAGAGAGATAAGAAATATCATATCACCGACGTTCACTGACGGTGAACTACCAACGTTCACTGAAGGTAGAGAGAAAATAAATATCATAGCACGAACGTTCACTCACGGTGAACTACCAACATTCACTGATGGTTGCAAAAAGATAATAATCACCAACGTTTACTGATGGTGAACTACCAACTTTCACTGAAGGTAGAGAGGAAAGAAATATCATAGCACTGACGTTCACTGACGGTGAACTTCCAACATTCACTGAAGGTAGAAAAAAGATAACAATCACCAACGTTCAATGATGGTGAACTAGCAACTTTCGCTGATGGTAGAGAGAAAAGAAATATCATAGCACTGAAGTTCACTGACGGTGAACTACCAACTATCACTGAAGGTAGCAAAAAGATAACAATCACCAACGTTCACTGATGGTGAACTACCAACTTTCACTGATATTAGAGATAAAAGAAATATTATAGCACCGACGTTCACTGACGGTGAACTACCAATGTTCACTGAAGGTAGCGAAAAGATAACAATCACCAACGTTCACTTATGGTGAACTGCCAACGTCACTTAAGGTAGAGAGAAAATAAATATCATAGCACTGTTGTTCACTGACGGTGAACTACCAACGTTCACTAATGGTATTAAAAAGATAACCATCACCAACATTCAGTGATGGTGAACTACTAACTTTCACTGAAGGTAGAGAGAAAAGAAATATCATAGCACTGACGTTCACTGACGGTGAACTACCAACACTCACTGAAGGTAGCAAAATGATAACAATCACCAACGTTCACTGATGGTGAACTACCAACATTTACTGAAGTTAGTAAGAGAATAACATCGACGTTCACTGACGATGAACTATCAACTTTCACTGAAGGTAGAGAGAAAATATCATAGCACCGACATTCATTGACGGTGAACTACCAACATTCACTGAAGGTAGCAAAAATAAAAACAATCACTAACGTTCACTGATGGTGAACTACCAACATTTACTGAAGGTAGTAAGAGAATAATATCGATGTTCACTAACAATGAACTACCAACTTTCACTGAAGGTAGAAGGAAAATATCATAGCACCGATGTTCACTAACGGTGAACTACCAACGTTCACTGAAGGTAGCAACAAAATAACAATTACCAACGTTCACTAATGGTGAACTACCAACGTTTACTGAAGGGAGTAAGAGAAAATATCATAGCACCGACATTCACTGACGGTGAACTACCAACGTTCACTGAAGGTAGAAAAAGGGTAACAATCACCAACATTCACTGATGGTGAACTACCAACATTTACAAAAGGTAGTTAGAGAGTAACATCGACGTTCATTGACGATCAACAACCAACTTTCACTGAAGGTAGAGAGAAAATATCATAGCACCGACGTTCGCTGACAGTGAACTAACAATGTTCACTGAAGGTAGCAAAAAGATAACAATTATTAATGTTCACTAATGGTGAACTACCAACGTTTACTAAAGGTAGTAAGAGAAAATATCATAGCACCGACGTTCACTGGCGGTGAACTACCAACATTCAATGATGGTAGCAAAAAGATAACAATCACCAACGTTCACTAATGGTGAACTACCAACTTTCACTAAAGGTAGAGAGAAAAGAAATATCATAGCACCGACGTTCACTGACAGTGAACTACCAATGTTCACTGATGGTAGCAAAAAGATAACAATCACCAACGTTCACTGATGGTGAATTACCAACTTTCACTGATGGTAGAGAGAAAAGAAATATCATAGCACCTACGTTCACTGGCAGTGAACTACCAATGTTTACTGATGGTAGCAAAAAGATAACAATCACCCACGTTCACAGATGGTGAACTACCAATTTTAACTAATGGTAGAGAGAAAAGAAATATCATAGCACCGACGTTCACTAATGGTGAACTACCAACTTTCACTGATGTTAGAGAGAAAAGAAATTTCATAGAACCGACGTTCACTGATGGTGAACTACCAACTTTCACTGAAGGTAGCGAAAAGATAACAATCACCAACGTTCACTGATGGTGAACTACCAACTTTAACTAAAGGTAGAGAGAAAAGAAATATCATAGCACCAACGTTCACTGACGGTGAACTACCAACGTTCACTGGAGATAGAGAGAAATTAAATATCATAGCACGGACGTTCACTGACGATGAACTACCAACATTCACTAATGGTAGCAAAAAGATAACAATCACCAAAGTTCACTGATTGTGAACTACCTTATTTCACTGAAGGTAGAGAGGAAAGAAATAACATAGCACTTACGTTCACTGATGGTGAACTTCCAACGTTCACTGAAGGTAGAAAAAATATAACAATCACCAACGTTCAATGATGGTGAACTAGCAACTTTCAGTGATGGTAGAGAGAAAAGAAATTTCATAGCACCGATGTTCACTGACGGTGAACTACCAACGTTCATTGAAGGTAGCAAAAAGATAACAATCAACAACGTTCACTGATGATGAACTACCAACTTTCACTGATATTAGAGAGAAAAGAAATATTATAGCACCGACGTTCACTGATGGTGAATTACAATTGTTCACTGAAGGTAGTGAAAAGATAACAATCACCAAGGTTCACTTATGGTGAACTACCAATGTTCACTGAAGGTAGAGAGAAAATAAACATAATAGCATTGTTGTTCACTGACGGTGAACTACCAACGTTCACTGATGGTAGCAAAAAGATAACCATCATCAACATTCAATGATGGTGAACTACTAACTTTCACTGAAGGTAGAGAGAAAAGAAATATCATAGCACCGGCGTTCACTGACGGTGAACTACCAACATTCACTGAAGCTAGCAAAATGATAACAATCACCAACGTTCACCGATGGTGAACTATCAATGTTTACTGAAGGTAGTAAGAGAATAACATCGACGTTCACTGATGATGAACTACCAACTTTCACTGAAGGTAGAGAGAAAATATCATAGCACCGACGTTTATTGACGGTGAACTACCAATATTCACTGAAGGTAGCAAAAAGATAACAATCACCAATGTTGACTGATGGTGAACTACCAACTTTTACTGAAGTTAGTAAGAGAAAATAACATAGCACCGACGTTCACTGACGGTTTACTACCAACGTTCACTAAATGTTCCAAAAAGATAACAATCACCAACATTCACTGATGGTAAACTACCAACGTTTACTGAAGGTAGTAAGAGAATAACATCGAAGTTCACTGACGATGAACTATCAACTTTCACTGAAGGTAGAGAGAAAATATCATAGCACCGACGTTCACAGACGGTGAACTACCAACATTCACTGAAGGTAGCAAAAAGAAAAACATTCACCAACATTCACTAATGGTGAACTACCAACGTTTACTGAAGGTAGTAAGAGAATAACATCGACGTTCATTGACGATGAACTAACAACTTTCCTTGAAGCTAGAGAGAAAATATCATTGCATTAATGTTCACTAACGGTGAACTACCAACATTCACTGAAGGTAGCAACAAAATAACAATTACCAACGTTCACTAAAGGTGAACTACCAACGTTTACTGAAGGGAGTAAGAGAAAATATCATAGCACCGACGTTCACTGACGGTGAACTACCTACGTTCACTGAAGGTAGAAAAAGGGTAACAATCACCAACATTAACTGATGGTGAACTACCAACATTTACAAAAGGTAGTCAGAGAGTAACATCGACATTCATTGACGATCGACTACCAACTTTCACTGAAGGTACAGAGAAAATATCATAGCACAGACGTTCGCTGACGGTGAACTAACAACGTTCACTGAAGTTAGCAAAAAGATAAAAATTACCAACGTTCACTAATGGTGAACTACCAACGTTTACTGAAGGTAGTAACAGAAAATATCATAGCACTGACATTCACTAACGGTGAACTACCAACGTTCACTGATAGTAGCAAAAAGATAACAATCACCAACATTCACTGATGGTGAACTACCAAATTTCACTAAAGGTAGAGAGAAGAGAAATATCATTGCACCGACGTTCACTGACGGTAAACTACCAATGTTCACTGAAGGTAGAGAAAAGATAACAATCACCAACATTCACTGATGGTGAATTACCAACTTTCACTTAAGGTAGAGAGAAAAGAAATATCATAGCACCTACGTTCACTGGCGGTGAACTACCAACGTTTACTGATGGTAGCCAAAAGATAACAATCACCAACGTTCACTGATGGTGAACTACCAACTTTCACTGATGGTAGAGAGAAAAGAAATATCATAGCACCGACTTTCACTGACGGTGAACTAACAACATTCACTAAAGGTAGCAAAAAGATAACAATCACCAACGTTCACTGATGGTGAACTACCAACTTTCACTGATGTTAGAGAGAAAAGATATTTCATAGCACCAACGTTCACTGACGGTGAACTACAAACATTCACTGAAGGTAGCGAAAAGATAACAATCACCAACGTTCACTGATGGTGAACTACCAACTTTTACTAAAGGTAGAGAGAAAAGAAATATCATAGCACCGATGTTCACTGACGATAAACTACCAACGTTCACTGAAGGTAGAGATAAAATAAATATCATAGAACGGACGTTCACTGACGGTGAACTACCAACATTCACTGATGGTAGCAAAAAGATAACAATCACCAACGTTCACTGATGGCGAACTACCAAATTTCACTGAAGGTAGAGAGGAAAGAAATATCATAACACTGACGTTCACTGACGGTGAACTTCTAACATTCACTGAAGGTAGAAAATAGATAACAATCACCAACGCTTAATGGTGGTGAACTACAACTTTCACTGATGGTAGAGAGAAAAGAAATATCATAGCATAGATGTTCAATGATGGTGAACTACCAACGTTCACTGAAGGAAGCAAAAAGATAACAATGAACAATGTTCACTGATGGTGAACTACCAACTTTCACTGATATTAGAGAGAAAAGAAATATTATAGCATTGTGATCGGTGGATCTGGAACTGACTGTTTAACGCTGGTTCGCGAAATGTCGCGGAAGCAAGAGTCGCCACCGTCTTTTATTTTCTCCAAATGGAAAGGACAAAAGCACAGAAAAATTCCTTATAGAGATTGCTCTCGGTTCGGGAGGTAGGTTATAGAAAGGGAAGGTGTTAGCACCCTTTCTATCCATGGTTATCCATGGGCTCTTAGATACTTGCTCACTTGTGTTTTCAAAAATGATTTGTTTGCTTTTCAACTGTGGGTTTTAAAAAAGTTTCTTTGAAAATTCCAGTTCGACTGTTGTATCGGTCCTCAAGAGTGTTTGAAAAATTGCTTTCGAAAGCTTTTGAAAATGTGTTGGTGTGAAAAGTATTTTTTGAATTTGTTTTGAAATTAGAGCAAGTATCTACGAGAACCTACCTACCCTAAGGAATTCGTCTGTGTAAATGTCCTTTAAAGTAGTGCCATCCCACCATTGAGAGGTAGGTAGCACCACCGTTGGAGGTGTTCGGGTCAATTCGAGGTTCGGGACATAGTGATCACCAGAGCAATGGGAAGACACCTTAGAAGCTACCCTCATGCCAGGTTCCCGGATCATGAGGACTTACTAAGACATCCTCTACTCGACGATCACCTTTCGAGGCAAGGCAACAGTGAGGCGTACCCTAGGGGTGGTGTGTGATTTGTGTGTCGTTTTCAGATATTTTGTCTTGTTCATGTCATGGGTGATCTACGCGTTGCTTTTATTTTAACATTCATTCTTGCATGCAATTTATTAGCAGTTAAAAGTGCGAGAAGTAAAAGATTCTAAGCTATTACAAAAGGCGCGGGTCCACATCGCCAAAATTTCCAGAACCCGATTTGACAGAAAATAAAGAATTAAAGTATGACAAAGAAAAGATGTTACATGGCCTTAGGAGAGATACATAAATATTATAAAGAATAAAAAATAAATATGTGAATTGGAATTAAGATTGAAACGAGGGCGTTGGACCCTTTTTTAACTAAATTAAATTTAACGATTAAATTAATTAAAATTAAAAAAGAAAAGGAATTGTTTTTGGTATTTTTTGGTATTTTTTGGTATTTAGGATTTAAATGGGAAAAAGAATTAAATGCAATTAAACCTAATTCTACAATTTTTATTTTATTATGAAAACATGTTAAAGTTTAACCTAAAATTAACCCTAATTAATTTACATGCAATTTAATTACGAAAATAAATATTTAATATTTAATTATTATGGAAGAAAAGAAAAAGGGATAAAAAATTAATTAAACCCTAGTTCTACCAATTTTAAATTAATTAAGAAAATATTACAATTAAACCTAATTAAATAACTAAAATTAATTAATGTAATTTATTAAAAAAAATACTAAAATAAAATATTTATTATTTTTTCATCTTTTCTGATTTTTATGTGTTTTTTATATATTATGAAAATATTAAATTAATTAATAAAACAATAATTAAAAGAAAGTAGAAATAATGAAAAAAAATAAAGAAATAACAAATTTTGCAAACCTAGGGGGTCTGCCCCCAATTGTGAGGTGAAAGCCCAGCAATTTGAGCCCAATTATTCATGGCCTGGCTGACTTTTCCACTCACGTATCCAAGCGTTGACTAGAGTGCATCATGTTCCCTAGATCTTGGCCTTTGATTGAATACCCTGGGACGCGTGGACGTTTGATTTTGAAGGCATACAGTGGTCCACTATGTTGAATCTGCACATGAACATTACATGAAGAAAAATATGAAAGGGGATGAGGACCTGGGGCTCGAACCCAGGTCCTGAACATTACCAACCAACGCGCTTTCCAGTGGAGCTGTCTCGTTCATCTGTAGATTAAATAACAAATAAAATTTATAAAATAAAATAACGTGTTAGTGGAGAATTAGCGCGAAATTTAAATAGGCCAATCATTGAGCGCCACAGGGGTCATCTTCTTCGTTGCCTTATTTTTTTTCTGAAACACAAACATTGGCAACGGTTTTGTTAGCGTTCCCTTAGGCCAGTTTCTGAAAAATAGCGATTAGCCCAGGGATGCTCATAAATTGAGCGCGAGGGTGGCTTTATGATCGTCCAATCGTGCTTGATTCAGTGGTCTAAGTCTTGAATGCTAATTTGTCCTTAACTAAAAAAACCCAATTTAAGGTTCTGAAAACCCTAAGCATCGCCCATGGTGATTCCTTGTATAGTGCATAAAAACTCAATTCATCTACATGGTTAGCTTCAGAATCAACTAATTAATAAGAATTCATGAACAAAATGCAATGAATATGCTTAAATTGTAAAATACGATTATGAAAAAAAGTGAGAAAAGTTGGACTTCTGTACAATGATTCAAAGGGTTAGGGACTGTGTTCTTGATCCAGGTACGTTGCTTGGTGTCCCAGGAATGCAATGGAATGAATTTCATGGCCTCAATTGACCTGCAAATGTGTTTTCAGATTTTTGTTTTCAAGCTAAATTTTCAAGTTTTTGTAAGGATTTCTGGCGCAGCTTTTTGGTTAGGAGGATTAGGTCTTGCTTGTGTATGTATAGGAGAGTGATTAGGGTTAAAAAAATTGATCCAAAACCTTTGCATTCATGGTTTGTAAGATTTGATTTTTCAAGATCTTTTTCAATCTTTTTTCATGCTATTTTGTACAAATCATGGCCAATTCTCTTCAATTCTTTCCAAATCTAGCTATGCACGAAATATTGAGTATATAATATGCATAAAAAGATTTACAACCTAGGTTTAGTATTTTTCATGTATTTATTTTAATTTAAATGAATTATTAATAATAAAAATCCAAATAAATAAATAAAAAATGATAAAAACTTCCCTTTGGGCCAAATGGTCGTGCACATGCCTTGGATGATGAATTGTGGAAGAAAAAGAGGCCCATTAGCAATTTTAGGTCATTTGAATCAATGTTGACTTTTCAAAATATCCAAAAATTTCCCAACTTCCACAAGGCATAACTTGCTCAATTTTTAAGCTTTGCTCATGTTCTTGGACATTTTGGAAAGGTCTTTGAGTCCTCTAACCAATGTCGTTGGTCCCATGTCATTTTGATTTACCAATCTCAAGTTATGGCCTTTGACTTAAAGTCCCTTTTTGTTGCCTTTTGAAAATGACCTATAATGTTGAAATTGATAACTTTTTGTGAGAGGATTTCTTGGACTTGAACTGTGAAGAGAAGTTGTTGGAAATGTCTTTCTCTTCAAAATGAGCTTTGGATGGAATTTTTCTGATAATCCATGTGAAAGTTATGCTCTGGTCAATTTACAGTTGACTTTTTCAACTGTCCAAATAAGGAAACTTTTGCATCTTGATGATTTTTGAGCCAAGCTTTGAGAATCATGATCAAGCATTGATCAAATGATGTTTGTGGCTTCAAAGTGAGATGTTGACCAAAAATTTGAACTTTTGACTGTCAAATGACCATTTTGCCCCTACAGTTGACTGTAGTGCAATTAGGGTTTTGACTGTGCAATTTTGAGCTGTAAGTCTTGAAACTTGGTATAAGGATGCTTGACCATATTTATAGGCATGTGGGACTTGATTGAACCCTTGGAAACTTCATTTTCTTGATCAGAACCAAAAACCCTAATTTTGACTGTTCAGGAGGCTCTTACACTGTGCAACCCTTGGGGAGATTTTGAAGCATGACTTGGCAATTTCTTGAAGAATATGGGAGGGCAAATTTTGGGGTACAACAGTTGCCCCTGTTCAATCTTCTTAGACCTGAGGATGCAGATTGGCTGAAGTGCCTTTCGTAATCCGAGGGTGGAAGATGATTGAACACTAGAGTGCCCAGAAATTTGCGCTCACATAGTAGTGATGGTGGGAATGGGCTTATAGATGCCATTTAGAGATTGATGAATAGGATGATGGGCTTATAGATGCCATCTGGACGTTGATCGCGTAAGAGATTCTTTAGCGAGAACTTGCGTACCTGCAAAAGAAAAATGAGTACCTGACATGTTGCAGGAGCTGGTTTTCAGATGCTTTGTATATATGTGTCCTGACTGGTTACAGGAGCTGAATCTTTAAATTCTTCATACGTGCCCTGGCGAGATACAAGAATCGAGTCTCGTAATGTTAGTCTTCAACGGATACACCCTGGCAAGATTCAGGTATCAGATCCTCGAACTCTTCAGACACATCCTGGCAAGATACAGGAATCGGATTTGGTAATGCAGAAAGGTTGGTGAGTTGTCTCTACTGACAGGTTATTTCCGTGGACGGGTGGTCTATAACGACGAGTGTCTATAACAACGAGTGTCTATAACGACGAGTGTCTATAACGACGAGTGTCTATAACGACGAGTGTCTATAACGACGAGTGTCTATGACGACGAGTGTCTATAACGACGAGTGTCTATAACGACGAGGGTCTATAACGACGAGTGTCTATAACGACGAGTGTCTATAACGACGAGTGTCTATAACGACGAGTGTCTATAACGACGAGTGTCTATAACGACGAGTGTCTATGACGACGAGTGTCTATGACGACGAGTGTCTATAACGACGAGTGTCTATCACGACGAGTGTCTATAACGACGAGTGTCTATAACGACGAGTGTCTATAACGACGAGTGTCTATAACGACGAGTGTCTATAACGACGAGTGTCTATAACGACGAGTGTCTATAACGACGAGTGTCTATAACAACGAGTGTCTATGACGACGAGTGTCTATGACGACGAGTGTCTATAACGACGAGTGTCTATAACGACGAGTGTCTATAACGATAATTGTCTATGACGACGAGTGTCTATGACGACGAGTGTCTATAACGACGAGTGTCTATAACGACGAGTGTCTATAACGACGAGTGTCTATAACGACGAGTGTCTATAACGACGAGTGTCTATAACGACGAGTGTCTATAACGACGAGTGTCTATGACGACGAGTGTCTATGACGACGAGTGTCTATAACGACGAGTGTCTATAACGACGAGTTGGATTAGAGATATCTTTAGGCATTGATTTAACTGGATTTGTATTCTTTGACTGGGTTGGTCTCTTTTGACTGTATTCGTCTACATAGCTGATCTTTTAACTGTATCCTTCCTGAAAGGTAAAGGTCAGTCCTATGCAATGCATGATATGGATCAAGTAATAATATTTTTCAACACATGAGATTGTATGATATGATGCGTATATGCACGTATCATGATGTATAACAATGTGATGTTTATGAATGTATCTGCGCCTAGGAAAATAGATCCTTGACGGATGCCGGGAAGTCAAATCCTGGGCTGATGTTGAAGAGTGAGATTCTTCGTTGGGGATAATGATTGCAAGAATACCGGTAGGAGAAGATGACTCCGTTGGGGAATAAACTTGGCGAATAGATTACTCTGCGGGGAGGTAACTCTGCGGGGAAAGAGAGATACTTTGCTGAGTCGTTGATAATAACTTGCTGGGGATAATTTTATTGTATTGGAAGTGTTGATAAACTTCGCTGGGGATAAGAAGGCTTCGTCGAGGACGATCTTTCCGTGGCTTTTAGCTGAGGATAACCCAGTTATATCCTGGTAAGGGCATAACTCTTTGAATAAAGTCGGACGACGCGTTCGTGCTCTGTGAGGATAAGCTTCCAGAATCTACTGGGGATAAGCTTACTGCTTGGGGGAGATGGATTCCACTTTCCTGGGGACACTGGGTTAGACTCTCTTGGGGAAGTTTTGAACTGTATTGGGAAGTGGCTCTGCTGAATGCCTGATATACCGCCGGGGAATAATCTTTTAGGTCAAGGCTGTCGGGGATGCTTGTTAAGAATGTTCGTATATCGTGCTAGGGAATGTTGAGATCTGCTGGAGAATACTCAACTTCTTTAAGGCTGACTGTAGGTTTGCTTGAGGAGAGTGTACTGACTTGCTGGCTCACTCTCTGGGGAATTAAGATATATTGGCTACCATCTTCAGCTGATTATACCTTGTACCTCGTGGACAGAACAATTAGATTGTTTAGACAACTCTTTTATTGCCCCTGTTTCTGAGATAGAATAGGAAGACCTGTGAGATGCTGATAATTGTTGAGGGTCAAACCTTCTTCAGGTAGGCAGGTGACAAGATGACAGGACATAGTCGTACGCTTTTGATCCCTAACTTTTGCCTGGACCGCCCTTTCGGGTTTTCAGTCCACCGGGATACCCATTTTTGCCCAAGCCGCCTTTTCAGGTTTTCGACTTGCCGGGTGTACAGATTTTTTTCATTTCATCCCTCATTTTTGCCCGAACCCTTTTGGTTCGCCGGGAAGCCCCTATTTTTGCCTAGGTGTGTCAACCTAGCGGGTCTTTGATTTTGCGTAGTATTTTTTGACTATGTCCACGCTCTTAGAACGTAGGGAGTTGCCCCTGTTAGAAGTGTTTTGTCATGCCACCAGAAGGTGTTTGATCAGGCAAGATTCGTTGTTGAAATGCCCCAAGTGACTCAGGCGGAGATTTGCCCCAGGCTATTTGGCCTTTGAGAGATTCTCTGAATCTTGATTGGACTGCCCCAGGTAATAGCCCATGGTCATGTCTGCCCCTTGATTGGAAGTACTTCTGTTCATTAGGCATTCGTCGTGCAAACTTCTATGTTGTTCAAACAAAAAGTCATATGCAACAAAGTTATGTTAAAATGCAAAGCTTATGTCTGTTTCGAAGTTTTTTGAAAATGCATCTTTTAATAAAACAAATGAGTTCTTTTGTAAACTGTGATGTCAAACTCGTTATTTTACTGCGAGCCTTAAGGAGTCAGGATACCTTTGTAACAATATGCTTTCGAACTAGCCCATGCTTCAGCTAGGACTTTTCAGGGTTGTAACGTGGCCTGGTTCACGGTTTAAGAAACAAAGGATAAAGGCTCAAATTTTATTTGTACCCACCCGCTCTTCGTGATGTTCTCCAAACCTAAACTCAGTTGATCATACGTTAGACCTTGTTTGAGTCTCTGCTCTGATTTTCCGGTGATGGTTCAGATATTGATGATTTATTCTGAATAGGCAGTCATTTTTTTTGTTTTTGTTGAGGGTTTGTATGACCTCTTTCTTCTTGATTTCGCTATCCCTAAATTTTTCCTGAACTGTTTCTTTTGTGATTACAGTCAGCGGGATGCCCTAGTTTTGTAAGTCTCCTTCATAGGTTTTGACTTAATGGGTTTTTATTTTGAGAAGTAATGACTGCCTGTCTGTATGATTATTCGGAACCATCACTGCCTTTTGCTTTGTAAGGACCTCTTTGGTGCCATTCGTTATGCACTTGGATCAACTGAGAGAACTACCCTGCCCCAGGTTATGATTAAGGGTTTTAAATTTCGAAAAGAAAAACTCCTACTTCTTTGGCTCAGAGGGGTTGACGAGGGATTATCTTCCTTATAACTCCAGTGTTTAGGAATTGAAACAATGTCTGTACCTCATCAGCGGGGTCTATTCAAAAGCATACTATAAAGATCGTGGTATCGTTTTCGTCATCCTCCCTCAAGAGGCTTAGAATTTTCAATCAAGAGTTGATCATCACAAAAATATGAAAACAGTTTGCATATAGTGAATACGAAATAATTACTTCAAAACAGACATGTGTAATGCATTAATGAAATAACCAAGTTTAACATGAAATAAAATGTTTGAACAATCAAAGAAAATTACAATCTGAACATTCAAATGAACAAAAGTTTCAAATCCTAGCCATGTTTGGGCAGGGGAGCAGTGGTCACATTGGGAGCCTCTAGAGAGTCGAGCTGGACTTCCTTTGCGTCAATCAGATCCTAAACCTTGTTTCTCAAAGTCCAACAATCATCTGTAGCATACCCCGGGCTGTCAGAATGATAAGCGCAGCGAACGTTGGGGTTATACCTTGAAGGCGTCCTGTTGGGATTCTTTGGAGGGTCCATGAGAGTTACCAACTTGGTTTCCAGCAACTGTGGCAATATCTGTGACAAGGTCATGCCGAGGGGAGTGAATTGCCTTTTGGGTCTCTCTTCCCTTTGCTGATTGTGACGCTGAGGAGCGCCGACCGGTTTTGCAATAACCACCGCGTTGACATCTTGGCGGTGTTCGGACCTATTATGCCCTCTTGAGCCATAAACAACACTAGATTCTCTCTTGGATGGTTTCTTCTCAGTGTTCGAGGAGTCACCATTCTGTATTTTCCCCGACTTGATGCCAGCTTCTATTCTTTCCCCGGTCAAGATCAGATCTGTAAACCCAGCAGCAGAATTCCCAATCAGGTGGTTGAAGAATGGACCAGACAGGGTCCCCAAGAACATGTCGACGAGCTCGCGGTCAGTCAGAGGTGGTTGTACCCTTCCAGCAAGGTCCCTCCATTTTTGAGCATATTCTTTGAAACCTTCTCCTGCACCCATAGATATTCCCTGAAGCTGAGTACGTGTGGGAGCAAGGTCGGCATTGTACTGGTACTGCTTGTAGAAAGCAGTGGCCAAGTCCTCCCAGCTGCAGATGTTGGCTCCATTCAGTTGATAGAACCAGTCAAGCTGAGTCCCTGAAAGACTCTCCTGGAAAAAGTGGATCCATAAGTTCCTGTCGGCCGTGTAGGGCTGGATCCTCCTCATGTATGACCTGAGATGCAGCTTTGGACAGGACGCCCCGTCGTACTTTGCAAAGGCAGGTGCCTTGAATTTGTGCGGGATCACTACCCCAGAAGGCAGACTTAGATCCTCGAAGTCCAGGCCATGCACTTTTTGTATCTCCATAGCACTTAGCCGGTCTTCCAACTGTTTGTACATATCCTCAGCCGGAGGGTACTGTTCGTCGTTGAAATCTGTCTCATTGTCGGAGACCACTGGACTGGGAACCCTTTCCTCTTGATGACTGCCTTTCCCCACAGATGGAGTTGTCCTCTCAGCTTCATCCTGCAGTGTGTTCCCAGATCTGCGTCTAGGGCTGAACAAAACAGTCCTCTTCTTCTTCTTTTTCAAGAGCAGGGTCTTCAGATCTTGTTGCCCCTGGGTCAAATTCATGATCAGCTCTTGGAACTGGGCATTCTGAGCCTGGAGGGCCTTGATAGTGTGCTCGGTTGAGGATTCAGGATTCATGACGAGACTACTGAAATAAACAGCGAAGAAGGTAAGCAACCTGCAGCGAATGGGTACCTGTTACGCAATGATATGTATGATATGCATGCAATGATTTCAAGGACCTCGCGGGGTAAACAGAGAAACTTGTTAGAGTTGGAATTTGCATTTTGTAGCTTGATGGGAGGAGCTTCATGTTGTTGAGAGTCCTTCCTCAAGGGTCAAGGCTCACCATATCGAGTGGGTCATAGCCCCTGACAACCCTGGCTAGAGGAACTTTCTTCGAGTGTCAAAGCTCACCATATCCAGTGGGTCATAGCCTCTGACAACTTTGGCTAGAGGAAAATAAATCCTCTTTGCCCCTTGCTAGATTTTTGACTCATCATGACCTGCATCACAAGCCCTTGAGATCCTTGAAATGGGTTAGGATGTATGCAATGGTATGATGTCATGATGCATGGGGTAATATGAATAAACCCTGTTATGAGCCCTTATTAAGGACTATAAACAAGACCTGCAAGAAACTCAGTACACTCTGTCATGAGTCCCAATTAAGGACTAAAAACAAAACCTGCAAGAAACTCGGTAAACCTTGTTATGAGTCCTAATTAAGGACTACAAACAAAACCTGCAAGAAGCTCAAGTGTCAGACAACAAGCATGCAAATAGTCAAGTACGAAGGCACACAAGTCACACAAGAGAAACCCTTAGAGTTTAGGCCAGCATGAGGTCTAGGTGTTACCCTTTTTAAGTTGGTGGGTTCAACCTGTCCTATTAGAAGTAACCGGGTTCTAAGGGTCCCAATATCACGTGATTGCTTTCATTGTTCATCGTTTCGATTTAGCCACTGAACTGGCGACCGAAATATTCCAGGAAAGCAACCCTCAATTGAGTGTAGTATCGAGTATCAACCAACCTCGGACTGCACCAAAGTCAGTTATCTCACTACCCTAAAGAGGCCAAGATAGTTCAATTAAGGTTCCTAAGGTCTGTTGATGCTTCACGACACCACGCGGAGGCCCCGTACTCTCCTTGACTGAACTCAAGGGTTACCGGTACACACCAAAGTGCCACATCAACGTAGCAGACTGTTTCAACCATGTCGGTATACCCCACACAGTTCCCTCACAGCCTTGTTGCTACTTTCTAAGAAGGTATCCCCAGATCCGGGTTAGGATCTATAGAACTCCCAAGACAGTCCCACAATTTAAAGCAAACAAGGAAAGCAATTGAAAACACAGTTATGAACTAAACCCTAAGGTACACCTCACTTTAAGTTAAATCCCCAGCAGAGCATCTTCCTTCTGAAATTAGCCCGAGTATTGTAGTGGTGAGACAACTTGCTGAACAAAGAAAAGAAGCTTGGTTAAACACCTAGATATGCATAAAAAATGCAAGAAATATGTGCAATATGATGCATTATATGCAATGCACATAATTTATTTTATTATTAATATTTCAAGGGACTTTAAAGATTTATGGACACATTGCAAATATCAAAGTAATAACACATTTGAAATACTGAATTTTTTTATTATAATAACTTCTAAATGGATTACAAGTTTTAATAATCCTAATTACAAGATGAAAATAAAGTCTAAAACCCTAAGAAGTAAAGTTGATGGAGATCACTCTATACACTCGCGCTTCCATGTAAGCCTGGCAATCAGAGCCTTCAACCTCTGGTTTTCTTCCGCATATCTGGTGGAAACCTCCTTCCAATCACCTGAATCAGGAAGTGAGCAACTAGCATCTGACTGAGTCTTAGAGGAAAATAAATCCCCTTGCCTCTCCATGGTCTCTACAGCCCGACTCTCAAGAATCTCAATCAAGTCGTCTTTCTCCTTCAAGTATGCTTTATAGGAAATCTCTAAAGTTTGGAACTTATTCTTCCAAGCATCCTTTTCCTACTGCATCCTAACCAAAGCAAGTTGTAGCTCTTCCACATCATCCAATAGGGGAGGGGTGGTCTTCACAAACAAGTCAGGCATAGGTTCTTCTTGGGAATATGACATCTTTAACTGAATAGCTCTCGTTTCGACCCACAAAAGATAAGGCTCCAAAGAAATAGCCCCCTAGGTCCCAAGTCTTTCCTACTCTTCCTATGAATGTGACTCTAGGCCTTCACAATATGCTCCCTAGCTCCCTTATGGTCTTCTCCCTCCTTCAGGAAGAAACTACTCGAATGAATACTATTTGGTTTATCCCTCAACGGATAACCAAATTGTCGTCGTGTAAGAATAGGGTTGTAGTTAATTCCTCCCTTTGTACCAAGAAGAGGTACCTTGGGGAAACTACCATAACTATCGACAATATTTACATCATGGTAAGCCCGATGATACCAATCTATATGTGAGTGAGTAAGTTCCATGATGTTAGGAGCCCAACGGGGTTCCTTCCTGACATCCCAAAAAGCATCAGACAAAGGCATATGAGAAATAAACCATCGGTACAACAGAGGCGTGCAACAGATAATCATCCCCCCACGATAAGAATTCCGAAGATGAATAGAGTAATAAGCATCACCAAACAATGTAGGAACTAGGTTTCCAATCATGAATATCCTAATATTATTAATGTCAACAAACTTATCCATATTAGGAAATAAAAACAACCCGTAAGAAAGTAGAGCAAAGATGACCTCAAAAGCGACTGTACTCTTCATCCTGGCAAAGTAACGAGCTTTCTCCAATAAGAATTGAGCTGGTAATCCTCTAATCCCTCCTTTAGTAGTCATATGGGCTTCAACCTCAAACTTCCCCATATGGATCAAAGCAGCAATCTCGTGTGGTTTTGGCTCACCCTTCAAACCAGTAAAAGGAACACGATCGGTAATAGGTAAATCCAACAGACAAGAATACTCCTCTAGTGTAGCCATCAACTGATAGTCAGGGGAAGTAAATCAATGATAAATCAGATCATAGAATTGGACCAAGGTCGAGAGAATACCCTCCTTCATCCTAAGCTTCATGAGAGGAATGATGGATCCATACTTCTTCCGAAAATCTACAGAACACTTAATCTCGGGAATTAAACTAATTAACTCATCTATCTTGGGATCTTTGAAACTATATTTTCTGGTCTTTATTTTTCCAGAATCCATGGTCAAAAGGTACCTGAGATATTCACAAATGGTCAACTTTCAAGTCCCTTGAAATAAAATTTCGTCAAAAGATGCTTATGAGTGCATGGATGCGTGATGCAACAATCACACACAAGATCACAAACATAGGGTTCATAAGTTTAACATCACGAGCATGAGGTCGAAGGTTCTACCCATAAGGTATGGTCTAAAAGTTATCACCTTCCGGACAAGGTTCTAGAGGTTCCCAGAGTCTACATCCTTCCTTCAGATATTACCAACTTCCCGATTAACTCGGTAATTAGTAATATTCTCAAGAAAATCTCATCCGAGCGTAGTATCGTGTGACACTATTTCTGGAATACTTTGTCATAACTTCTGCACTACACCTAAAAAGACAAGATGGGTTAGGTATTCTACGGTCCTCAGCTTCAGCAGGCTCCCAGGTCGATAGAAGCACGTCTTCCTAATTACTCGGTAAACGAGACTGCTGTCAAAGTGGCCTCCACTAAGTGGGGGATCTCATGCCTCTTTTTTTGGGATTACTCCCTCAAAGTTAGAATGACTATATCGCCCGTCCTATCTTAAAGTTTGACCAAGTCCGGGTATAGGACTCATAAGTAATCACCAAGCACCCTGAAAACCAGGAAAATCTAGCCAAACATATATACAACAAATAATATAACACATAAAAAACAATAGCACATATAAATATATAGACAAATATAGGTTTAACCCACTTAGGGATAGACCAGCAAGAGGTCAATCTTTCCCCAGTGAATTCGCTATTTTTTTCTATAGCGATAGAAATGTTTAAGACTAAGCCATTTGATTGACGAGACTTATGCAGATCAAAATAAAAATCGCCACCGCGCTTTATTGTTTCCAAAGGAATGGGAAAAGAGCGAGTAACCCAAAAAGAGGGGGAAAGATTCAAGGTAAGGGGATTGGTTATGCAAAGGGAAGGTATTAGCACCCTAAACATCTACGGTACTCCGCAGGAACCTCTTTGTAAAATCTGTATGTTTTGGATATAAAATGTTGTATAAAAAATAGATGGTGGAGGTGAGAAAAGAAGTTTACTTTTATGATTTTTGCACCCGCCGCGGTTGCGAATCTTTAGTGCCACGTACCACCTTTCATGAAATAGGGGATCAGGGTACACGTAATTCACCTTTTAAAAATTTTAAAACATAAGTGCGTTGGTTGATTTTAAGAGATAAGACATCATCATCATTGTCCGTGTGGAAAACATACTTACTACCCACAATCATAAGAAAGGAGAATTTTCATCATCTCAAAGTGGAGGATATGACTTGGATTTTAAAATCAAAAATGCCTCACTCAACACCCAAGTGGAAAATATCTCCCTACACTACATATTGTAGAAGTATAGTTGTTTGCATCACTACAAGGATTGACAAGATTCTAATCTTTTGAGAAATGTTTTAAAGTAAAAAGCCAAAGTGGAAAAAATGGTTTGAAATGAGACTGATTGACTTTTAGTCTTCTCACAAAAATGTCAAGGTATTATTAATTTGATTGAAGTTTATTTATGAAAATGTTTTAAAAATGCATGGACATAAGTCCTAGTTTATTATGAAAATGGTTCAAGTTTAGAAACAAGAAGAGTTTTCAAAAGGAGAAAGAAGATTTTTGAAATTGAAGAAGATGGGAGGAGATGAAGGGACTATCCTAAAGCATAAGGTAAAAGCTAGGGATAAGAACCATATAACCAACAAGAAGCCTTAATTTGACATTATGTGTCAAGATAGAATTCTCATTCTTAGGATTTAAACCAAGCAAGAAAAGATACTAGACCTCTTGAGAAGACCAAACATCAAGTGTATTAAGTCTTCACAAAAATTGGGCAGAGTAACGGTTGTATACGGGTGAATTCCAAATTACAAACAATGAATGTAATCACAATAACCTGCACACCGAACAAACAAATTAGTCCATCTCTTGAGGTAAACCACAAGAACTCGAGACAAAATATCAATTAGGGTCACAAAGTCTCCAACATAGGCCAAGGTTTATAATCCTAAGTCCAAGAAGTCCAATACTCCATAAAGCCAAGGATAGTAACCAAATAGTCTAAGTATCATTAAAGTTTTTTATGGTTCATGTTGATTATTAAGTATCTTAAAAAAGAAAAGAAAATCTCAAGTGAGAAAAATAAAAATGACAAGAATATAAGGGGCTCAAGTGAGCAAAGATGAAAAATAGCATGAAATGTAAATTCTAAAGGTAAATGGTACATAAAGCATAAAAATAAAAGCATAATGTAAAGTCAATTGTTAGAAATTAGTGGTTAGTTGAGTGACAGTCTTGAAACTTGCATTTGGAACTCATTAGAGGATTGGTAGAACCAAAGCCTCCACACAACAAGTTGCATTTGCTTTTTGTCAAGTATCTCATCCATTTTGGAATCCTCAAAAGTAACATTTAATGATCAACGATGTTTAAGTGATCCGCATTGACCAAAAGTGATGTAGATCCATTAGAGGATTGATAGAACCAAAGCCTCCACACAATGAATCTCAAGGTTATTGGATCAAAGAGATCAAATTAACATACTTGGGCTTGCAAACATAGGTTTGGGCCACAAATGATCATTTATTTGAATCAGGACAAAATTTAGCGTTATCTTAAGCAATCGTAAGTGGACTTATGTAGAAGTCACACCTATTTTGAGGTCGGTCTATAGCAATCTATGCACCATTTATTTTGAGACAGGATATAGAGATTATGCTCCAATAACACTTAGTGCAATGAGAAAGGGATGAGATGAAGAAGGGTGGGAAAGAATATATAAACCACATTTGAATTAAAATTTAATCAAACTATTATTAAAATCATTCATCCATTTTTATGGAGTTAGATTCAACACCATGGATCCAATGATGTTAATATAGTTCATGATCAAAAATTCAACCCAAGATCAGCCAGAAAATAATCACAAAATAATATTACATTTAATATATATGTTGAAAAGGGTTAAAAAATGAATAAAAATAAAAATAAAGGAAAAAAAATCAATTATATTCAAATTGATTCATAAAAAAAAATAAGGTCATCTAAAAATCAGAAATAGACTCAAATATTTTTATAAAATTTTTGGTAATTTTTTTAAAATCAGAAACTAATTTAAAACTAATTAAATTTTCTCAAACAAAAAGAAAATAGATCAAAAAATAGTAAACATCAATATAAAATTTCATAAAATTTTCAAAAAGTCAGAAATATGTAAAATGATATTTATGAATTTTTTTTAGAATTAAAAAATGTCAGAAAGTATTTTTAAAGTAATTAAAAGAAATAAAATAATGCAAGAAATATAAAAAATATCAAATATCAAAATAAAATGTGAAAAAATAGTTATAAGATCAGAAATAATTCAAAGTATTTTTGTGAACTTTTTTCACAATTTTTGGATAAAAACTAAAAGAGTTATGAATTTTTAAAAATTAAATCAATTAAAATATAAAATTAGAAAATAAAATAAAACCAAAAAGATGTGGGCCACTAGATCATAGTCAAAACGCGTTAGTAAGCTGATCCAATGGACCAGACGCGCTGTGCTTGATATGGACTTTTGTGAGATACGCATAGGATCAGAAAAAAGGAAACCAATGAAATTAAAATGTTTGGCACGCTATCATTGGCTGAGACGTGACATGTCATTGATTTCAACCTCCAGACGCCCTGCAATAGAGATTCTATAATATCCTTCAAATGGAAAAATTAGGATCCCAGACTAGTATCATTGGATTCGTCTCTTCAAGACGATCCTAACATCATCATCGCGCCAAATTTATATAAAGTATCCAAAGAGATATGAATCAAAAACCCAAAAAATTGCGAGCACCTTCAATTTAAGATTTCTCTCTCAATTCTCGGTGGATTTAAAAATTGTAAGAAGCATAAGAATCAGGGCAATGAGAGCTTCACAATGATATCAAAGTTTGGAAGAATTGATGAAGAAATCTACCTATTGAAGTTCAGTTGAAGAGCTCTGTAAATGAACTTGGTCAGATCAATTCAGAAGGTTTCAAGGCTCAATTCTTCTTCTGTTAGCTTCAGGGAAGATCAAGGAAGGTGAATTGATAGAAAATATGGATTGAAAATAGCTTGAACAATAATTTCGAAGTTTCAGAAAAATAAGTTGTGGAGCGAGTTTCGCAGGGTGATTTTGGTTGTTCAAGCTTTAGAAAACAAATGGAATAGCTCATGTATTTATAGGAGAAGCAAATGGGATCAAAAGGAAGGGTGAATGATGCAATTTTGAGGGAATTCATGTGGGTCTACATCATGAAGAATGTGTGACTTAGCTTTTGTCAAAACTCATCCAAAACGCGCGTTTTAATGCACTTATCCACACGGTAAAGTTGGCTAATCATGTTTAGACTTAAAACACATGCTAATTCGAGTGTTAGAAGTTGTAACATGAAATTCAAATTCTGACTTGCGATGAAACTTCAATTCTAAGTTACCACATTTCAAACAATGGAATTCTCAGCTCAAGGGGTCTTAAGGCATGGTTCTTGATGCTTTAGAAAGATGAGATTACAAGCTTTGCAATGGGAAAAGAATGGAATCAAATAGATGTTTGAACTGAAAGTTGCAATGAGTCAAAGTTGGGAAAAAGAGGTTGACTTTCCATACTTGGAAATATTTCAAGTTTTTTCTTCAAAAGTGACCTATAATGTTTTGCATCTAAACATGGCCTTCCTCTTGGAATTTGCTCTTGACCAAAAATGATGGCATGAAATAGACCTCTTTAATGACATTTTGAAACTTGAACCATTCAAAATCTCCAAAAATTGAGAGAGTTATGAATTGTTGAATTTGGAAAAAATCATGAAATGACCTATAATGTTTTGTATCCTTAAGGAATCCTCCATCCATTTTATCACGTTTCACAGAAAATAAGGAATAAAGTTCACATCATTAATATCATTGTGGAAAAAGAGTGGGCTCAAGGTGATAAAAATTGACCAAGTTATGATCATTTTAAGTTACACATGGGAAGTTGGGGGTTCATCTTGAGGACTTGTAATCTTTCTTCATCATCAAGTTTCTTCCACATGAAAAATCCTTGAAAATTTTGAAGTGATTTGTCAATAACCCATTGAAGAGAAGTATGTTTTTGGAATCACTCAAAAATACCAAAAGATGAACAAGATATACTTCTTTGAAGTTTAAAACCCTAGCTCCTATATCAAGAAAATGCTTTGAGGAACATTGACAATTTTAAACAACCTTATTGTACCAACACTTTTGCTTTGTAGATAGAAGTTGTTGAGGATGATAATGAGAAATCATAGCAACCAAAACCACTTCCATATCTTGATAATTGAGAGAAATATTCACTTGTGACCAATGGGAACAAGGCCTTGTCCAACCATGACAACTTCTTCAATCAACCCCTTGTACTTTTGAATCAATATTAATAACTTTGGAATATGGTGAACCAAAATAAACCTTGCCATGCCATTTATTCCAAAACAACTTCAATGGTGAGGTTTGAATTTCTCATGCTTTATTGACTAGGGCATGGAAATAAACTTATGAACCCATGGATCAACTTGCTAAGCCACATTGCCTTTACCTACATTATTAACAAGTAAGACAAACCAACATTGAATTTTATTAATTAAAAGGAAAGTAAAAACAAAACATGCATGATCACAAACTAAAAACAAGTCAAGGGGCTTGGTGATTCCTAAAAGAGCAAAGCTAAAGATAGGGAGGATAACCAAAAGCCCTAATGTGATCTTGTTGTGATTGAATCAATATGGTATGATAAAGGAATCTTAGGGGCAAAAATTGGGTTATAACAGGGACCACATGCATCACTTGTGTGCATCATTTGAAATTCCTTCGAATGGGCCAACAAAGTAAATCCTTCGAATGGAACACCCATGTATGCCCCTTTAAATCCATCAATACATGTCCTTCGAATGGGGCAAATATATACCCTTCGAATGGATTATGTGCCTGTCCTTCGAATGCGCCAGTTGTGTACCTTTTGAAAGGGGCATCCAGGTATGTCATAGTGGAGAAACTATGTGTGTTGAAGGGTCTTATCATTGAGAACAAGCACAAAAGAAGTCTTTTCCTTATGCATTGAAGGCAATTATTGAAGAAGTCTTTGCCTTGTGCATTGAAGGCAATTATAGAAGAAGCCTTTGCCTTTGTGAATCCAACGCAAGCATGGAGGGGTTTTTGGCCTAGTGAATCGAAGGGAACTTGTAGAGACCGTTAGACTTGTAAATCGAAGGCACTTGCAGAGGCTGTTAGCCTTGTGAATCGAAGGCAAGCCTGAAGTAGATAATGTGCAGTCGAAGCCTTGTGATTTGAACTTGATCGAAGGGGCCCGAAACCCAATCGAAGCTTGTGAATCAGGCTTGTGTCGAAGAAGGTCCAGCTCCAAATCTAAGCTTGTCAAGATGCCAATAAAAAGGCATATTGTTCATCTTTAAACAATTTCATTTTCTTTAGGAAAGTGCTTGTAACCACCGATGTAAGGAAAAAATATTGGAAAACATGAGAGGGCAAATTTTGGAATACAACAGCTGCCCCTGTTCAATCTTCTTAAACTTGAGGATTTAGATTGGCTTGTCTGCCTTTCGCGATCAGAAGGTGGAAGAGGATTGAACACTAGAGTACCCAGAAATTTGCACTCGCATGAAGTAATATTGTTGGTTGATGATAGCAGGAATGGGCTTACAGATGCCATTTGGAGAAGATCACAGAGAGTCATCGGGGATGGTCTTAAAGATGCCATCTAAAATAGATGCTCATTTCACACATGGTCCCCTTGGGGGTTCTTATTCCTGCTGTCTGAGGAAGAGTCCACTAGGGAATATGAGTTTTTGTTGTTCTCCTGCTTGAGGAAAACTCTATGGGGAATAGAGTCTAAGAACTTCAGTCGTCCAAGGCCCTGCTAAAGAGTTATATTTGTGCTGGAGAGATGAAAGTTTACTGTTTTCTGGTTGAAGTCCAGGCTTCACAGTAACTTGCTAGGGGTAATGGAGTTAACCGTTACCTGAAGATAGTTTTCCCATCCGGTCATGTAGATAGTTTTCCTGTCTGGTTTCAGGTGTTAATCTACAAATCATCTGTTCAAAGATAGTTCTCCTGGATGGTTATGTTGATAGTTTTCCTGTCTTGTTTCAGGTGTTAATTTATAAATCAATTGTTCACAGATACTTCTCCTGGCTTGTTACATGTATTAATCTGGAACTTGAAAATTTTAGGTCGTTGAGATAGTTGTCCTGGCATGTTACATGTATTAATCTCTGACCTGGGAAAGAAAGATGGTTTTCTCGGCTTGCTACAGGTATTAATCTTCAATCTCTTTATGTAGATAGTTCTTCTGGCTGGTTACAGGTGTTAATCCACAGTTGGTCGTCCATAAATAGTTCTCCTGGCTTGTTACAAGTATTAATCTAGGACTTGTTTTGTTGGTCACATAGATAGTTTCCCCATCCAGTTTCGGATATTAATCTGTGGCCTGTTGTATTTTTTGGTAAACCTGTCTTGCTTCGGGAGTTCATAACACTTGGTTGTGTAGATAGTTTTCCCATCTGGTTTCAGGCATTAATCTTTGACCTGTTGTATAAGTTTATATTGTTTGTCTTTTTGCAAACTAAACCTGGAAAGGAAAAGTCAGTTTCATGTGATGTCATGATGTATGAATTTTATGATGCTCTCAAAATAAATGAGATTGTGATATATGCATTTGTGGTGCATATGCTATTATGTTTGTAGAAATGATGTATGAATGCAATGTTTGAACGTGTCAGTTGTTCCATTGTTGTATTGCTGAACTACGGAAAATAAATCCCTAATTTGGGCTGGGGGAGAATGTAGGCCTTCAAATTTGTTGAAGTTGAAACTTTAAGAGATGAACTTCTGTTGTTAGAGAAATAAATTATGTTGGGGGAGGGAAGCTCCATAAACGGCTTGAAGATTTTGTTGAAATCCTGCTGGGGAATCCCGAGAAGCTTGGAGACTTCAGTGGGGAATTTTGGAGCAGTAATTGGAGATTTTTGCTCTGTCAGAGATATGAGAACAACTGACATCATTAGGCTGCATGCTGAGAATATGGTAGTGACCTTGTAGTAAAATTCCCTTGCTTTTGTACCTGCTGGAGAAGGTATCTATCGTGGAAACATCTGCAGAGATTTTGTGGATGGCCCTTAGATATTGTCCTGTTTCTTAAATTCATTAGCAATTGTCTTTCTGTTTTTATGCGTGTATTTGTAAGAAGTAATCATAATCAAATGCATATGTTCAAAAATAATCGCTGTACGTTTTCGCACACAAAACAGAAAAATAAAAACAAAAGTTTTACATTCTCAAAGGAATAATTTTGTATTAACTTGAAATAAGTGTTTTTGTACAAGGAGACAGACATCTTAGTAAGAGAATTTCGTCGTAAGAATGGGAATTATACAAAAATGGTATACAAAGAAATACAACTATGTGAAATAATCCCATTGGGTTCCCATTCTACTATTGCCTTTATGTATTTGAGCGTCTCATCCTTTTCGCTGCTTGTTCGAAGCTGATTGGATTGATTAGTACCACTTGAGCTTGATCGTTGATACTGAATATTGGCTGTAAGGTGATCCAACGGGACATAGTTACGCACTTTAAGTCCCTAAATTTTGCCTGGACCGCCCTTACGGGTTTTCAGTCCATCGGGATACCCCTTTTTGCCCAAGCCGCCTTTTCAGGTTTTCGATTTGCCGGATGTAAAAATTTTTTTGTATAGCCCTAATTTTTGCCCGAACCCTTTTGGTTCACCGGGATGCCCTAATTTTTTCCTAGGCCAGTCGACCTAGCGGGTCTTTGTTTATGCGTAGTATCTTTTAACAATGTCTGAATTTACAGGGTGCAGAAGGTCGTCACCGTCCATAGTGGTTAAGATCATGGCTCCACCAGAAAACATGTTCTTGATCACAAATGGCTCTTCGTATATGGGAGTCTATTTGCCCCTGGGATCACCTTGCGGAAGTATGATGTGCTTGTTTACCAGGTCAACAGTATGATATACCTGACATATGACCTTCTTGTTAAAAGCTTTGATCATACGTTTTTGGTATATCTGACCATGACAGACAGTTGCGAGCCTCTTCTCGTCAATCAAGTTTAACTGGTCAAGTCGAGTCTGAACCCATCCATCTTCATTCAACCATGCATCCTTCATGATTCTCAAGGAAGGGATCTGGACTTCTATGGGTAGTGTAGCGGTAGAAATGTTCAAGACTAAGTCATTGGATTGACTATACTTTATACAAATCAAAATAAATATCTCCATTGCGCTTTATTGTTTCCAAAGGAATGGGAAAAGAGCGAATAACCTAAAAAAAGTGGGAAAGATTCAAGGTAAGGGGGTTGGTTATGCAAAGGGAAGGTATTAGCACCCTAAACATTTATGGTACTCCGCAGGAACCTCTTTGTAAAATCTATGTACTTTGGCTATAAAATATGTTGTATATAAAATTGATGGTGGAGGTGGGAAAAGATATATATTATTTCTATGATTTTTTCACCCGCCGCGGTTGCGAACCTTTAGTGCCTACGTACCACCTTTCGTGCAATAGGGGATCAGGGTACACGTAGTTCCTCTTTTAAAAGTTTGAAATAAGTATGTTGGTTAATTTTAAGAGATAATACATCATCGTCATTGTCCGTGTGGAAAACATACTTACTACCCACAATCACGAGAAAGGAGAATTTGCATCATCTCAAAGTGGAGGATATGGCTTAGATTTTAAAATCAACAATGCCTAACTCAACACCCAAGTGGAAAATATCTCTCTTCACTACATAATGTAGAAGTATAGTTTGTTTGCATCACTACAAGGATTGTCAAGAGTCCAACCTTTTGAGAAAAGTTTAAAGATAAAAACCAAAGTGGCAAAATAGTTTGAAATGAGATTATTTGACTTTTAGTATTCTCACAAAATGTCAAGGTATTATTAAATTGATTGGAGTTTATTTATGAAAATATTTTTGAAAATGCATGGACATAAGCCCAAGTTTATTATGAAAGTGGTTCAAAATAAAAAAACAAGAAAGGTTTTCAAAAGGAGGGAGAAGATTTTTGAAATTAAATAAGATGGGAGGGGAAGAAGAGGCTATCCTAAAGCATAAGGTAAAAGCTAAGGATAAGAACCATCTAACCAACAAGAAGCCACAACTTGACATTATGAGTCAAGATAGAATTCCCATTCTTTGGATTGAAACCAAGCAAGCAAAGATACTAGACCACTTCAAGTGTATTAAGTCTTCTCAAAAATTGGGCAGAGTAACGGTTGTATGCGGGTGAATTCCATATTACAAAAAAAGGATGCAATCACAAAAACCTGCACACAAAAACAAACAAGCAACCCAATGTCTTGAGGTAAACCTCAAGAACTCCAGACAAAATATTCAGATAAGATCACCAGGTCTCCAAGATAGGCCAAGGTTTCTAATCCTAAGTCCAAGAAAAGTCCACTGCTCCATCATGCCAAGGATAGTAACCAAATAGTCCAAGTACCTTTAAGAGTTTTTTAGGGTTTATGTTGATTATTTAGTATCTTAAGAAAATGGAAAAAGAAAAGCTCAAGTGAGCAAAGTAAAAATGACAAGAAAATAAATGCTCAAATGAGCAAAGATGAAAATGGAATGAAATGTAAAATGCTAAAAAATAAATTGTGCATAAAACATAAAATAATTAAAAAAACATAAAATAAGGCAAGTTAATAATTAGTGGTTAGTTGGATGACCATATTGAAACTTGCATTTGGAATTCATTATAGGATTGGTAGAACCAAAGCCTCCACATAACAAGTTGCATTTGCTTTTTGTCAAGTATATCATCCATTTGGAATTATCATAAGTACCATTTAATGATCAACGATGTTTAAGTGATCTGTGTTGACCAAAGGTATTGTAGATCCATTAGAGGATTGGTAGAACCAAAGCCTCCACAAAATGAATTTCAAGGTTATTGGATCAAAGAGATCAAATTAACATACTTCGGCTTGCAATCATAAGTTTGGTCCACGAATGATCATTTATTCGAATCGGGACAATATTTAGCGTTATGTTAAGCAATCATAAGTGGACTTATATAGAAGTCACACCTATTTTGAGGCCGGTCAATATCAATCTATGCACCATTTATTTTGATACATGATATAGGGATCATGCTCCAACAACATTTAGTGCAAGAAGAAGGGGATGAGATGAAGAGGGATTAGGGTAAAAAAAGAATAAACCACTTTTGAATTAATATTTAATCAAACTATTATTAAAATCATTCATCCATTTTGGTGGAGTTGAACTCAACATCCAAGATCCAATGATGTTAATAAAGTCATGATCAAAAAATGAACTCAAGTCAGCCAGAAAAATATTCATAAAATGATATAATATTTAATATATGTTAAAGAATGAAAAAATGTTAAAATAAACTAAAAAAATAATTTGGAAAATATCAATAATATCCAAATTAATCAAGCGATGAAAAATAACACCATAGAAAAATCAGAAATGGGTCCAAATATTTTTATAAAAAATTTGGGAATTTTTAAAAGTCAGAAACTATTTTTAAAAATTAAAATAAATGAGTAAAATAAACAAAAATGGTAAAAAATAGTAAAGTTAGAAAAAAACTAAAATAAAGTTACCAATATTTGTCGCAATGTCATTGGATCATTCCATAATTTTTTCAGAATTTAAAAATGTGTAAAAGTATTTTTAAACATTTTTAACAAATTAAATAAGTGTAAAATTCATAAAAAATACCAAAACACAAAAATAAATTGTGAAAAAATAAAAATCAGAAAGAGAATAATCAAAAATATTTTTCATAATTTTTTCATATTTTTTGGACTAAAAATTAATTTTCTATGATTTTTTTGAAATTTAAAACAATTAAAATATAAAAATCAGAAAAAGAAAATAAAAGAAAAAGATGTCGACCATTGGATGAGAGTCAAAACGCGTTAGTAATCAAATCCAAAGGATCTGGCGCGCTGTGCATATCATGGTCTTTACTGAATAAAGCACTGAACAAATGTAAAATCAGAAATTCAAAAAAAATAAATGGCACGCTTTCATTGGTTAGAAGGTGACACGTTGGTCATCTTCAACCTCCCGCCTCACGAATTGCAGGTCTCTCAAACTGTAAAATTAGAAACTCAGACCTATGCCATTCGTTTCATCTCTTCAAGACGAAGACAACCATACCCTCGCGCCATTTTTATATAAACTGTAACTCAAGCAATTTGGAAAGAAAGTTTTGAAAGGGGATTTGAAAATACATGGTCCAAACATGTTTCCAGAAGAAAGAAACTATTGCAACTAGAACCAGGGCAATGAGAGCAACACAATGATACCAAAGTTTTGAAGAATTGATGAAAGAATCTACCTATTGAAGTTGAGTTGCAGAACTCTGAAACTGGACTTCTATGGAGCAATATAGGGCACAATTCTTGAATGTAAATGTATGGATAGGGTTAGGGAAGATCAAGGAAGGTGAATTGATGGAGAAAATGGATTGAAAAAGGCTTGAGAATAGGATTCGAAGTAGCTGAATTCTGAGTTGGGAAGCAAGTTTGGCAGGGTGATTCTGGCTATCTAAGCTTGGGAAATTGAATGGGGGATGACCCTCTATTTATAGGGAATCAAATGGAATGCTCAAGCGTGTGGAATGATGCAAATTGGAGGGAAATCGTGTGAACCTGATACACGAGCAAAGTGTGATCTGATTTGCATCAAAACTCATCAAATCCTTGCGTTTCAAGGCTCTAATCCACTTTGGAAACTAGGTTAAACATGTTTAGATCACAAATGCGTGCTAATTTGATGTTTAAAGGCCAAAACATGGATTTCAAATTCTGACTTATGGTGAAACTTCAGTTCCAAGTTACCAAGTTCAATCCAATGGAATTTCTACCTCAAAGGGGCTCAGGGGAAGATTCTTGATGCTTTGGAAAGATGATGTTACAAGCTTTGTAAAGGAAAAAGAATGGAATCAAATGGATGTTTGAGCTGAAAGTTACATGGAGTCAAAGTTGAGGAAAAAAGAGTTGACTTTCCATACTTAGAAATATTTCAAATTCTTCTTTAAAAATGACCTATAATCTCTTGCTTCCAAACATGGCCTTGCACTTAGAATTTTCTCTTGATCAAAAAAGATGGAATGAAGTAGACCTATTTAATGACATTTTGCAATTTGAACCAATCAAAATCTCCAAAAATTGAGCAAGTTATGACTTGTTGAAGTTGGCCAAAAATCATGAAATGACCTATAATATTTTGCATTCTTAAGGAAACTTCCATCCATTTTCTTACTTTGCACATAAAAGAAAACATGAAGTACACATCCTTAGGGTCATCATGGGAAAAGAATGGGCTCAAGGTAATAAAAATTGACCAAGTTATGACCATTTGAAATCACATATGGAAAAATGGGAATTCATCTGGGTGACTTGTAATCTTTCTTCTTCACCAAGTTCCTTCCAAATGGACACTCCTTGGAAATTTTGAAATAATTTGTTGGTGAATCTTTTAAGAGAATAATTTTTTTGGAATCACTCAAAAATACCAAAAGATGAGCAAGATATGCCCCTTTGAAGTCCAAAACCCTTTCCTATAGATCAAGAGAATGCTTGGTGGAACTTTGCCAAATTTGAACAAACTTTTTGTGCCAATAATTTTCCTTTGTGAATAGAAATTGTTGAGGATGATGATAAGGACCTATGGCCACCAACCAATTTCATACCAACTTCAAAATAACTTCAACGGTGAGGTTTAAATTTCTCAAGACTTTGACCAGGGCATGGAAATAAACTCATGAACCCATGAAGCAACATGTTAAAACATCATTTCCTTGACCTACATTATCAACAAGTGAGACAAACCAATCTTGCATTTTGTTAATTTAGAGAGAAAATCAAAGCCAAATATCCATGATCATAAGAGAAAATAAGTTAAGGTGCTTGGTAACTCCTCATAGAGCAAAGCTAAAGATAAGTAGAAGAACCAAAAGCCCTAATGTGATTTTGTGGTGGTTGAAACAATATGATATGATGAAGGGATCTTAGGGGCGAAAATTGGGGTACAACAGGTAGGACAACTTCTATACTGTATACCAAAGAGAAAGGATTTGCCCCTGTTGATGTGCGCATTGTGGTGCGGTAACCATGAAGAGAAAATGGTAACATCTCATGCCAATATTTATATGTCACCGACATCTTTATGATTCTCTTGATATTTTTGTTAGCAGCTTGAACACCACCATTAATCTTCAGCCGGTAGGGAGAAGAGTTATGATGTTGGATATTGAATTGCGTGCAAAGCTCGGTGATCATAGTGTTGTTGAGATTGGTACCATTATCTGTAATGATTCTTTCTGGAATACTGTACCGACAGATAAGATTGTGTTTGATGAATCGGGCCACAACATTCTTGGTAACAGAAGCAAATGAAGCTGCCTCGACCCACTTCGTGAAGTAATCAATGGAAAACAGGACGAAGTGGTGCCCATTGGAAGTTGTAGGTCTGATTTACCCATAGGATCTTTTTAGCCATTGAGTGCCCACTGGAATGAGTGCCAAAGGTACCTTCATGTAAATCAGCCATAATCTTTTCTTCCTCACTCTTGTCTACACATCGAAGCAAGGTAGAATCATGATTATGTTTGTAGAGTATCTCGTTACTGAGGAAGAACATAGCTGAAAACCTTCTTAGGAACTTCTTATCATTGACTGAAGCTCCCTAAGGATATTCTTGGGCTTCGAGATATCTTTTGACTTCATGGAACCAAGGCTTGTCCACTACTTCTTGAGTACCAATCTCGTGACAATATGCTAGCTCATCCATCCTCTCAATGGTGATTTGAGGGGTCTCATTATCCCACTTGACCTTGAACACAGATGACATTGTAGCTAGCGCGTCCGCTAATTGATTTTCCTCTCGTGGAAAATGCTCAAAGGTAACTTCTTCAAAGTATGGGATTAGTGTCAACACATGCTCTTCGTACGAGATGAATTTAGGATACTTCGTGTCCCATTCTTCTTTGATTTGACTAATTACTAAGGTTGAGTCTCCAAACACACTTAAGAACTTGATCCTTAAATCGATTGTAGCTTTGAGACCCATGATACATGCTTCATACTCAACCATATTGTTGGTACAGTTGAAACATAGTCTTGCAGTGAAAGGGGTATGATAGCCTTCAAGAGATATGATCACAGCGCCGATGCCATTTTCAAGAGCGTTGGAAGCTCCGTTAAAAACCATAGTCTGTCAGGATCCTTTTTCAGGTCCTTCATCCAGTCCAGGTTCTTCATAATCAGTTACTAACATGATGTTCTCATCCGGGAACTTAAAATTCATGGATTGGTAGTCATCCACAGCTTGATGAGCCAAATGATCAGCTTAATTGCTTTCTAGGTTGTATATTGAATGTCGTATTTGGTCTAGATCATCCGCCATCTTGTTATTCTTCCGGAGAGAGCGGGATTCTCAAAGATGTACTTGATTGGATCCATTTTAGATATCAACAAGGTAGTGTCAGTCAACATATATTGTCTTAGTCGGCGAGCAGCCCATGCCAAAGCATAGCAAGTTTTCTTGAGCAGTGAGTATCTTGTTTCAGAGTCGGTAAACTTTTTGCTAAGGTAGTATATTGCATGCTCTTTTTGACCAGACTCGTTATGCTGCCCCAGAACACACTCCATTGAGTTCTCTAATACTGTTAAGTACATGATCATAGGTCTTCCTTCAACTGGTGGCATCAAAATTGGAGGCTCTTGGAGATATTCCTTGATTTTGTCAAAGGCATACTGGAAATTTTCATTCCACTTCACTGTTTGATCTTTCTTCAGTAACTTGAAGATTGGCTCACAAGTAGCGGTCAGATGTGAAATGAATCTGGCTATGTAGTTCAGACGTCCCAAGAATCCCCGAAATTCCTTCTCAGTGCGAGGAGTCGGAATTTCTTGTATAGCTTTGACCTTTGCAGGGTCTACCTCAATACCTTTTCCACTGACAATGAAGCCTAAGAGCTTACCGGATCTTACTCCGAAAGTTCACTTATTTGGGTTTAGCCTCAGTTTGTATTTCTTTAGCCTGTCAAATAGCTTCTGTAGGTGATCAAGGTGCTCCTCTTCAGTCTGATACTTGGATATCATATCATTAACGTAGACCTCTATCTCGTGATGGATCATATCATGAAACAAAGCTACCATGGCCCGTTGATAGGTTGCCCTAGTGTTCTTTAGTCCAAATGGCATAACTTTGTAGCATAAAGTGCCCCATTGTGTGACAAAAGCCATCTTCTCCATGTCCTCGGGTGCCATTTTGATCTGATTGTATCCAGAGAAACCATCCATGAAGGAGAATACCTTATGTTGTGCGGTGTTGTTAACCAGAACATCAATATGGGGTAGCAGAAAGTCATCCTTGGGGCTTTCCCTATTCTGTTCTTTGTAATCCAACACATATGTACCTTACCGTCCTTCTTAGGTACTATAACAACATTAGCGACCCATTGTGAATAAGACGTGACAGCTAAGAAACTGGCGTTGAACTGTTTCATGACTTCAGCCTTGATCTTTTCTGACATATATGGCCGCATACGACGAACTTTTGTTTCACTGGAGGGAAGTCCTCTTTTGTAGGTAGGCGATAAACCACAATATCAGTTTCAAGTCCGGGCATGTCTTCGTATGTCCAGGCGAAGATCTCAATAGAATCATGCAACATCTGGACTAACTGTTGTTTGACACTGGACTCCAAGTTAGCACCGACCTTGACTTCTTTTTTGTCATCTTCAGTACCCAAGTTCACTGTTTCAACGGGCTCTTCATAAGACTGTATTTCCCTCTCTTCATGTTGTAACAGTCTGGCAAGCTCTCATGGTACCTCACAATCTTCCTCACCTTCGTCCTCAGCTTGGTAGATAGGATTTTCAAAGTCATAATGAGCAATAGCATAACCGTTATCAATGGGATCTCGAGTGCATGTGGATCTGCAGTTTGATATGTGGGTGTGTGTAAGAGCATAGCTGTATATTTTTGATAAAGTAAAGAAGCAGAAAAGAAAAACAAAGAGCGTAAAATTTGCATGCGAAACGTCCAATGTTTTATTGATGACATATGAAAATGAAACAATGACCCTCATAAATAGACCATTGTGCCTCGGGTAAGACACAAGGCTTTAATGTTTCAATTGTTCAAATATTACATTTCCTTAAAACAAAAAGACAAATTACTCTTGAATAAAAGTAATGGGCACAAAGTCTTTAGCCTTCCCATTACTGAATCCTCCGTCGATGGTTGGGAAGATCCACTTGTCCAGGTCATAATCATTATCGCTATCTTCCAGGGCATTGACTCCATGGTTACTGATCCGCAAAGATGGTCCCCCAGCACGAGCATGACGAACAGCTCTCCGGGATCCTGAAGTAAAACCCAAACCAAATTTGTCAGATTTATAGGGAATATCCGGATGTTGGACCCAAATTGGGCATCCACCTTATTCAAATACTACCTTGACATCTTTCAGAGAAGCCATCTTTAGCAGAGGCCTAGTAGTCTTAGGAACACTGGAAATGGTCTTGGTTGCAGCAACAGTCTGTGGAACCTCCTTAAAGTTCTGACAGGGAGTCTCAATGAACTCGTCGTCCATTTCGACATACCTGAAAGAGTTCAGGTGGCTCACCATGTACGCCTCCTCCCCATGGACTGTGATAATTTTCCCATTGACTGGGTACTTCAGCATCTGATGTAGGGTGGAAGTCACAACACCAGCCTATGGATCCAGGGTCGACCCAATAAACAAGAGTAGGATGGGAAGATGTCCATCACATTGAAAGTGGAATTAAAAGTCTGAGTACCCACTTTGATATGGATGTCCACCTCCCCATGCACCATTCTTTTAGAACCGTCAAAGGCTCTCACTACAATGTTACTTGGCTTCAGAGTCAATCCTTCACAATCCAATCTGTCAAGGGCCTTCTTGGGTAGATGATTCAGCAATGAACCTGTATCCACTAGAACATGGGCCAAAGTAGTGCCCCTGCACTCGATAGAGACATGCAGAGCATCATTATGTTTCCTTCCTCTGGGTGTTAAATCAGCATCGAAAAAACCTAGCCCATTATCGGCAGTCAAACTGGAAACACAGTCTTCGAATTGATCAGCGGAGGTTTCTTGTGGCACATGAGCAGTCTTGAGGAATTTCACCAAAGCCTTAGCATGGGCTTCAGAGCATAATAACATGGCCAATATTGAGATCTTCGAAGGGGTCTTCCCTAATTGTTCAACCATATTGTAGTCACTCTTCTTGATTATTTCAATATCTCTTCCATCTCCTTTTTAGAAGCCTCATGAATGGCTTATGGATGTGCCTTCGTCTGGACAGGCTTGACCAATACCTCCTTGCCTCGAGTCTCTGCCGACCCGATAGTAGGGATAATAGTAGGGCTAATAGTAGAAGTAGCCATGGGAATACTGACAGCAGGAACAATCACAGGAGTAACAATGGGATTATTAACAGGACCAGCAGCAGGGATGATCACAAGAGTAGTAACAGTTTTAGGAGGAGAGATCTAAGGAGAGAAAACTCTTCCGCTTCTTGTTATCTTACTCATCCCGGTGATATTACTAATGTCAGGATCAGAGTCTTAGGCATCTTTATCTTAACAACCAACAAATCTTGTTTGACGCCATGGTAATAGACGTCAGCCCCATAGTTCCACGGAACAGCTTTATCTGAGGAATATAGTATACGTCCAGGGAAAGTAATTATCAACGGAGCAACTTTTGGAACAGATGTAATCCTGACAGGTCATTTGGAGGAGACATTGGGAAGATTGACGAAAATGGTAATGATAGAAACATATTCACATGGAGCACTTGTAACTGGAGTCTTCTCAAACATTATTTCTTTATCATCCATCAGGCACTGAATGCCTTCCTTCAACAAATGGGAACTATTAGGTAGGGACAAACATAAGTGGCAACCTTCTCCACAACCCAGAAATAAATTGTCCTGCAAGAGATTCTTTTTAATAGTTAGGAGTGGAGTAGCTAGTTCATCAACAGAAGCAACAAACATGTCATCATCAATAGCATTAACACCACGGCCGTGCTTGGGCATAAAGGCAGTTATAAAATTAGGGGTCTCAGGAGCATCGAATCCAATCTCCTTTGCCTCAATCAAATCCTACACCTTGTTCTTCAAAGCCCAATAGTCGTTTGTATCATGGCCTGGACTCTCAGAATGGTAAGCACACCGAGCATTTGGGTTGTAGCGGGGAGAGGCAATATTAGGATTTTTCGGGGCCTTCTTTAGGGTCACCAGGTTGGACTTCAGCAGGTGTGGCAAAACATGATACAAGGTCATATTAATCCAGGTAAGCTGTCTCCTTGGCTTATCTGTTCTCGACTGATTATTCTGTTGTTGAATAGCTGCAGGGTTGGAAATAATAATAGCCCCTACCGTCGGACGACGTTTAGTTTTGTTATGATTTCTTTGGCTGTAAGCAGCACTGACCTCCTTTCCCATGAATGGTTTATTTGTTGTACTGGAGGATGCTTCTCCCTGGATTTTACCACTTTTAATGTCAGCCTCTACTCGTTCACCCGTCAAGATCAATTTAGTAAACCCAGCAGAAGAACTTCCAATCAGGTGGTTAAAGAATGGCCCAGATAATGTGCCCAAGAACATGTCCACAGACTCCCTATCAGACAATGGAGGTTGGACTCTTCCCGCAAGGTCTCTCCATTTTTTGGCATAGTCCTTAAAACCCCCGCCAAAACCCATAGACATACTTTGCAACTATGTACGAGTCGGGGCGAGGTCGGCATTATATTGGTACTTCTTGTATAAAGCAACAGCTAGATCTTCCCAATTATGCACATTGGTTCTTTCTAGTTGATAGAACCATTCCAGCTGAGTCACTGCCAAACTTTCCTGGAAGAAGTGTACCCACAGATCCCTATCAGTAGTGTGGGGTTGAATTTTCCTGACATACGACCATAAATGCAGCTTAGGACATGAGAAACTGTCGTACATAGAAAATGTAGGGAACTTAGACTTCTGCGGGATAACAACTCCTGAGACCAGTCCTAGCTCTTAAAAATCCAACTCGGGTACCCTTTGGATCTCCATGGCATTGAGCCGATCCTCCAGTTGTTTGTATTTATCATCAGCAGGAGGATACTTCTCCTCAAGATAGTAAGGTTTATCTTCTTTTAGACTCCCTTGTACTGTGGTCTTCTTCCCTTTGATCTCCTTCCTGATTGTCTCTCTCTCTCTTGACGGAGTTGCAAGCTCTGAAACTTGCTTCACTGGTCCTTTAAACCTTCTTCCTATATCCAGAACACCCACTGGCCTATTATTCTTCTTCTTGTCCTTGAGAATCAGGGCTTTCAAATCTTCTTAACCCTTAGCCAAATTCAGGAATATTTCTTGGAATTGGGCATTTTGTGCCTGAAGCTCCCTAACTATTTGTTCAAGATCCATTGCTGAAATAAACAGTGGAGAAGATAAGAAGCTTGTCCTGAAACCTATTCATGCAATGATATGTATGATATATGTATGCAATGTTTTCAAGGACTTCGGGAAATTTAAATTTGTGAACCAAAATGAAACAAAGATTTCATTAGTATAATTCAAAATACAATTGCCTTTTAGGCTTACAATTGAAAAATTCTAAAATCCAAGAAATCAGGTTTCCCATGGGCGCTTCCTCTTCCTGTCGAGATAGACATTAAGACTTTTTTCTTCGTTAAGTTTCTTCGTAAGCTCCAACACTTTCTTCTCATTGACATAGAAATGATCTCTAAAGGTATCTCATTCTTTCTTCAACTGAATCTAGGATCTCTGCGGCTCTTCAAGATCAGTGGGCATGTCAGGATAGAGAACTGTTTAAGGAACATTTCCTTTGGTGATGGGCTCCACAACCACTGGTAAGATGACTATATACGGAATTTTGAGGTTCTGAGCGCGAGCTCGTACCCATTTGAGATAAGGTTCCATAGGGATGGAAGTCTTAGGCCCCAAGGTCTTCGTATCAAATTTGTTTACCATGCCCCAAGCTTGTGTAAACCTCTGACGATACCCTTGAACATCATCCTTGTAGTTAAACATAATGCCCTGGATAAGCATATCGTGGGGACCATCCCTTCGAGAATAACCAAATTGTTGCAAATCCAGAGAAGGATTATAAGTTATGCCTCCCCTAATGCCAAGTAATGGGATATTAGGGAATTCCCCGCATCGGTCAATGACGAAAATATATCCAATAGATAGGGAATACCATAGAATATCAGAGTGAGAAAGCGACATTTTCCTTCTCGTCCAGCCCAAACTTTCTTCATTCTTCAATACTGATTTAGGGAGGTGTGAAATAAACCACCTTGACAGCAACGACACGCAACACATAAGAATCCCTTTTCTTTTCATGGTGCGAGTGTGGAGGGTATGCAAGATGTCTCAGAGTAGAGTAGGCACAGGGTTATGAAAGAGGAAAACCTTGATAGCATTCACATCTATGAGTATGTCTGGATTAGGGAACAACATTAAATCATAGATTAGAAGGGCCAGAAACTCCTCAAAAGCTTGGAAATCAAAATCATCCCAAAACAGTTGAGCCTTCTCTAATAGGAATTTGACTAGGAAACCCTTGACTACACTTCTTGTTCCCAGTTGGATACAATATCTGATTGTTTCAGATGCAAAGATGTTGCAATACTTCGGGCTTTAGAGCTTCTTCTAAATTGGTGAAAGGCATATGATCAAGAATAGGTATACCCAACATTTGAGAGAATTCTTCCATGGTGGGTACCAGATGATAGTCTGGGAAAGTGAAGCAATGGTGTTTAGGGTCAAAGAATTGAAAGAGTACACTCATCATCCTCTCATCAAAGCCCGGGGTAACTAGATTTAGAAGCCGACCATGTTTATTGGTGAAAGAGGAACTCTCAGGAACCCTTGATACTAGCTCTTTGAGTTGGAGAGATACTCATACAAAGCTGATTCAGATAGTATTTCTACGAGCGGAAGCCATGATCTGTAAAACAGAACAAAGATAAATTCCCTTGCTCCTTGAAACGGTCAGTGTAATGAAAAATGGATGTTATGATGAATGATGTCATGTTTAAGAAAAATAAACATACACAATCAAAACACACAAGACCTTAGGTTTAGGCTTGTACGAATTTTATAGGTAAATACCCTCTTGAAGTTTAGTTGGTTCAAACCTGTCCTAGAAATAGTAATTGGGTTCTAAGGAGTCTCAATATCACTAATCTTTATTTATCGAGTATTGTCTCGGCTTAGCAATCTTTTCTCGCGGCTGAAACATCTCGAAAGTCTGATCTCAATGAGTGTAGCATCGAGTATCAACCAATCCCCAGCTTTACACCGAGGTCGGCTATCTCACTACTTTCTAATGGCCAAGTTTGATCAACTAAGGTTGTAAGGTTCGTTAGTGCTTCACGACACCACGCGGCGGCCCCGTATTATCCTCGATTCAACGCAAGGGATATCGGTACCAACCAAAGTGTCACACCAACACAGCTATTTCTTCAACCATATCGGTCTACGTCGTACAGTCTCCATGATTTATTGGTTTTTACCTAACAAGATGCCCCCCGATCCAAGTGTAGGATCTTTACAAGAATACCCCAACAAACCCTCAAAGATAAAGCAAGCAAACATACAATAAAGCATTTAAAATGATGAACTAAACTCTAAGGTAACCCCACTTTTCCTCCATTCCCCAGCAGAGTTGCCAGTTCTTTGATATGGTGGTAGAACCGACTGTTAATATTGGTTTTGCGTTTGTGTTCGCAAATGTTGTGGTAATCAAGAGTCACCACCAATTTTTCTTTTATCCAAATTAAGGAATGGGTGAAAAGAATAGAAAAATACCTTTTCGAGATATTTTGTGTAAGGGGGTAGATTATGGAAAGAGAAGGTGTTAGGACCCTTTCCATCCGTAGTTATCTACGGGCTCTTAGATGCTTAGCTCATTATAAAAGTACTTTAAGCTTTGTGTGTTTGAAAAATGTTTTGAAATGCCTTAGTGCAGTGATTCGCTTTGTGATAACTCTTGTATCAGTCGTTAAGAGTGTTGACAAAGCAAATGTTTTTTTTAAAGTTGTTTTTGAAACGTGTAAGTGTAGAAATTTTGTTTTATTTTGAGAAAGCATCTAATAGCTATCTACTTGTACTCGAAAAAGTCGTTCTTTTCCTCTTTTCCTTTAGACAGTGTTATCCTACTATTAGTGAGTAGGTAGCCCTATCATTAGATATTTGAGGGACATTTGAAGGGACGTTATAGTCACAAAGGCAACTTGGCAAGAAGCTTTAGTAACTGTCCTAAAGTTCTAAGATCACTTTTAACTGAGGCAACCTCGAGAGGGACATCGAGGGACTTGTGATCTTTCAAACTAGAGGACATCCACTAAAACTTCTCACGTTTCGAGAATTTTGACCATTTTCCGATGGCAGACGAAGTGGGGTACCCTAGAGGTGTATATGTGGATTGTGTGTTATGTTCATTTATTTTAGTCTTATGTTAAGTTTGCTAGCATTTTAATTTTCAGTCTCATCATGCAATCCTAATTACTAGCAGTAGTATATACAGTAATTTAAAGGGAAGAAATGTAAAGTGTGGGAATGTAAATCCTACGCTATTACATGGATTTATGAGAGGTACATTATAGATATGTGAAAAGTAAAGTCCTAGTTACTATTACAAACTGGGAAGCAGTTACAACAAGATGAAAAAAAAAGCGAAAATAAATAAATGCGCAAACAATTTAACAGGGACGTCTAAATCCTAAGGAAGAGAAATATTTTTGTTTGTTTTGTTTAATTTTAAGAAAATACAACCTAAGTCTATTTAATTTTAATTTCAAGAAAGGTTAAAATGATCAATTAATTTGTTTACAAAATTAACTTAATTAGAAAAATACTAGCCTAATGTTTTTTTTGTGATTTTTTTATTTAAAGTTTAAATAAAAAGAAATCAATGAAAAAAGCAATAAAAATACAACGGGGCATCCTTCGATCCAAGCAGAAAAAGGGAGGCTTCGATCCAGAGAAGGTGCCTTTCAATCCAAAGGAAAAATAGGCTTTTCAATCCAGAGGGAATATGATTTTTTTTTTCGATTCAAGGAGGGATGCTTTGCTTTTTGATCCAGGGATGGATGCTGCCTTTCGATTTGATTCTTCAAGACAAATATTAGCTAAATAAAGATGCAGGACCCGGGTATCGAACCCAATCATTGGATCCTGCATGTGTTGGGTCTATTCACACTATATTTGCAGCAAGTGTTAGAAACAAAGAAAATGCAAACCTGGGTGTCAAACCCGGGTCCTTAATCTTGAATACAAATTGAATGAACTACAAATGCTAATATGTCATGCAAATGTAAGTTTTATCTTTTACCCATTCTTACCAATGGTGATGTATGAATATGTGGTTTCATGCGTGGGTACCCTTGTTTAAGGATTGCTTCAATTTGGCACTTCTGGATATGGGGATACTTGCTTAAGGGTTGGGGATGATTGGAAAAGCTTCAGGGAACGTCCAAGAATGTGTTTTGAATTTCGTGTGACTCTCTCTCCGGTTGTGTCCAGCCTCCTTAGAGGGATGGAGGGGACAAGAGGGCCAAGGAATAAACAGCCATTAAGTTGGTGTATTAAGGCCATGAATACCATTTTGAAACGTTGGCAAAGACACGGTTTCTTGTCCCTTTTTGAGTTTGAATGAATGTGGACATAAATGAATTTCGAATGCTATCTTTTGAATGACTCTGATTTCCTCCTTCAAATGGCTCTGATGGCCTCCTTCAAATGGCTCTGATAGCCTCCTTCAAATGGCTCTAATTCAGCTCCTTAGAATGGCTCTGATGGCCTCCTTTGAATGGCTATGATGGCCTTCTTCGAATGGCTCTGATTCAGCTCCTTCGAATGGCTTTGATTGCCTCCTTCGAATGGCTCTGATTTCCTCCTTCAAACGAGTCCATCTACATCATTTCGAATTTCTCAGATCTTTGATGACTCTGAATTCAGAGTTTCCCTTATCATAGTTTCTTTAATAGAGTCTACTAGCCTTTGCTACTTAATTCAAGCAAACTCAAACGAAAACTTTCAATCTGGCCAATCAAAAACCTCTTTTGTCACCATCTTCGAATGCTAATGCAAAAGAGGCCTGGCCCTGGCCCCATGTAGGACCAAGACTCATCATAAGATAAAATTGCATTCGGTGATTATGTGTCTCTTTTGAATGACCAGTAATATGTGTCCTTCGTTTTAAACCAATATGTGTTCTCTTTTGAAGGGACCACATGCATCACTTGTGTGCATCATTTGCAATTCCTTCGAATGGGCCAACAAAGTAAATACTTCGAATGGAACACCCACGTATGCCCCTTTAGATCCACCAATACATGTCCTTCGAATGGGGAAAATATATACCCTTCGAATGGACCATGCGCCTGTCCTTCGAATGCGCCAGTTGTCTACCTTCTGAAAGAGGCATACAGGTATGTCATAGTGCAGAAACTACGTGTGTTAAAGGGTCTTGGCATTGAGAGCAGGCACAAAAGAAGTCTTTGCCTTATGCAATTAAGGTAATTATAGAAGATGTCTTTGCCTTGTGCATTGAAGGCCATTGTAGAAGAAGCCTTTGCCTTTGTGAATCCAACGCAAGCATGAAGGGGCTTTTGGCCTAGTGAATCGAAGGGAACTTGTAGAGACCTTTAGCCTTGTGAATTGAAGGCACTTGCAGAGGCCGTTATCCTTGTGAATCGAAGGAAATCCTGAAGTAGCTAATGCACAGTCGAAGCCTTATGATTTAAACTTGATCGAAGGGGCCCAACACCCAATCGAAGCTTGTGAATCAGGCTTGCATCGAAGGAGGTCCAGTGCCCAATCAAAGCTTGACTGGATGCCAATTGAAAGACACCTTGTTCATCTTCAAAAAATTTCATTTTCTTTAGGCAAGTGCTTATAACCATCCATGTAAGGAAAAAATCTTGGAAAACATGAGAGGGAAAATTTTGGGGTACAACAAAGTGGTACACCACTGTATTCCAGAAGACCTAGATTGGGCGTCTACAGGTTTCAAGATTTGGAAAATACTTACCAATGAGGAATCGAACAGCTTTTAGAGACTTTATGCTTCATCCATTAATAATCCCACAATAAGGTATTTCCACCATGTTATCTCCAACACCATTTTTGGGAGGATTAAAAACAACAAGGTTAATTCTAAATAATTATTCCTCATCCATTGTACCTTCACTCCCGACCAAAGGATCAATGAAAGCATGTTCCTTCTATCACATATCAAGTCTTTGTGTGCAAGAGGGTCTACGACTTTCTGCATTGGCGGGCTAGTCACCTCTATAGCACTTGGCCTTTGCCTCGAAGACAAGATTGCAAATTTTCCACCACTGTCGCCCACTTTCATTGACATCTATAATTGTCGGACTTGCCACTTGATTTAGGTTAGAAGAGATGGTAGGTATAACCTCATGTTGCACAACAAGGTAGTTTCTAGTGTCATTTTGCCGAACTTTTCACCTACGAATATTACAGACTTGTCTAAGTGGCTTTGTGACCTTGATGCTCCTGCACCTGGAGATAATGCGCAAAGCAACCTGGCGAATGTCCAAGCTGATTAAATGGAGCAAGAAATGGAACAAGGAGACACTGAATAACAAGCTCCTCCCGAAAACGTTGCAAGCACGTCCACAAGGCCTAGAAGAAGACGAAAAATAGTACCGACCTCGAATGATGACATTATGGCTGCCATAATGCAAAAGGATGGGAGAGCGTAGGCCATGTAAAATAACCAAAATGCAATAATGTAACTTATGCTGGCCATGCAAACTCAGCAGCAAGAATATGACGAAAGAAACGAGCATGGGTTGTTTTCAAGATTATATATACCATGTGGCTATGTCCCATCCTTCGGGTACACGTGGGCGAGCACGAGGACGAGGAAAAGGACGCGATAATGAACATGAATAGATTTATTTTTTCTTCTCTTCCCGTTTCCTTTTTGTTTTTAAGCATTGGGACATTGCTTGTTTCAAGCTTAGGGGAGTTAGTTAGTTTAGAAACTCTTTGTTGCTTTCTAAGTAGATCTTTCATTTCCATTTGTATTTCTTGTAATAAAAAACATCTTTGTATTTTCGAGTTCGTTTATGCAATTTTTCCGTTGTTATCTAATTTCCCACTTTCTTGCGTCATAACAAAAATATTTTTGTTCGTTACTTGCATAATTTGACGTATTCGAAGATTATATAGGCTGCTCACTTTTTAAAAGATATATGAGAAACTTTGAGTGAAATAGAAGTACGTTGGATACCTTCGTAACACTCTAAAACCCCAGATTGCGCTAGATCAATTTTAGTACCCTTTATACTGAAACCTTAAACTTTAGCTTTAAAGTATCCTCGAGTATTTTATCTTGCAGTCAGCACCGTCTTAAACACAAACTACATAGGGAGTCGATGAATATAAGTGAATGATCTAGTATATTTAAAAGATACATGCTTTACTGTAAGAAAATAGGGAATGCACTAATTAAGTTAGGCGACCCTCACCCGGTCGCTTAATCCAACGGATGTAGTACCTACATGATACAGCATAATAACTTGTTGTCGGTTAGTTCAGAGGTGTCTGGTACTGAACTTGGTAGGGTGGACTACGGTCCGATCCCCTGCAACTTGCAATTGGGTGAATTAAAAGAAGTTACCGTATTTATGTTCCAGAACCTCATGCTTAAAAGGATCATAGTCACTAACCGACTACTCTACTATGTGCGTGTGAAGATAAAGGGCTTAATGTGACTGCTCTAGAATGAAAACGGGTAAAAATAACAAAAAAGAATTAGGTTGAGCTATAATGGTATGACTGGAATTGGTCTTCACAATGGGGGGTGTTTAGTGTTACTATCGTATCTTTTGTGTTATGTTGAGCTTATATTTTTGCAAAAACATTGGCAACCTCTTATGATTCGAATTGCATCATGAAATTGAAATTAACTTGTGCCTTATTGTTTTTATACTGACTTTATTGCTTGAGGACAAGCAAAGGTTCAAGCTTAGGGGAGTTTGATAACATGAAAAGATATAACATTTTCCACCCGAATTACATAGATTAAATTTCTGATTCTTCGTTTATTATGTCACATTTTATCCCTTTTTGTAGTTTTTGAAACATATTTCAGGTACTTGGCTTTTGCAAGGCATAAATGTGAAAAGGAAGAAAAAGAATGGAAAAATGAAGAAGAAATGGCTATTTATCAGCAAAACGCAACACTCTATAATCAGAAGTGTGTCGCCTGCCACAACACCTGCTGACCGTCACAAGTTGGAAAAGTGTGCCCCTCGGCACACTTCATGTCCTGACCGGCACATACTCAATATGTGTGCCCCACGTCATAACACATATCACGCTCGCCACGATCTATAACAGTTACAAAAATCTCTTTGTCTAATTCATTAACCGCATGTTCACCTGGATTTTCTCCACGCTTCAAGAACTAGAATTATGGGATATTTCCTATTTTCTCTCACCATTTGGAATGTATAAAAGGGAATCAGCTACCAATTTGAAAGCTCTCGCGCAACCTGCTACTATTTTTTTATGTTTCTACACTGCTACTTTGTTTTGCTTTTTATTATTCCAATTTCATAACTTTCAGTATTTTACTTTTCTACTTTTCATAGTATTCTGTAAGCATTAGAAAAACCTCACCATCAAAGCATTATTTTTCCACATTGGAAGAATACTGCAACTTGTTTCCAAACTTCCAGAATTCGTTTTAGGATATTTTAATTTTCTGCAATACAATTTTATTATTTCAATGTTAATCTTGTCGGCTTGTGGAGGATACGCGCAGTGCTCAAATTTATTGCTTCAGTATTTAAGTTCAGGTTCTTATTTTATAGTATAATTTATTTATTTTTACCATGAATGTGTTATTAAAATTACATTTTAATTTTATATTATCCAGGAATAAAATGATTTCTGGCTAAATCCCCTGATACCGGTATGTAAATATTAATCGAAGGGATTCGGTAATTAATTGGCATTAATATTTTTTACAAAAACACTTTTTGGTTTCAATTTCAAATTTGGATATTTAATTGTTTTTGTACGAGATTAAAAGACAGTCTAAGGTTAAAATCAACAGATCGAGAGTTTGAGGTTTTAACCAGGTAGTGATTATTAAACATTAATTTTAAAAATAGCGAGAGCGCTTTAAAATTAATTGGACTCTAGTTGTTTTCAAAAAATACTTTTGAATTTTAAAATGAAACAGAGAGGGTGCTCATTTTGAGTTTAATAATATGACCTGACTTAATAGAATGAAAGTGTGATACGAGGGTTTTTAAATAAATAGTTTCCACTGAAATAGTGTTTTAATACTAAAAACAAATGCCAATGACTTATTGAATCCCTGAAGTTTCCAAGTACATATCGGTGTCCCGTTATTAATTACTAGATTTTAGTTAATTCCTGATTAAACCCAAACACCCAAGTTTATTATTTAACCTTAGCTTTACACAGTAACCCTAAGATACCAGTAGTTTAACCATCATTCCTTGTGGGTTCGATATCTTTTAAAACTAAGCGATAAGATTGGGCACTTGTAGTCACTACACCCGACAGACTCATAAAGTCGTGAACACATACTCTACCCCATCCATCATAATTCATACCGATAGTACAAGCATAAATAGTTATCAATATTCGTCATACAACACATACTGAGTGTGCAGCTCAACATCACCTTCATATCAACAATTCAATAATATGTAATGCGATTGACACCAACTAAAATGCACGTGATATTATCATGGAATAAGCCATCTCCAAAATGAGAAATAGGGGAACAACAAGACATAAGCCGTCAACAATTTGCCAATCCAGACCAATAACAGGGCATAAGCCCTCAACGATGCATGCATGCAACATGCAACAACATAATTATGAAATTACAGGGAATGAGCCCTCAACATTACGCCAATACAGGCCAATAACAACATCAGCATACTACAATATAACATGCAAATCCTTCATACATCATTTATATAACACAGATACATTCAATCGCAACATTTTAAGTTACGTCACATACAACACACACACACACATCCTAATTATTCTAACAAAATATTCGTCTACTGCCATCAAAATGAATATCACATTGTAGAAAATATTTTTAGCTTTTCAACGGTCCAAACGGCGTGCAAAACAGACACTCGAGTCAAAAGATATTGATTTTTAAAGTTAATAAAATCTGTCAGTTTCAGTAAGGTAACAGTTTACCTCAGAATGGTAACTGGTTAGTTCACCCCTTTTTTTCCTCTATTACGCGTTTTCTGGATGATGTAACTGGTCACCTCTGAATGGTAATTGGTTACTTCACTAAACTAGTAGCCATTATTTTCTAAAAATTACTGATGTAACTGGTTAATGTAACAGGTTACCCCACTGTTACAGAGCTAAAACCCTGCATTTTTTCTGCTACGAGAAATCATCTTTTCCACTCAAATTCAGTTTTGTGAACATAAGATAACATGCCAAATTCTACAATTTCTAACCCACTGTACATGGTAAATCTATTCAAATTAACACATCAATTTTAATCTATTATAACAACCAATTTCAAAAACAACTTACACCAAAACCTAACATTCATATCGCAACATACCCACTATTATACCATCTATTAGAGAGTCGGAACCCCACCCTTACCTTGGATTAGAGATTTCCTAATCTCCAACAATGGATTCTCCCTCTCCTGCTTGTTCTCCCTTTCTTGTTTCAACTTCTCGGAGCACGATCATTCCAAAAATGATCAATCTCACCCTTTTTCCCCTTTTGACTAGAATAGCCCTTGGACCCCTAAATCATAACCCCAACATTATCCCTACTAATCCTCATGTAAGAACCACCTTGGCCTCACTAATTTCCTAATAATGTCCAATCAAACTAATTTTCTTATTTCTAAAACCAATAGTTCCCACTAAATTATTTAAAATTATAATAATCCTCCACACAACTGTAATTCAACACTATCCAGCATAAAATACCGAAAAACCAACAATTGCATCAATTAAATCACAAACAACCAACTAAAACTAATAAATAAATATTCAGTGTGTTACATCTCTCCCCCACTTGAAAAGATTATCGTCCTAAAAAATTACCTGATGTGAATAACTCTGGATAAGACTCTTGCATCTTACTCTCTAATTCCCACATCTTGTTCTCTCGAGTAACTCCTCTCCAAACTACTTTCACAAGAGAAATATACTTGCCCCATAGCTTCTTTATTTCATGATCCTCTATTCTCATAGGTACAGTTTCCACAGTAAGATTATCCCGCACTTGTACATCATTCATCGTAATCACATGCGACAGATCTGAAATATACTTTCGTAGTTGAGACACATGGAACACATCAAGCAAATTTGAATGGTTAGGGGGCAAGGTCACCTGGTAAGCAACACCCCGCACTTTGTCTGAAATCTGATATGGATCAATAAACCAAGGAGTAAGCTTCTTCGACTTCAATGCGCGTCCAACACCGTTCACTGGTGTGACTTTCACGAATACATGGTCTCCCTCCTAAAACTTATGATCCTTCCTCCTCTTGTCATGTTAACTCTTCTGCCTACTCTGTGAAGTTTTCATCTTATCCCAAATTAACTACACCTTTTCTATGGTTTGTCGAACTATTTCGTGTTCGAGCACCACGTTCTCGCCAGATTCATACCAACACAAAGGTATTCTACACCTTCAGCAATATAATTCCTCAAAAGGTGCCATCCCAATACTAGAGTGAAAACTTTTGATATAAGTGAACTCAATCAGTGTAAGATAACTATTCCATGTACCTCCCTACTCAAGAATACAAGCTCTCAACAAATCCTCCAATGATTAAATAGTTCACTCTATCTGACCATCTGTCAGTGAGTGATACGTTGAACACAATCTCAGCTTAGATCCCAACGCATCCTGCAAACTCTTCCAAAATCTAGAAGTAAATCTAGGATCTCTATCGGATACAACAATTTACAGAACCCCATTAAGTTCCACAATCACCCGGATGTAAATCTCGTCCAACTTCGACACAGGAAAATTGATATTAATTAGAATGAAGTGAGCTGATTTTGTTAGCCTATCAACAATCACCCAAATTATATCATGCCCTCTTGGAGTAATTGGAAGCCCTGTCATAAATTCGATTAATATATTATCCCACTTCCACTCTAGAACATCTAAAGGTTTCAACAATCCTGCAAGTTTCTGATGTTCGACTTTCGACTTCTGGCAAGTCAAACACGCATACACAAATCATGCTACATCCTGTTTCAATTTGGACCACCAAAATAACTTCTTCAAGTCATGATACATCTTATTAGCTCCCGAATGAACACTCAAACTACTTCTATGAATTTTTTCCAGAATCATTTTTCTCATCTCCATATTATCATAAATACAAATTATGTCGCGAAATCTCAACACGCCTTCGACATCTACTTTAAAATCACTCCTCAGACTGGTTACTCCCAACCATCAAGTCTACCAACTTCACATCTAACTTCTAAGCCTCTTTAATATTATCCAAGAAATCATTGTTAATCTTCAACATTCCCGACATCACACTCTGCAGTGTCACTTCACAGACTAAACTCATGTCTCTAAATTATTCGATCAATTCTAATTCTCTAACCATCGTAGCAGACATATGTAACGATTTCCTACTTAAAGCATCTGTCACAACATTAGCTTTTCCTAGATGGTAATTTAAGTTGAAATGATAGTCCTTTAACAGTTCTAGCAATCTTCGTTGCCTCATATTCAATTCCTTCTGCTCAAATAAATACCGTAAGCTCTTATGATCAGTAAACACATCAATTCTGGAGCCATAAAGGTAATGTCTCCAAATCTTTAGTACAAACACCACTGCAGCTAATTCTAGATCATGAGTAGGATAATTCCTTTCATGAATCCTCAATTGCCTCGACGCATAAGTTATA